>JAJMSK010000039.1:0-97338 GCA_030578555.1 Diutina neorugosa | reverse complement strand
GGGATGTTTTGGGCTGGACAATGCGGTGGTGGCGGACACTGCTCGGCTAGATCTTTCGGGGTCTAGCTGTACAACCGAGCGATGCTCGGGCGAATATTGCCGTGGGGTACGATGCGTGGTACGATGATGTGGAGCAGGGGCGGAGTCGAAAGAGTGGATGTGGAGATCGTCTCGGTTGGCAGCCGTGACGGGGACAGCACAAAGTACAATTTCATCTGGCATGGCATTTGAGTATCCACAACTTACTCGGTTTATTTTAACGGTTGGTCATTTGTGGGTTATCATGAAGGTTTCCTGCGCTGGGGCGTTGACGAGCGACAGCTCCGCGTGTTGGCAATGGGGCTGGATTGTTGGTACGAATGAATTCACCAGGGCTTAGTGTGTTGACGGGGACTTGTGTCTCTAGAGCATTATATCGCAGCTTCTCGGGTTAAACCTTGTTGCTCTGTGGTATACAATGATGAAGGGATCGCTTGTGGTAACGAAGGTTATTTGGACTCTGAGTTATCAAGTATTGTTGCTGGGCGTGCAAATCATGCTTGCTTGTTTCGGGTTGGGATGACGATGGACCAGTCGAGGGTGATTCCAAGACTACTCCTGAATCTTAGCTGGAGCAAGTGAATATGAGCGCTTGACAGTGGTGCTTGATAACGTTGACGAAACTATTAGAATCGTTAAGTGCCCATACTTTTAGGTTGAAGTGATGATGGATACGTCGAGGGTGATTCCAAGATTATTCCTAAACTTTGACTTAAACCTGTGGGTTGAAGTGACGATGGATAAGTCGAGGGTGATTCCAAGACTATTCCTAAACTTCAACCCAGGTATGGGTATCAGTCAATGCTTGTGGCATAGCTTAACGACAACGATAGGACTTTGATCCGCTTGTTCATTCTTCGAATGTCTTGCGAGGAGAAGTTTGTTCGGTAACCGAGTTATTAAGGGGCTTCCGGGCGATGGTTGGCGGTGGTTCCCTCGATACTGTGATGACGACGGACATCGGATAGACATCCCGAGTCGTGGTTTCCAGGGAACTTCGGCAACTGACGTGGACTGGCATGGGCCGGCGATATACGGAAAACCTCTTAGCGTTGACGAACATGTCTTGACATCCTTTTTATGGGGCCTCCATTGTGTCATCTGAGGTAGATTTGGACTTCAACAGTCCAGGTGTGCTGATTATGGCAAGGTGGTGTCTCATAGCGAATTGAGGAGACAACCGCTGTTCTGAGTCACGAGTGATCCTGGAGTTGGAAGTCAGGGGGATATTTGTTGGTGCTGTGATGTTGACGGACCCTTGTGGTCCATAAGTTTCATCCCGGGTGATTGACTGTTGCTTGTTGATAGCTAATATAAATGAGGAGTGTGGTAACAAAATTGTAGAGTGCGGCTGATCACTGCACGGGACTTAGTCAGGGAGAACGATTTAAATGGTTGGATAACGACAATTGGACGGTCAATGACTGTGTACAGTCTATGTTTTGATTATACTCTTTTAAAGGACGGTAACTCATAGGAAAGCAAACCGCATCGAGTTGACTTCCCTTAAAGTTGTTTCACAAAATCCTCCTAAACGGGATATAACAGCCTCCCCAAATACCCTTCTTTGCATTGATAAAACTGAATTGCAGACTTATTATTCTCTTTACTCCTTTCAATTTCTGGTTAAGGTTCACAATGACACCAGCTATTTGGGTCTCATCAATCTGGAGGGATGCGTTGAGAAGAACAAGTGACGTTTGAACCCGTTTCACTGACACATCTATAAGCAAGATATTATTGTATTCAATCTGCTCTTCCTAAAAGACGGTTTAAGTATAAATACGGCTACTTTTTTCCAGTGAACACTTTCTCGATATTGTGCGATTTATTATCCAGTTACAAGAGATTTATACAATATCTCAAACAAATGATGGTTAGCCTTCGAATTGGCTGAAAATTTAAATAGACTACATCATTTGGAACATTTGTCTGAGGTAACTCGCAAGGGCCGATGCTATTTTTATGGAAGAATGTCAGTTCTGATCTCTAGAAGAGGCGCACATTTGCAGATACGCTTCTCTCACATTTACAGCACCAATGATATCGTATAAGACTTGGGAACTACTAGTTTCATATGGTAGCTTCAATACTAGGTTAAGTTTTCTTTCATCACCACCTCACTTGAAACTTTTGATCGAAAACGATCACCATACCGATTAATATAAGTGCATACTTAGCAGATTTATGTGATCTCCCACATTTTGTTATCGATGAGTTGTGGTACCGGTTGCTGCTGTATTTAAAGTTTACGGAAGCAGATTGATGTTGATCTATATTGGGAGGACGATGATCCAATTGTTGAGCAAAAGAGTCCATATGGAGAGTATGGTACAAACGATTGACTGGCATGTTGCCATATGTCTTGTATCAATCTCAACTCGTTAGCTATATCGTTTCTCTAGGTTTGGTAATAGCCAATGTTAACATATTTTGAGTATAGGCTTGACTGGGTAATACTTATATTGAAAGAAGACTGTCGTACTATATCTATTTACAATCTCTGAGCGTTGTTGTCCTGATCCATCTCGACAGTAATTTCGTCCATCAACCGCTTGCGAAGTTCGGCGGGCAAGTCGTCGATGAGAGATCTCACACGTTCAAAGTCGACTTCCTCCGCATCTAAGAATTGTTCCTTTTGAATCCGCTCGGCCTCTTGGTTCATCTTGTGTTGTTCAGCAATCTCTTCATCGCTCATCTTCGTGTACTCCTTCTTAGTGCTCAGCTCATCCAATAACTTGGAAAGCTCCGAGGATGGATCGGCAAACAAGTCGACAAACTTGCCTTCTTCGACCACTTTCCCCCCTTTGCCGAGAACAATGACATTTTCCAGCTTTGAAATCGTCAGCAACCGGTGAGCAATCAGAATGATCGTCATACTCCCTTCCATCGTTAACCGTCTGAGGGTATCGTTAATGAGGGCTTCCAGTTTCGAGTCCAACGCCAGCGTCGCTTCATCTAAGATCAAAATCTTGGGCCGCTTGATGAGGGCTCTAGCAATGGCGATCCGTTGCTTCTGTCCTCCAGAAAGCAGAGCGCCTCGCGACCCAATAATGGTATCGTAGCCATCGGGGAATCCCATGATGAAATCGTGGCAGTTGGCTTGCTGACACACCTCGACAATGTCACCCATGTTGAGCCGGGAAATCTGAGATGGGGTAAGCCCATACACGATATTCTCAAGAATTGATCCCAGCAACAACACTGGTTCCTGTTGGACAATGCCAAACACTTCGCGTCGAAGCTCACGAACTTGGAAATCATTGATATTGTCTCCACCAATGTAAATGGCGCCCCCCTGAATGTTATAAGCACGAATCAATAAACTGGCAATCGTCGATTTACCTGCACCCAGAGGAGCAACAAAGCACGTCGACAGCCCCGGAGCCACCTTAAACGAACAGTCCTTAAAGATGACATCACGAGGGCGGGTAGGGTAAGCAAAAGTCACGTCGCGAAATTCGATATCGTTATTCAATTTTGCCGGTACCATTTTCCCCTTTACCGGAGGCACTTGGTCGCCATGGTCGATCAAATCGAACAATTTGAGCCCGGCACCCAGCCCCTTCATAAGCTCCATGTAGGTAGTAGTTAACGAGTAAAGGGCCAGGTTGAAAAGCTCCAGATACATGGTGAACGCCACCACATCCCCCGTGGTCATTTTGCCATTGAGGATGAGGTAGACCCCGAGAGCGATACATGATAAGTACCCGGTGTGGTAAAGCCCGTAGATCAGTACCAGGTAGTTCAGCTGAGCAAACGCTTCCTTCTTCGCCACGTTAACCACGCGACGAAGTTGAGTCAGATACTTTGAAAGCTCTTTATTTTCAGCAGCAAATGCTTTTACCAACCGAATGGCATTGAGCGTTTCTTCCAGGACTTTGGTGAGTCCGGCAGTAACGTTTTGAAGTCGAGTAGAGAGCTCACGGATCTTTTCCCCGTACCGTACCAGACCAATGGTGATGGGAGGAGAGATGAGCATCATCACTCCAAACAACATCGGGTTAATCAGAAACATCATATAGGCAGAGATAATGCCAAACAACAAGTTTTTGAGCCCATCGGGTAAGTTCAGAGTGATCAGTTTCAGCACCACGTAGGCGTCCAGCAGCAACCGCGAAATAAGGTCGCCCACCTTGTGTTTTTCCTTATCGTAAAAGGCAGCATCGTGACGAAGCAAGTGTTTCATGACTCGAAGTCTCAAGCGAGCCACAAGTCGTTCACCAAGCAACTTAAGGAGCCAGATCCGGGCCCAGAAACACGCGGCCAGCACCAACATAAACGGCACCATCGCCATGAACAAATTGCTATACTTGTAGCCCCAGATGACGAGGTCTCCGTCGGCATCACGTACTCCCAGATTGTAGGCGTCGATCAGGGCCCCGACGAGTTTTACTGCTGTAGTCGGGTAAAGCACGGCGAAAAGGATGAAAAACACTGCGTAGAGGAAAAGCTTAACGTCGGGTTTACCAAGCCGAATGATCCGTTTCACCGTCAGAAGGTTTTCCTTGAGTGTACGCTTGGTACTCGCAATCAGCTTTTGCTTTTCTTCTTGACTAAGTTCTTGCTGTTTTGCCCGAGAGTAGTCCAAATGCAGCTGTACCGAGCTTAATAGTTGTAAGGGATCTTCATCAGGACGTGGAGGAGCCGTCAGAGCCCAGCGGACGGGGGTTTTGATGATTTGCAGCACGATCGTCGACGATGACGGGATACTCCGAAGTGGGGACCCACTAGCCATCCGTACCGTCCCCAGTAACACCAGGAACGGTGACCGGAGTGATAGCACCAGCAGCCGCACCGAAAGTAGCGGCCGTGTGGTTCGTAGCAACATCAAGCTCACGTTATTGGGGGAGTGGTTGATTCAGGGTCCTCGGGTGTAAGCGCGGATGCGACATCGGAGATCTCCCTCCAGTGATAAGGCCCTTGCCAAGCTAACGAGTGATTAGACTTAGGAATGGGGGAATCAAGGCGTTGGAAAGGAAGAGGAGGTGATGGTGATGAGACCATGAAAGTTAGCTGGCTAAACGTTGCTAGCTTTTAGGGGATGGAAACCGCAAGAGACTCATTTCAAGCAAACAAATGAGGGTAGTTAATAGGAGAGTCGTGAGTAAGGAAAGAGCTGTTAGTGAGTAGAGAAACAGCTGTTAGTGACGTAGTGATCGAACTAACACCCTAGATATTGTCAAAGTATGAACGGAGCTTTGAACGTAGGGATTTGTTAGACAGTGAATTCGATTTTCGCATCGCATCGTTTTTGACATCGATCGACCATGAAGATCCTCGCCGCCCGAGACCTGTTCCTCAGCAACTATGAAGTGGAGCAGCAGCTTGAGGAGTTGAAGAAGAAGTACAACTGGACGTTTACTCCCGACGATGATAAGAAGATGCGAGACCGTCACCGTAAACGGTTCACCGCTGGTGGCATCAACTTGGAAGTGGTGACTCGCGATACCCTCAATTATTTCCATAAGACCCCCACGGGTAATTACCAACTGTTCGATCAGTTTCGTGAGTTAATGGAGTACTTGGCGACGTTGGATTTGGTCAAGGCGGAAAAGCTTCAAATCGTCAATCAATTGCCGCGCCAACTCGTTCAATTATACCCTGTGGTCGATGAGTATAACGAACGATTTGGGGAAGACCAAGCTCAGGCGATTTGTGATCGTATTAACGAAATTGTTCCCGAACCTCAAGCCGAAGATGATGACGTGGAAATGGTCGAGGAAGAAGATGACGATGTGGTTATCAAGGAAGAAGAAGACGCTTAGTCTACCATACTAAAGGTCATCACTACTTCAGGCATGGTTTCCATGCGTGTTTCACCTTGACTTCCATGCCTTGTTTCAGACATGGTTCCATCCTGGTTTCGATGAAACGTTGTCCCAGACATTTCGGAACCGGATAAGCTACGGTGCCGTCAGCACCCAGCAACCCCATCGTACTTTTGCCGCGCGGCGTCCCGGTTAGTAACGTTTCTCCGAAAGGTTCGGAACACACACTCCCATGCCGAGCCCGGCGAGCGCGGCAGCGAGCCAATAGTCAAATTCACGAGGTAATCGTCCCATCAGGTGCCATCCTATTGTAGTAAAAATTGTCGGGGTGAGCGCCTTCCGGCGCTAAGCTCTTACGATGTCCACACGGCGCATTCCTTAATAGCCGCCCTAGTCGCTACTTTATCTAAGTGCAGCTGGCGCACGGGCGCAATGCACCGAAACTGGGCTGCGGAAGGCGCCATTTGTCGTTCGACACCGCTCCGGGGCGCGCCCCCCGCCCCTGGCGCCACTAGCGCCCCTATAAAAGCCGCTAGCGCCGCCAATCGAACAAATAAATCCATATACCTTTATTTGCCATGACCAGTCCGTCGGAAATTCCCCTGGAAATGGGAGATTACCTCACCCCTCTGGAGATGCCCAAACCCAAATTGAAGCGGACCCTGACGGGGTTCACTCCCAACCAGATCCTCACTTACGAAGCGGCTATCCCCGAACTGGCTCGGAATATCTGGACCAAGTACTCCCAATTGCTGTTAACTGACCACCAAAGAAGCCAACCGACTCCGGAAAAGGAAGTGCTCACCACTCGGGATGGATTCGAGAAGTCGTTCGTCGGGCACACCGAATTGACGTTTGCTCGTAACATGTATAATTGTGATGATTTGGCGGCGTATATGGCGGCGCTGACGACGATTAGGGACGGGCTTGTGCTTGACTGGGGTAACACTCAACAGAGACAAACCATCCACGACGGTAAGCGGGTGTATTACCTTTCCCTCGAGTTTTTGATGGGGAGAGCCATGGATAACGCGTTGATCAACTTAAAGTGTCGTGATAACACCGAACAATCGCTTGCCGAGCTTGGGTTTTCCCTTGAAGACGTCCTTAACCAAGAACCCGACGCGGCGCTTGGTAACGGGGGGTTGGGTCGGTTGGCGGCGTGCTACATCGACTCGTTATCGCTGAAAAACTACTCCGGGTGGGGGTACGGGCTCAACTACCAATACGGGATCTTCCAACAACGGATCATCGACGGGTACCAAGTGGAATTCCCCGACTACTGGCTCCGGTACTCGACTCCCTGGGAAGTCGACCGCAAGGAAATCCAAATCCCCGTCGACTTTTACGGGTATGTCTACGAAGATGTCGACCCTAACACCGGCAAACTGCACAAAGTGTGGAGCGGAGGTGAACGGGTGCTCGCCGTGGCTGCTGACTACCCCATCCCCGGGTACAACACTCAAAACACCAACAACTTGAGATTATGGAACGCCAAACCCACCCACGAATTCGACTTTTCTAAGTTTAACGCCGGCGACTACCAACAATCGGTGGCGCAACAACAAAAGGCCGAAGCCATCACCGCCGTGTTGTATCCTAACGACAACTTCGAACAAGGGAAGTTGTTGCGGTTGACTCAACAATACTTCTGGGTGGCAGCATCGCTCCATGACATCGTTCGTCGGTTTAAGAAGATGCACAAAGACAACTACGCCATCTTCCCCGATAAGGTGGCCATTCAACTTAACGACACTCACCCGACGCTTGCCATTGTCGAATTGCAACGTATTCTCGTCGATCTTGAAGGGTTAGAATGGAACAAAGCTTGGGACATTGTCACTCGCGTGTTTGCCTACACCAACCACACGGTGATGGCGGAAGCCCTCGAAAAGTGGCCCGTGGACATCATCGGCAAGCTCTTGCCCCGGCACCTCGAAATCATCTACGACATCAACTACTACTTCCTCCAGGAGGTGCAAAAGAAGTTCCCCGACGACCGGGACTTGTTGGCGTCGGTATCGGTGATCGAAGAGGGTCAACGCAAGCAAGTGCGCATGGCGTACCTTGCCATCATTGGCTCCCACAAGGTGAACGGGGTGGCCGAACTCCACTCCGAACTCATTAAGACCACCATCTTTAAGGACTTTGTCAAGGTGTTTGGTCCCGATAAGTTTACCAATGTCACCAACGGGATCACTCCGAGAAGATGGTTGCGTCAAGCTAATCCCGAACTCGCCGAGCTCATCTCCGACTTGTTGAACGACCCCAACTACGAGTACTTGACTAACCTTGGTCAGCTTAAACACATTGAACGCTACGCTGACAACGATAAGGTGCTTCAACGGTGGGACCAAATCAAGTTCGACAACAAGAAGAAGCTTGCCGAGCTTGCTAAGGACTTGACGGGGATTGAAATCAACCCCAAGGTGTTGTTTGACGTCCAAGTGAAGCGGATTCACGAATACAAGCGTCAACAAATGAACATCTTCTCGGTGATTTACCGCTACATCGAGATCAGAAAGTTGATCGACCAGGGTAAGCTGGCGGCGGAAATCGCCAAGGTGTTTGTCCCCAAGGTGAGTATCTTTGGTGGTAAGGCAGCTCCCGGTTACTACATGGCCAAGACGGTGATCCACCTCATCAACAAGGTGGGAGATGTCATCAACAACGATAAGGAGATTGGCGATCTTCTCAAGGTGGTGTTCATTCCTGATTACAACGTGCTGAAGGCAGAAATCATCTGTCCTGGGTCCGATATTTCTAACCACATTTCCACCGCCGGGACCGAAGCGTCGGGTACTTCCAACATGAAGTTTGCCTTGAACGGGGGGATCATCATTGGTACCGTCGACGGGGCCAACGTCGAAATCACTCGCGAAGTCGGTGAAGAAAACATCTTTTTGTTCGGTCACCTTGCCGAAGAGGTCGACGATTTGCGCCACAACAACCAATACAAGGGGGTCACGGTACCGAAGCTGCTTCAAGAGGTGTTTGACTTGATTTACAGCGGGAAGTTTGGTAACGTCGACGAGTTCCGCCCGTTGATCGAATCGATCTCGCTGCACGGAGACTACTACCTCGTGTCCAACGACTTTGACATGTACTTGGAAGCACAAAAGAAGCTTGAAAAGGTGTATGGCACTCGCAGATGGACGCAAATGCTGGTGGTGTCGGTGGCCAACATGGGGTTCTTTAGTTCGGACCGGTGTGTCGACGAGTACGCGGAAAACATCTGGAACATCGAACCTTTGAGTCAGTAAACGTTAGCCAGTGAAAAACACATCAAAAGTTAGTCAGTCCTAATCAGGGCTATTCGTTATCTATTCTATTTTTATTATAAATGATTATGTTCCATCTTCCACGCCTTCCACGCACTGAAGCTTTCTATACATTAACCTCTCAACCCTTTATTACAACCATTAATACTTCAATCACCAGAAGGTCTATAACGTCGAATTGTTCTACATTAAATAATGACGTCATTAACTCCGTATGAGCTCGACCTTCTCCTCTCGTTTCCGTTTCCTTCTTTCGTTATCTCTCCCCTTCGCTTCCCTTCTTTGTCTCGGGATTGTCCCCAAAACGGGTCGCGCTCCGAAAATCAAACCCTCCACCTAACCCATTAATCTCGACTCCTAGACGTTAGTCGATCGTTCACCATGCTCTTGCCGATTCTAGCGGTGATCTACGCTATCTGTGTAGCGGTTGCTGCTCCGGGGTACCTTGTGCCTCGATCCCGTGACTTACAGCAATACGTGGTGCTGGATTTACCCGGGTTAGATGCTAATGTCCCTGAGGAACATCGTCCTCAAATGCACGCTGGACACGTCGATGTGGGTCAAGGGACCAAGTACTTCTTCTGGAGGTTTGAGGATGCTCAACGGGTACCGGAAAACCGTAATCGGACGATGTTTTGGCTCAATGGAGGTCCCGGTTGTTCGCTGATGGACGGAGCGTTATTGGAGTGTGGTCCGTTCCGGATCGATGATAGCCATCAAGTCACTCATAACAACGGACTGTGGCATCGCCTTATGGATATGGTCTATGTCGATCAACCCGCGGGCACGGGGTTTTCCGACGTCGACGGACAAAGCTACGCTCAGGACCATCGCGATATCGGCACCGTGTTTGTCGAATTCATGCACCGCTACTTCCAGTTGTTCCCCGAAGCCCGTAACCATAGCATTTACTTTGGCGGAGAACTGTATGCGGGACAATACATTCCGTTTATCATTAAGGCGATCTTGGATTATAATCGCGACCATCCAGAAACTCCATTTCAAGTTAAAGGAGCCGCTATTGGTAACGGGTGGATCTCGCCTAACGAACAGCTGCTTTGGTATATCCCCTTCTATCGTCACGCAGGGCTTTTGGATGAAAAGAACCCTCATCTCGCCGAACTCTTACAAGAACACCAAAAGTGTCAGAAAATCGTCGATGATATCGACCTGAAGTGGGATAATGACGAAGTGAACCCCATGGAAACCGACCTGTCGGTGTGTGAAAACATCTTGACGCTTTTAAACAAGTATACCCTCGATACCGATGCTCCAGAAAATGAACAATGTATCAATGTCTACGACTATACGTTACGGGATACGCCTCGGTCGTGTGGGATGAGATGGCCGTTGGAACTCAAGTACGTGACCCCGTTTTTGCGGCGTCAAGACGTCGTCAATGCTCTCCACGTGTCTGATGCTAACCGATGGAAAGAGTGTAAAGGAGGCATGTTAACGCGGTCATTAAATACTCGCAACACCAAACCTGCCGTCCACCTTTTGCCCGAGATTGCCAAGGAGATGCCCATCGTGTTGTTCAACGGTAATTTGGACATTATTTGTAACTTCTTGGGCCAGGAAGCGTTCCTTAAGAAGTTGACTTGGGATAACCAGCGTGGATTTGACGATGGACACCAGGATTGGGTCCATGATGGTGATGTTCATGGATACATCAAGCTGCGTCTGAACATCTCATCGTTGGTGATCTACAACGCTCTGCACATGGTACCATATGATAAGCCCGAAGTGTCTCGAGCCGTCATTGATATATTAGTGGGTAACTTCGATACTCATGACGATAAAGTGGAAACATTTCCCCTTGGAGTGAGACAAGCCCGGTTAGCCGAACAACCGGAAGAGAAACCTCAACAAGACGAAGAGAAACCTCAACAAGACGAGGAAAAACCTCAACAAGACGAGGAAAAACCCGATCAACAAGAAGAAGAACAACCTCAGGAAACTGAAACTCCTACTACCCCTACAGATGATGATGAAGAAACAGTAACCGACCCAGCCACGGCTCCTGAAGAGCTGGATTCATCGGAATCCCATACCACTCTGGGCTTTACTCGATTAGTGGAAGTGGTGGTGCTTGCAGTGCTTGTATGGGGAGTGTACGTGTTATTTGTATCATACCGTTCGCGTCCTCAGCTGATTATAAAACCCCCAGGGGCTCTGCAAAAGAAAAAGAATGTCCAATGGGCTGATCAATTGAGACAATTCCAAGGTGATGATGATGACTACGACGGACAAGTAGCATCGCTGTCACTGCCTCCATCCAAAGGGTTTTTGGCGAAGGCTCGTGAGAAGCTTACGGGGAAACCAGCTAACAATACCTACGCCGTGGTGCCATCGGATCTCGAATTAGGAGATCAGGAAGGTATCGCCGATGCCGATGACTTTATCATTGATGATGAAGATGATGATCATGACAGACCCATTCGGTGACCCTTCAACCGTGACACGCTTTTACGACGATGGATAATCCATTCCCCATACCAACTTCCTCATGTTATTTAGTACCAATAGATTCATTTTGAACTCCTCCGCCAGTGAACACAAAACCGGCTTTGCATCGTGTGCGATCATTCAACGCAAATAACGTTGTTGAAAACTGGATGAAGCAATGTTTACATACGTTACCTTTCTAATATCGCAGCACTTCAGATGACATACTTTACGATTTTGGGCTATGCTCTTCAGGGTTCCACAAAGATTAATGGGGCTTTGCCTCGAGCACTCAGCCCTGAACCGAAACTGTCTTACCGACTTTACTTCACTCTGGCTTCTACCTTACTCCACTTAACTACCTACTTTACTATTACTTCACTCACAACTTCACAATTATAAGACATGTAAATTCTAGCGAAAACCATGTTTTGGTTCTAGGATAAGTCATTTTATCCGAGGTACATGTATCTAAGCACATTTGATGATGGGGTCATTATGTCCATCTATGGGTACACGGCATCTTATCTATCTATGGGGTTTTCTTGTCTATCTATGGGCACACGGCATCTGGTGAACTAAGCCCCATCGGAAATTATCGGAATTATTAATGCCGACATCCGTCACCAAGGTCTTAACACGTCGAAGCATCCAGCAAAAGGTACATGATCATGTCTAAGCCACAAATGTCATCGACACCGTGTTAATTGGTTCATCAACTACACCTTTCCGGAATTACCGAAGATAAGTTTAAGTAATTAATAATGTTCAGAATTATCAACAGATTTAGACGTAGTTACACTTTGCTAAATAGGAGAACAGGTGCCAAGGAGCGTTTAGTGATTACAGTTGAGTGACGTAAGACAGTCACTCGAAAAATCATCACTCGGAAGATTTATCGTTTTCGGTAAACGGTTTGGTGTCACTAGGACCGATGACTAAGCCCCCACCTTAAATAAACGTCCATGCAGGATTCCAGAAACCCATCCCAACCAACCCTCCTTCGACCATGCCCCGAGCCAAAGTTCGTCGGTGTGGTAACTGCAAACGACTAAAGATCAAGGTACGTGTCATCCTCAATCAATTTCTACGCAATTTGGCTAACGCTAGTGTGACGAAACCCGACCTGCTTGTGAGTATTGCGTTGCTACCAATAAACAGTGTGTCTACCCCGATGATGCCCCTCCTCCTCCTCCAGTGTACGGACCAGAAGAGTATGAGCTGCAGGCACTCACCAGCACTCGGAATCTGCCACAATTCATCTTTTCTGGCTTCGATACTCGTCTGAGGTTCGCAAGTTTCGGTCCGTTTACTTCGTTTGAATTACGGCTTCTCGAGTGTCTTGATCGCAAGACTTTAGCATATTACGCAAAGTCCCGAGACCCTACTCATCTCTACGCTGTGTTTGAGATGATCCCCGAGTTATTTGGAGCGCTGGAGTTGATTAAGCGGAGTATGTATGCTTACCTGCTGATGCTCCTCATTGCTGAGTCCCACCCTCGACTATTGTTAGGAGACTCTCTGGGAGCTTCGGAAGGGGTTCTACAACTCCATCGGTTTGGGTTTGCTAACTATAACCTCCAAGTCCAACAAATTCTGTTACTCATGACTCGTCTTGCTAACGGAGACATTACCAACCAAGAAGTGACGTTTCTCCTTGCGGCGACAATGTTCCTCATGTCGATTGTGGGTAGTGGTCCCTCCGACTCGATGCCATTGGTCAATTTCACTACGGGAAAGGAGGATATGCTCAGTCTTCTTCGAGGGATCCGCGAGACTCATCGTATGGCTCAACCCTACGCCTACAGTCCCATGTTCGACCTATATCAACACGAAGACTACCCTTACCCCGTCCCGATACTTCCAGTGTTTCGACACTACATTGAATTATACCAGCAACACTCCCAAATTGACGAATTTGAGTTCGATCCGCAAAAGGTGGAGTTTATGACTCTCATCCTCACCCAAATCAATCGCCTGGTGTACATTTCCGCCCATAAGAACGACGACTTCGAGTTCTTCCGCGTGTTTGCTCGAGGAGAGCCCGACTGGTTCGACATGGTGTATGACCTCAACATCATGGGACTCAATTGCCTCTATATCATGTCAGCATATTGTCTTGGCTACAGTTACTACTTTGTTCGTCAGGATAACATGTTTATGTCCTATATGCAGTGGTATAAGACGTATTGTTTTGCACAATACGGACGATGGTATTTCGATGTGGATGAAGCGATATATTCCCTCATGGTGGAAAAGGATTATACCTTTTCTGAGCTTGACCATTCGGTGACATTTGATCCCATTAATCTTGATTTGGTTACACCACCTAAACGGTAAAGATGGAATGGGTAACTAGCTCCGATATTATCCGAATTGCGCCATTTCCTCCGTATCTTTTGTGTCTTTAGGGTTGTCAAAAATGGGTTTTTGCGCTTTGACCTTAAAATGTTGCGCCATTTGTTTTTGCGCGGGAAAAATCCATCAACGGTACTTTTCAACAACCATACTATGCTTATTATTCACAGCTACAACGAGGAATTAAGTTTGCTTGTTAGTTTGCTTGTTAAAATCAATTATGGATAACGCCTGATCAAAATAATCAAAAGGCAAGTATGCTTTTTTAATGCTATAGACATGACGAACGACAACTTAGATCACGTACACCACCGCCAGCTTATCCGTCGGAGGAGTCAATCTGTTCATGAGGTCATCGATCTTTTGTTTCAACGTAGCGTCGACGGAGTGGAATCCTCCCCGGTGACTAAGTTGTTTTGCCACCTTTAAATTGTCTCGCGCCTCTTCGATGAGAGCGGCGACGTGGAGGTCCTCTCCCGGTTCCCATTCGGAAGTAGGCGATGCCGACACCGCTAAGTGGATCGCTTGGGCGTAAAGATAAAGGAGATAAGCATCTTCCTTACCAGTAGCTTGTAATAGTTCGACACAAGCATCACCAAAGCGAACGCTAGCATCCAAGTAATTATGACGACTGTGGTCTTGGAACCCAGCAGCGACGATGGGTTCGACCGATTGGGGGTACTTGAGGTGGGGGATATAGGTTTCGCTCAAGCTGTGACGAAGGACCATGTAAAAATTCCAATTGTGGACGATGGTGGGGGGAACGGGGCCATCTATATAGTCGTTAGTCGAGACGGTCTAGTCAATGGAGAGATGCGTTATCGTGCAGGATATTATTATCTCGACTTGCCTGTTTGTAATGGGGCAGGGCTCGTGATAAGAACAACACCCTACCAACCGGGGTGCCATTATTCGAGCCCGCCTTTGGCAAAGTGGACTCCGAAACAATGGGAAACCCCCCCGCGTAAAACCATCTTCGAGACATCCACGTAAACCATCATCAGTACACCCAATAGAGTTAGTTTCCTGTGTTATTTAAGCGTCACCTCCACGTGCTTCTACACACTATCAGCTTCGATTCGCTTGGCATATAGTCATTCCAATGACTTATTTGTACTAACCCGATGCCGACGATTTCTTCACAAAAAAACCAGAAAAAAACTACTGTGTGGCAAGTCGAGAAAAGCAACCAAAATAAGTGTCACCACCAATCCGAATAGGATAATGGTCGACAGGGAGGTCCGGAGCTATTGTCTCGGGCTCAACAAAGGTCCGAAACGCGGGGACTCACCACAGTTTCATAAGTCTTCATAAGTGGGCTTCATCTCCTCTCTCCAAATTGTCAATCATCGTCAATCATCGTCAATCAAGTCCTAAATAAAGTGCATGGACGGCTGAGGGTGCCTCCCGACACTGACGCTACCATGACTACTGACAGCACTTCGAACCAAGGGCTCCGTGACCACCCACAAGCAACGAAGAACGAGACATCATGACTCTAACCCGATGACCATTACTCAAACGAACCACTACCTCTTATTGCGCTTTTGTGTGGGTGGTGGTTATTAAGTAGATCGGCTTAATATTCCGCTTATCTAACCCGGGGTCTCTCGTCCGTGGTTCGGCTCCGCCGGGTTTCGGAGAGCATGTGAAGCACGGCTGCTCCTCTATCGATCCCCATCCCCTCGATCTTGGCACCGCTTGTTGCTTGGCTCTAAGCCTTCCTGCCAAACTTTTTCTAATGAGGTCTTGGCGCCCCGTCTCAGCCTCATTTGGGAGGCGGCTAGTGTTTCGCATTCTCAAACAAAGATCCCTCGTCACCCCACTCTCTTACACGGTATGAAACCGGCGAATATTGTCTCCTCATTAACCCCACCACTACCTCTAGTTCGATGATAATTCCCTCTACTTGCTCATATTGTCGGTTGGTTGCTTCCACTGACTTCGCTAGTCTTCCACCGACGCCATCTAACGTCCTAGGCGCGCCACGTTATCTGCCACGTTACCACCTCGCCAAAATCACTTTCCATTCATGAAGCCATCCACTTGGCTCGTGGCGTTAGCCGCCACCTTAGCAGCAGCGTCAATTGGAGATGACTTAAAGGAAGCCGATTCGTTATTTGCCAGCGAAGGCCCCACGGCGAACGTCCTCCATAAATATGACCGAGTGGTCCGGGATATGGAACGCGATGTCGATGTCGATAACACCACCAAGAGTGCCGTGTACTTTAAGCGAGGTCTTATCGCTCATCTGCTCCAAAAGGATCCCGTGGCCATCGCCGATTTCCAAAAAGTGGTCCAGTTGGACCCCACTCACACCCAAGCGTCGCAACGGCTAAACGAATTATACGTGGAACAAGGTCTGTGGGACGACGTCATCGGCTTGGACGAGGCTCGCCACGAATGGACCCAATTGTACCAACTGGCTCAACAAGCTATGGCCAACGGGGACTACGCCGACGCCCTCCAGTTCTTAACTCCCGTCACCACTACTTCCCCCAACCATGTCGATCTGCACCGTCTCCGCTACCAAGCTGCCAAACAGTTGTTTGAACAGGATAAAGCAGCGGTGGTGGGTGACGAACCGGTGTCACGTATCGTCACCGATTCGTTAGCCCATTTGCTCAAAATTACCCCTAACGACATCGATAACTACCTCGAGTTTGCTATCCACATGCTTTTTAACCAAGTTGAAGTGCAAGCGCTGAAGAACACTGCTCGGGCGTGTTTGCGGATCAATAACGAATTTGCTCAGTGTGGCCAACTCTCGAAACTTCATAATAAGTTTGCCGATTTGTTCACCGCTCTCGAAGATTATCTGATTCTCATGGGACATTACTACTCGGTAGATTCTCAGCACGAAGTGGAAGAACCCAAGTTTGACTGGCCCATGATCCACAAAGTGCTCTTTGTCGAACCGGTTCGCAAGGTTAACCGTCGTGATCAAGGCAAGTGGAAGAATAACTACGAGTATCTCGAATGGGTGGCCAACAACTACAATGCCACTACCAGTCAGTTCATTACTGATCTTCGCCGCATGGCGTGTGAAGCGATGATTCAAAAGGGTGATATCCAAGGTGCTAATAAGTTGTGTGGCAAGGTGAATGGCCCTTTCCTCCCCCGAGACATCCCTCAAGTCGATAAACTCATCAAAAACAAGAGCTTCCAGGACGCCAAGCGTATTTTGGATCAATACGCCCTGTCTAACGTAGGGGAGCTGCAGTTGTTCAACGACCGATACCAGAAAATCGACGAGTGGATGAGACAAAAGCAGCGCGAGAGACAACGGCAACAACAGCAGCACCAGCAGCAATATCAACAACAATACCGCCAGCAACAACAACAACAACGTCCGCCACCTCGGGCCAAGTCGCCTCCCAAACATGATTACTATAAGATCCTCGATATCGATAAGGATGCCGACGAGCGGACGATCAGAAAGGCTTATCGGACGCAAACCCTCAAGTACCACCCGGATAAATCCAAAAGTCTGGGACTTACTCCCGAGGAAGCCGAGGCGAAGATGCAAGAAGTTAATAAAGCCTACGAGGTGCTTTCCGATAAGGAGCTCCGGGAACGGTACGACATGGGAGAAGATCCCAACGATCCCGAGTCTCAAGGTGGTGGCGGCCATCCCGGTGGGTTCCAAGGTGGCAATCCCTTTGGCGGCGGCGGTGGCGTCAACTTTGAAAACATCTTCCAGCAATTCTTCCAGCAACAACAACGTCAACAACAACAACAACGCGGCGGCCCCAAACCGCGTAAAAAGAAGAAGTCAAAGGGCAAGGCTTAATGATTGATTTCGTATAATTAGGCAAAAGCTCATTGCTTTTTCCGCTAATTCGAGATCTTATCGTCGCATGCACCAAACTCCATTGTGGGGTATGACTTCCAGTATTGGACAGATGGTCACGTTTGTGCGACTGGCCTTTGACAGTGCAGCAGACAACCGCACCCCATATGCTATACATAGATTAATGTCTTCATACAATTTCCAGAGTAAACCGTTATCATCTGCTATCATGTCACTCTGGTACCGAGTCAATGGGGTCTGAGTCATAGATAACGGTCACCTTTGCTTCGGTGCAGGACAAACCTATATGCAGTACTTCGGTTTTCGCACCCGGCGAGGTTGACTCAGTGTGGCTCACTCCACCATCCATCGTTCCCCCACACATCTTCAAATGAAACCCATCGCTCTTTTACTGGCAGCCGCTGCGGTTGCTGCTCTTCCCGTGGACGTGACGTCATGGTTGTCCTCGTTTGACTCGGTCTCCGATGCCATTGACTTCGACATGTCTTCGTTGCCCTTCTGGGGTCACCATGACAAGCCCGAGGTCAATACTCAAGAACTCCAGCTGTTAATCACTGAAGAGGCGCTTAGACTGAGAGCTGAACAGTTGTATAACATTGCCAAGACGTCGATGGGTAAGTACGGACATCCTACTCGAGTGATTGGCTCTCCTGGTCACTGGAACACCGTCAACTATATCATGAGAGAATTGATCAAATTGGATGGCTACTATACCGTGAGATCGCAAGCGTTCAATGCTATCGATGGTAAAGTGAACCTGGTGTCGTTACTCATTGAAGGCACTCAGCCCAAGTCGTTGGAAGCGCTTTCGTTGACTCCGGCTACTGCCGATGAAAAACCCGTCCACGGTAGTTTGGTGTTGGTGAAAAACCATGGGTGTAATGCTGACGACTTCCCTAAACACACCAAGGACAACATCGTGTTGATTGAGCGGGGTGAGTGCTCGTTTGGCGATAAGCTGATCAACGCTGGTAAGGCTGGTGCTAAAGGGGCAATTATCTTCGATAAAGACGGGGCGTTACACGGAACGTTAGGTGACCCTACTGGGGATGAAGTGGCTACGGTTTCGATCTCCAAAGCCGACGCTCAACAGTATATTGATCGGCTCATCAAGGACCCTAAAGCCGATATCGAGACCACTCTTTACGTCGATGCCTACGTCAAGAACATCACCACCGTAAACGTGATTGCTGAAACCAAACAAGGGGATCACAACAACGTGGTATCGCTCGGAGCTCACCTGGACTCGGTTGAAGCGGGACCAGGGATTAACGATGATGGCTCCGGGACCATCTCCCTTTTGGAAGTAGCCAAACACTTGACCAAGTTTAAGGTTAATAATGCCGTACGGTTTGCTTGGTGGGCTGCTGAAGAAGAAGGTCTTTTGGGATCAAACTACTACGCTAAACACTTGTCGCCTAAGGAAAACGAGAAGATTAGAGTGTTCATGGACTACGATATGATGGCGTCTCCCAACTATGAATATGAAGTGTACGATGCCAACAATAAGGACCACCCCGATGGCTCGGGTGACCTCAAGCAATTGTACATTGACTGGTATAAGGAACAAGGTCTCAACTACACTCTCATTCCGTTCGATGGGCGCCTGGATTACGTTGGGTTCATCGAAGCTGGGATTCCTGCTGGTGGTATTGCCACTGGAGCCGAAGGGGTGAAATCGAAGAAATCGCAAGAGCAATTTGGTGGAGTTGCTGGTGAATGGTTTGACCAATGCTACCATCAATTATGTGACGATTTGTCCAATCCTAACTATGAGGCATGGGTGGTCAACACTAAGCTTATTGCTCACTCGGTAGCCACCTACGCCAAGTCGTTTGAGGGGTTCCCGAAGAGACAACTGACCAAGAAGGAAGACACCAAGTTCTCCAGAAGAGGCCAATGGATGTACGTGTAAATGGGGGGAAAGGAAGTAACGGAGTAATGAATTGGGTATACAAAAAAGCATGAGATTATATGTCTTTTTATAGATAATGAGTTGATTAATGTGTTTTGTAGTTCCAATAAAGGAGACCTTTCCTTTGCACACGTAGTTGGCTCAGGATGAGGTCACTTGGATGACTCATTTCGATTGTCAATAGTCGTCGACGTACACTCTCGCAGTCCAGCACGAGAATGGTCGGATAACACTAGCCATGGATCACGATCTAATGTGTGGGTATCAATTGTCTTTTGATGCTCTAACAGTTAGGCGATCAAGCTTTAACCTCAGACAGTTCATTCACCATAGGTTTGACAATGGGAGACGGTTCTTTTTTCAATTCGACGTCTTCTTGTTTAACTTCGGTGGTTTTGATGAGATTAATCCCATTATTCAAGTCACTCAAATCGCTAGCAAACAATACCGACTGAGCCCATCCGGCGTAATCACCAAAGATGTCGACAAAGTGTTGGCGAATCCCCTGGTACATCGGCTTGGATAAGGTTTTAATGTCTCGTTTCCCCTTATAACGATAGTCTCGAAGAGCAATCTGGTAGACATGTGTATCCACCGGGACCACATGGTGCTTATCTAAAGCCATAAGACAGATACAGTCCGCCACTTTAGGTCCCACTCCGCTAAGCTGTAATAAGTATTGGTGAGCATCTTCGTAAGGGTCGCCTCGCAATGCTTCGAGTCTCTCTACACTATGGGTCAGCGTCATCAACTTGGCTGTTTGGTGGATGTACTTGGCACGATAACCAAACCCTAGTTTACGGAGACGAGCTTCGACATCGGTCGTTGCTAATTCTTGAGGACGAGGGAAGCTGTAGAACGTATGACCATCGTATTCACCCACACGATAACCAAAATTGACACAGAGAGCATCACACATCTTTGAAATACGCTTGACATTGTTATTTGACAGACAAATGAACAGAATGGTGGTTTCCCATGGGTCCTGGCGCAATATTCTGATCCCGGGAAACCGCGAGAACGGCAGGGCTAATTTCGACGGGTATTTAGCGTGCTGAGCCTCCCAGTGTTGGTAGAGTGGTTCAAGTTTGACGTCCAAGTTGAAGTAGTCGTTAATGAATGCCAACGTGCCTTCGGAATCGGGATCAGCTTGTCTCATCACTTGCGAATAGTAGATGGCAGCTTCGTCCTGTTTAAGAAGCACCACGCGATCGGTAAGAGCAAACAGCCATACTCCGTTAATGTGGTGCCAGCGAAACGTTTGACCACAGCGGAGGACCTTAGCTAAGCTGAGTTCTGAAGGAGATAATGGTAGAGTGTGCCACATTAGGGATGAGTAGACTAACGCGTCCTCCTGTATGGAACAAACACGCCTAACACTGAGCCCGTCTCCGATACTCCTAACTCTCAGCCCGTCTCCGACCTAACACCAAGCCCGTTTCCGATACTAACACTCAGTTCGTCTTCAATACTGGCTTATTTACTCTCCTTTTATTGATAATTTTTCACACGATGATATGACTTTAGAGTGTTTGTTACCGAAATCACATTTTATCAGTCAAAAGTGTATGGTTGGTTAGCTAAATGATGATCCGGTAACCTAAAATGTAAATGCTGACTATTAGCCGTTACGAGTCTCATTTGTACATCAAATAGTGGTTGATCTAAGGTGTACTCTAGTGCGATTTAACACACGCTACCAATGAAATCCACAACCAAAGTAACGTTACAACATAGTGGAAGAATGCCACCAAAAAGTAGTAGAATAATATCACCACTACGTAATAGATGTACACTCCAGTACTGAGTAAATACTACTGGTATTGAATAGAAAAAAACACTACTAATAATGAATGCTAATGTTGAGTAGGACGACGTACTCTGACTCGGCACAAGTCAAAAGCCGTTAGTGTACGGCAAAACAACCCCGGGAGAATTTTTCAGACCCATTATTCGCCCACGTAGGACAAATTAGGGGTCGAGCAGCCGAAAGTGCCGGTGAGAAAATAACCCACCCGGACGAGCCAGCCACCACCACGATTGATGAGCTAAGTTGACGTTAGTTCCGATGTGTTAGGTTAAATCTAGGACGATAGCTTTCCCTAAACGTCTCGTATTGAGTTTGCAGCTACTGGTTTTATATAGTTATATAACTAGAGCAAAAGCTGCGGGCATTATCGCTTCGGCGCCAATGACGTCATGTGGAGGCTTTCGACCGACGTATGATTGGCGCCCCTACAGGTTAGACACCAAATGGACACTGGCCCCGACCCTGAATCGACATATATTACCTGCAGTGTCCACCCGATAAACCAATCACAATCCGAAAAAACCCAGCAAACCCTCTGGCACCATTTCGAAGGTCATTTTCGCTCTTCCAAGGGAAAGAAGGTAAGGGTCTCGCATGGGCTTCGGTGCAGAGGCGGGTACATAGTGCAGAGGAGAGGTATCGTCCATGTCCCGAATTAGGTAACTGGACCCCTCAGTGGGGCCACGAATGAAATACGGGCTAAATGCCGATTGCCCTGGGTGCGGCCTATCACAAAGCGTTCCCATTTAAGCAAGTTTGGTGGTGCCTCGAGGAAATGCAGGTCTCCGACTCGGCTCCGCTAACAACTAACACTCAGCACGACTACTCAGCAGTACTCTCCACAACTACTACTATGGACTATTCCAACCATTCCCTAATGCTTAGTGTCTATCGTTAATCCTGGCTTCGCTGACTCGGAGGAGGTCGGACACTTGTGTGCACCACCGCATTGAGAACAGCGGTGCCGCAACCGCAGGGGATTCCACAGCAACCGTATGCGACCACCACCAACGCTGTTCTAGTTGGAAGTTAATGGAGGTTCACGTACTGCACCAACCACATCGTCAACATCTAGTGGAGATACTGATGGTATAGGCTTGGTTAGGATCCATGGCGTATTGCGTTTACATGGCTAGGGTCGTGCCCATAACGGAGTAGTGCCGGCGTCCGGAAGCGTCGGCAGGGAGCACTGCGGGCCAATTATGGCTGCAATTTCCACGACAGCAATCCGGCATAATGGCTCGGAGTCGCTAGTATAAGAACCACGGTTGCTCCTGGACAATGGCGCCGTTTCTATCACAAATACAATCATGTTTAGACAAGCGACTCGTGGTGCTCTTCGTCAATCGGTCCGGGTGGCTCCTCGGACTCGGACGCAAATGGTGAGATACAACTCGCTGCTGCTGCTGAACAACGACTTCACCAATGGTCCCAACGGCAAGCTTGGAATCATCGTCGCTCTCGGGTTGATTGGTGGGGTTGGTTACTGGGCGTTGTCGAAGCCCAAGACTCACACTCGGGACATTCCCATTAAGGATGCTCAGGGAAACACCGTGGGAGAAGTCGAAGAACAGTGGTCGGAGTTGAACTACGACCAGCTCTCCAAGCAAGTGTTCGACCTGCTTGAATCGGTGTTGGGCAAGGACAACGCTAAGGAGTTGAAGAAGCAAGTGGACCAAGCGATCAAGGACGGCAAGAAGCTCGCGAAGGACCAGTACAAGGAAGGCAAGAAGATCGCCAAGGAACAGTGGAACGACACCAAGGAGTTCTTTGCTCAACTGGACAGCTCCGACACCTTCAACGAGATCTTTGACCAGATCAACGGGGTGTTGGACCCTCACCAAGCTAAGGACTTGAGACAAAAGGTCGAAGCGAGCTGGAAGCAAGCCAAGTCTGCTGGGAAGCAGGCGTTGGAACAAGGCAAGCAAGCGGCTAACGACACGGCTAAGAAGGCCAAGGATGCGTTCGACGCGACTGCTGGTACTCAAAAGGACACTTACAACGAAATCTGGGACCAAATCAACGGGATCATGGGTGAAGGCGAAGCCGAAGACTTGAGATCGAAGTTGAACTCTGCTGCCAAGTCGGTGAAGGACACGACGAAGTCTACCGCTAACAAGGTGACCAAGTCGGTGCAACGGGCCACCAACACTGACGACGACACCTACAACGAGATCTTTGCTCAACTCGAAGGGTTCTTGGGGAGAGACCAAGCCGCCGACTTGAGAAAGAAGTTCTCGAGTGCTGCTAAGGACGTTGAAAAGAAGCGGGAAGAGTTTTACAAGTCTCCCAAGGCCAAGGACATGGAAAAGGACTTTAGAGTCGCCGAAGTCGTTGCCGAAGAGTAACTATACGAATAAACATTAGGACTAGGATTTAGCCCATCACCAAGACGTACACTTAGCCCTTCACCGACCCTTACACTTAGTCATTTCTAACATTTAACCATCTCTAACACAGCAATTCACCAAGCGTTACACTCAGTCCTTCACAGATACTGGCTATATTGGCTTAACAGTATCAGCTTAATTTTATGACTTATCTTGGCTTTATTTCTACTGTTTCTTCGCTTTCTTGTCCCCCTGGTAGTCGCACGACGAATACATTAACCGCATCGCATCCTCTTCACTTCACAGTCATGGACCTTCGTCAGGACCTTATACTCTATCGCGATGGCTCCATCGTCCTGCCTACAGTCACCAGCACCGGTGGTTACCTTCTGGTAGTACGCCATGCTCCAGGAACTTACCCATCATGGTTCATTTCCACTCTCCTCAGTGTGACGGCTACCAATACTGCTAAAGGAGTGAATCACTCTCTCCAACCACAACAAGGGACCCCCGCTACGCTTGTATCGTTTACCAATAACCAAGAGTTTTATTCCCTGGCATTTAAACCGGTGGGCCAAGTCAAATACACCTTCATTGATTGCTTCAGTCACTTATTTGACCAGATGATCCCTGACCCTGAAAATGCTTCCGAGCTGATAGCTAAGCTCTTCCAACAGATCCAGAAACAAGCTCAGGGAGTTGTGATCATTGATGGAGTGGAAATCCTCCAACTTGCTACCAATATCCTGGCAACCGAGCTTACAGGCCACCTTCAGCTGCTATTAAAGACGGCAACGAATGTCTACATCATCACCAGCGACCCAGTCACCGATACCGAGGAATTGATGGAGAATATGCTCTGGCGAAGCCATATGGTGGTACAATTCAAGCCTCTCGACACTGGTCGAGCTAAGGATATCACCGGCCTGATGACGGTGACTCGAGGACCGGTACCGGCGCCGGCACCGGTGGTCGAAGAGGAATGGATCTACCATTTGACGGCAAAGGAGTTTAGCATCTGTGTCAGATAACGTTTTACACACATTTTGGATTAGTAGCCTAATTAAAACAATACTGCCACCATTGCCACCATCATCGCGGCTGCCAGAGAGACCAACTTGACTCCGTGGTTTTCTTCATGAGTCACCACGGGGTTTGACGGAGTTGCCGACGTCATTTGCGAGCCAAGAGTGGTTTCTACCATGGTGCTAAGTTCAGCAATAGACTCAGCAAAGGAGGTTTCTTCGGAGTCATCAGTGACAACCGTCATGGCAGTAACGTCAGACAATTGAGGGTCAATGGAAGCATCAGGAGGAGTCAATTGAGTTGGAGTAGCAACTACTGTTTCAGTGGGTTCTGAAGTTTCGGCATCAGTGGAATCAGATTCCAATTCCTCCATGGTATCAATTGTGGCACATGCAAGCACCACATCATTATGGTACACCACTACCGACCGTCCACCAATGTAGGCTTCCAGAGCCGGGTCCAATGACAAGTACGGGTCGACATAAGTGTGTTCAAAGCAAGTGGCGGTGAACCGACCGTGTTTTCCCGAAAGATCACCCACGGGACATTGAGCATCATCAGCAACCGCATCACAATCGACATTACCAGCGTTATAAGGGTCAAACACGGCCCCAGCAGTGTCACAAATGGCAGAGCCCCAGCCGACAGCATTTTCGTGGATTTTGTATGAGAAATCCCCCCCATCTTTGGGTAATTTCGTCAAATCAACGTGGACATTCACTTGACCCGAGTCGCCTACGGCAAACACAACAAACCCCGAAGTGGAAGCGTTACCAGCGTAGGGGAAGTCAGCGATAAGTCGAGTGTTGGGGTTATTCATCACCATGGGAGCAGAAACAGCCCAGGCGAGCGAGATCATGGTTGAGAGGAGAAAGAGTTGCATGGTTAATGAATGGAGTTGGTAGGAGAGTAGCTATTATATAATGATGACTACTCTGTGGACCACTAGGACTATACTGTGTACTACTAGGACTACACTGTGTACTACAGTGTGTATCGGTACAGTACTATTCTGTATTAGTACAATGGACTACTCGGCTACTGTGTGGACTGTGTGGGCTACTGTGTGGACTCTGTGTATCGAAACTCTGCGTATACTGTGTATTGGAACAGTACTACTGTGGACCACTCTGGATTACTCGGATTACATTGTGTACTCAGAGTCCTACGTGTTACTCAGTATCCTAGGTGTTACTCTGTGTACTCAATATCCTACGTGTTGATACTCTGTACTGACTGTGTACTTGTGAACATAGAGGAGGTGACAGACTACGGTAGAGTTGTGTACGGTAGAGTTGTGTTACTATGGTAGTGTGTACAGAATCACCCTTGTTTTCTGCTATTCTTGTTGTGTGATCGGAGCATCGATCGGTAGACTGCACTTCCCGATTGGGTGGGGTACATGCGCGCCGTGATCATTTTGCAGCCAAAGACGGAAGTGTCTTTCCGTGACAACAATGACCTTCCCGTCCCGGTTTCCACTAAACTAGACCAAAATTCACTTAAACTCCATCACACTGCTAGAATGTGCCACTTTTAGCTGGAGTTTGTCACGTTACCATAGCGTACACGTGGCTTTGACACCTTCAGAGGATGAGGAGAGGAAAACGCGATGACATGACATCGACGCACGTCCTCGGCTCCAATCTCCACCAAACCACTGGCCCTAACCAGTCAAGGCATCGACTGTCACTTCAAGTGTCGACATTTGCCGGTTTATTGGCGATAATATGCTTAGTATGGGTACACGTGACGGACCTGTACACAGGACAACCGTTGGCAACGATGCCCCGTGCCCTAGTCAACTCCGTCAGGTTCCACGTGGGAGCAGCCACCACCACCTCAGGCTATCCTCAAGTCGTCTGCCTCTACCAGACGCGATGAAGTTTGGCAAAAACCTCCTCAGCCATCAAATCCCCCAGTGGCTGGTGTACTACATCAACTACAAGGCGCTCAAGAAGATCATCAACCAGATCGCCACCGCCGATGACCTCGAGCTGGTCCTCCTGTTGTTTTTCTACGAGTTGGACCGGAACGTGGAGAATGTCGATGAGTTTTACTCCACTAAACTGATGGAATACGGTAAACGGATGCGAAGAGTGGTGCTGGCTTTAGGGTACAATCTGCTGACGGGCAAAGTGGCTCGCGAGCTCGAACTGAATGACGAAATGGATGAAGTGGTTCTGATCCTTAGAGAGATGTGGGCGACGTTGCGTAATCTCCAATGGTTTGGTGAGATCAACTATCGCGGGTTCGTCAAGATATTGAAGAAGTTGGATAAGAAATTGGGGGACGATGCCGATAACAAGACCACCTACCTCCTGCTGCGGATTGATCCATTGCCGTTTGCTCGAGGGAAGGAGGTCCAGGGGTATTTGGATACCATCCATGCCATTTTGGCTCAATTGGGGGCTAGTGATGCCGCAGGACTGGTCCTGCCGAGAAACTTGGCTAATAGTCGCCAATCGGAGATGACCGAAGCCATTCAACGGAATAAACCCGATGAACTTCGTCAATTGCTCGAGGGAGACGCGTTGGGACTCCGTGGACTTACCCTGCTTTTGATTAAAGCTACCACTCGTAACGCTCGTGAGTGTATCGATGTGTTGGTGGAAGAGCTTAAACGGATCAACGGGAACCCGTTTGTCGATAAAGCCGATATTTCTCGTCGGACTTTCTTCCACCAGCTCATCATTCATTGGGGTAAACACCATGGACCTGACCAACCGTGCGAGGGGCTTAGCTACGTGTTAGCCGGCTCGGGAGAAGTGTACCAACACGAAGTCATCCATAAGGACCTGTACCAACGTACTCCTCTTCATTACGCTGCTGAATACGGGTTAAAGGATACGGTGTTGGTGTTGATTGCCTTCCTTAAACAACACCACTTGATTGGCGTGGGATTACCCTTGGACCATATCGATACCTGGGGCGATCAGGACGGGATGACCCCGCTCCACTTGGCAGTACTTGGACCCCACCCCCAAACGACTCGCAATTTGATTCGCGAACTGGCAACTCCCCTCGCTTGTCCCGAGCTTTTGCTCTTAGCGGCTCGGAACACCAGTCCTGCCATCGTCGAAGACTTGGTCACGTTGGGAGGCATCGACGTCAACTTTTCCGACGACAACCACCACGGAGAAACGGCATTGCACATCGCTTGTAAGTACAACCATGTTGAAGTGGCGGAGTTCTTACTCAGCAACGATGCCGATCCCGAGATTGGCGAGTCAGTGTTTGGCTGGACTCCCATTTTCATCGCTGCTAACGAAGGCTACACTCGCTTGGTGAAGCTTCTCCTTGAGTTTGGGGCCAAAGTGGACCTTGTGGACGATTCGGGGTGGCTCCCAATGGAACACCTGTGTTTACGGGGCCATCTCGATACCGCGGAGCTCTTACGTCCCAGTGATAACCAGCTCCTCTTGTACGACATGTACTCGCCTGAGAACAATGTCGAGCGTAAGCTCCCGGAAGAGTTGCACCGACTGTCGCTGCTGGTGGACATTTTGCCCGAACACCTGCGCAATGTCTACAATAAAGTGTACCAGCAACTTCGCAAGCATAAACCCGAACCTCAACCGATTAAGCTGTTTGGACACCGTTATCTTAGCACTGACGAAAGTATGGTGCTCATCACCCTTGGCCTGACGGATATGCGCCAGCACCAACTGCCGGTGACTCTCCACGATGTGCTGCTTCCACAAACGCTGGCATTAGACACCGCTCTCCTGCTTTTGGTTACGTGTAAGCATCGTCAACTGAACCAAGTGGTGGACCAACCAGTGGTGGTTGATTTACCATTGGACGACTTCCATGCTAGTGCTACCGACCCCATTACGTTTGTGGTCCCGTCGTCGGTCAATATCGATGATTTACTGGTGTCGTTTGATCTTGTGCCTACTTACCAGTTCCATCACCAACGCCAGGTGCTTGGACGAGCGGTGGCATTCCTCAAGGATTTGTACACTCCTGTGGGGGCTCATCTTCGCTCATTACACCGTACGGTGACTCTTCCCATCATGGATCGTGCCACTATGGATACTATTGGCGAGGTGAGGTTCGAATACTTACCGATTACCAGCTTTGCTCATCCGGAAATGTCGATTACTCCAACGGAAACCTACTGGAAACAATTGGTATCGACACGAGTGATTGGCCATCGGGGACTCGGGAAGAACTTTAACCGTAAACTGCTTCAACTTGGAGAAAATACGGTGGAACTGTTCATCGCTGCTGCGTCCTTGGGAGCACTGTACGTCGAGTTTGACGTCCAGCTTACGAAAGATATGGTGCCCGTGGTCTACCACGATTTCACCGTGGCTGAACTGGGGGTAGATATTCCCATGAACGCTCTTACGTTGGAACAGTTTTTGGGACTTAACGAGGAAAAATCCGATAAAGAAAAGCACGTTATGGATGATGCGGCGTTGATTGGTCTCCACAAACCAAGACTGTACCCACTGGCACCTAATTTCCATGCTAAACGTACTCAATCGGTGGAAGATGCCATCGACGTCGAATTTAGAGACACCATTAGCCGGCGGATGAAGCTTACCAAGACGTGGAAGTCTCAAGGGTTCAAAGGTAATGCTCGGGGTCTTTCCGTGGCTCTGAGTTTTGTCACCCTCAAGGAGTTATTCGCTAAGCTTCCCTCGAACGTTGGGTTCAACATTGAGCTCAAATACCCCATGTTGGACGAAGCAGAGATGGAACAAATGGGGGAAGTGGCCGTCGACCTTAATACGTACGTCGACACCATTCTTAAGGTTATCTACGATGCTAACCTCACCAATCGTGATATCCTCTTCTCGCTGTTCCATCCCGACGTGTGTGTGCTCTTGTCGCTTAAGCAGCCTCTGATCCCGATCTTGTTCTTGTCGGAAGCTGGAACTGCTCCCATGGCTGATATCCGAGCTCTGCTGTTGCAAAACGCCATTAGATTTGCCAAAAAATGGAACCTTTTGGGGATTGTGCTGGCGGCGGGGACGTTAGTCAAATGTCCTCGGTTGGCACAGGTGGTGAAGCTGCTGGGGCTTGTGTGTGTCACCTATGGGGTGGAGAAT
Organism: Diutina neorugosa; assembly: GCA_030578555.1. Taxonomy (NCBI): domain Eukaryota; kingdom Fungi; phylum Ascomycota; class Pichiomycetes; order Serinales; family Debaryomycetaceae; genus Diutina; species Diutina neorugosa. The sequence goes on along the minus strand of JAJMSK010000039.1, from coordinate 67,483 downwards.
AATGACCCTGAGTTAGCCAAGATCCAGATGAAGGCTGGGGTCGACGCGGTGATTGCTGACCTGGTGTTGGCTGTCCGCGAAGGCATCCGTAAGGACCAGGAAAAGCTTAACGAGTTGGCAGAACTGTCACGGAGTATTAGCCCGGCACAAACCGTGGTCGCATGATTTTCCGGGCTATCTCCTATTTTTTTATAGATTATCATTGTGGATTCTTTGAGTAAAACGATTAATTACCAAAAATGAACAAATACTCAAGCACACTTTCACTGGGAATCACGTAGATCAAGGAGCCCGTTAACATAGAGCAACATTATGGTATGTCGTATACGAGTGAAGGGGAAACAATGCTGATGAAATTGGAGTTTATGACTTAATCAGTTGGTCTCTGTCATACACGTTGTGCTAGTTTTTACGAGCATTATCACAAAGGAAAAGGGGGAGTGGGACATGGCTGTATATGAACATCATGCTTTATGTACAAGTTGCTTCAAGTTGGTATCAAGAGGAAACTATAATCAACTCCTGTGTATAGTTGAATGGCAACTCCTGGTTAGGTCTAATAAATACCCTTTACCAACACTCTTTACGAAAAACTATGGCTCTATCATTCCACCCTAAATTCATCTGCGAGGATGAACCGATCGAGCTCACGATCGAGGTCAATTTGAGTGATTTGCTATCGGTACTAGTCCTTGTTAGCATTGCCGTTATCGTCGGACTCGTTGCGTTTTACCATGTTAGTAAATTGGAATTTGGCTTGCCTCGAGTCATTCCACAAAGGATGAACGTATCGGTTGATGTCAAACATAATCCCCAATCAGATGAACCAGTGAACAATGATGGGGGGTTACTAATATCAGTGGGAAAAGATGATTTGGCGCAATGTTCAAAAGAACAAGTGCCAGAGGAGATAGACCAGCAGTTACGGGATATTAGACAACAAATCACCAAGTTGGAGTTCGAAATGGAGCGAAACATATTGAAAGTGGAAAATCTGACCGGCCAAGAGCTATTAAACACCCTTGCCAATCAGATTGACCTTGCCGAGAACATGCTTGATTTATTGAGAACAATGAAACCAAATGAGTGAATGACCATGATTCTCAGTGTTTAGTTGTAAATACACAATAACTACAACATAATGCTTACGCTATAAATCAGAGCCATTGCATTGTAAATTGACAGTAGTCTTTATTAACCTTAGTGCAATTTCAAATAGTTTCAGGGATTTTATTGTCTGTAACTAGATTTAGATTGACGAGAGTTGAGAGCTGGTCTACAATCGGTGGGGATGTTTCTGGTGTAATGAACTCATCAAGTTACTAGCAAATTCTTTGGATCATCGAAATACTTAGGATTGAATCCGTTGCATAACTGTCGTCCCGAAGTTCAGATTAGTTAAGTAAGGGCAGACTAAACGAGAGGTAATAAAGAACGGACATGAGGTTAATAGACCAATAGTTGAACCAAGGTCAGTAAAGCCAAGTTAAGTCAGTAAAGCCTAGCTAGGTCAAAGTAAGACAGTGTCTTTGAAGGGCTAAATCCTAGTCTTAAGCCAGGGTCGGTGACGGGCTAAATCCTAGTCAGTAGTCATTTGCAGCCATGACGTCATGCTTCCCCTCCCCCGCACCTAAAGGTCAAAAGCCTCGGCTTGCTGTGACCATACCACTAACGTCCAAATGAACCCTTCCAAACCATTATTGGCGCTGTCTCCACCACCATTAGGATCGCAATTCCCCCAATTTCAAAGATGGTACCCTAAGCTAACACCTATAGCCTCCAATATGTCTCGTCTATGACTTTTGACAGTTATCTACCATTGAATGCTCTATATAAGCGTCTATTTATTCTAATCTAATGCCTTAACTTGTCGTTGAAGCTCCGTCAAGTACTTATCGGGTGAAGCCTCGACCAAGCAGTCCATATACTCGACGTTTTCTCCCAGAGGACCTTTCAGTTTACGGATGACGTTAGCGGTATCGGAGATCGCTTCGGGACCGACAAACAGCTCGTTTTCCACCGTACCAATGTAGATCGTCAGCATGATGATGGGGAGACCAGTGATGGGATCGGTATCGAGACGATCTAATGCTGGATGGCTCAAGTTCTTGGTTCCCGTGACGTAAAAGGGAATATGATGAGCAGTGTATCCATCCTGTTCTCTAATATCGAGATACTGGGTCACTTCCGCCACGTGCTGAGGCTCGATATAGTACGCGGCCACTTGAACCGATAAGTCTTGCTGCTGGAGTTGATCAAGCGGCTTGGACGACTCAAAAACGTGATGTCCAGCAAACTGAGAGTGCTTTTGAAGGTCTTCAAGCAGTACCAACGTCACCACTCGTCCTGGAGACTCGGGAGTGCCGCGATGATCGCTCGAGCTCTGCCAGAACCGACGAATATAACCGTGGATGTGGCCATCGACTCTAAATGCAGTATGAGGAGGAGGCTTGAACATGAGCGAGCCATATCCGATGACCCAGCACCCTTTATCCGTGGTCATGGCGAGGACAAGGTGTGTGCCTTTCCACTGTGGCTGGAGACGGATGTGTGATTGCGTGCCCCGGGAAATGACCTGGTTATGGGGCACTGTGCAACGATCAAAGAAGACAGGACACCCATTAAGGAAGAGAATAGGAAAAATATACCACCAGTTTCTGATATATTGTCAGAATACTCGTATTGTCAATATCATTGTAAGCCTACAAGTTTTAGCTGGAGTTATCACTTAAGTATTAGACAGATAACAAGAAAGACAGATGAAAGTCAGTTAACCTATGTTATTTGATTTATAACGGAGATACTAAGGGATAGTCTAAGCTGAAGGTAAAGTAAACTAAGGCTAGGATCGGACTAGTACGTCGGCGAAGGGTTGAGTGTTAAGCTTAGGGATCAGGCTGAGTGTTAAGCTTTGGGGTCAGGTTGAATGTTAGGTGTATTACAAATAAGTAATCTTCATCGCCATCTTTACCGTATCCACAACCCGGTCTTTGACGGTGTTGAACGTGTTTCGGTTGAGTTTGACGTAGCGCAGAGCAACGGCTAATACCACCACTACCACACCAATGACGAGACTATTATCGCGAAAATAGGCTTTGAGCAAGTCCATAAGGTAATATAGCCGTTGAGTGAGCAGGCGGACGTCTTGGTTACTCGGTTGCCGCTTGTTTGTCGGGCGATCTTGTTGCTGTCGCATTTCGTTGAGTTTGACGTACTCAAGCTGACGATCGCGGTGTTGTTTGATTTGGTCGGCCTTTTTCTGTTTTGCTTCCAGGTCCCGCTTTTGTTTCAGCAATTGGTCCTGTTTGCGTTGGTTTTCTTGGACTTGTTTCCAATCTTCAAGCTGGTGGAGGTCACTGGTGGTAAACACGGGACACAGTCCCACAAACAGCTTAGCATCGTCCCAACGGTCCTGTTCCACCAACAAATCGATGTAGAGACGAGCCAAGTTCTTTTCATACTTGCTAGACTCGCGATTGTAAGTGAAAGTGTTGAGGATCTGGCTAATTTCCAGAGTGAGGAGCGACAACACTTTACGCCCCTTAGCCGCCAAGTAGTAGTTGTATAACACTTCGGGAGGCACGTTGCGACGGTTACCGAATAACCCTTCCATGTCGCTAATCACTTGGTCGACATTGGCTCCAGTATCGAACGCCACTTCTTGTTCGGCAATAGTGGTGATTTCAGCAATATACAAACAGATAATCTTCACGAGCAATGCTTCCAGAACAAGCCCTCGAGGAAACTCCTGGACTGCTTGTCCGTAGAGCTGAGAGGCAATGGCAAACAGCTTTTCGAAGTTGCGGTTGACGAACAACTTGAGCGCTAGCTTGTAGTTGTCTTCGAGCAATTTCGAGGGAAGCACCAGCAGCGATGAGAGCGACGATGTCGACGAATCCATTGTGTGGCTGGGTGGTGATTGGTTGTGGGAGGAACTGTCTTGTGGAGGAGGGGTGTGACGGTTGTGGGGAAACGAGGGGGATCACGTGAAGAGTAAAAGAAGAGTGAAAGGTTTAAACACTGGAAATAATCAGAAATTACAATCAATGAAAGTCAAAGCTGTTACGTTAGTTAAGTATATAAAGGAAAGAAGGTTTAGTAGACTTGACTAGGTTGTTTGTATGGAAATATCGGAGGTTTCCGCGAGTGGTTTGTGGGGTATCTATCGTCCTCGGTCCAGTCATCCGCACAGTTACGAGTAGAAGTGTTATAAAGGATACTGTCAGTAAATATCCTAGAAAAACCAATGGAAAAGATTAGTGTCATTTCAAGTCATAGACTTTGATTTAAGACTAACAGAGATCGACTTCTTGACCTCTGAGGCAGAGTTAATGGCCCTTGTAGAATGAAAAGTAATTTGGGTTAAGTTAAGAGTGGAGCGAAGTTAATATAGATTCGGTGAAGGGCTGAGTCCTAGTCAGGGCTGAGTCCTAGTCAAGGCTAAGTCCTAGTCTATGGAAAATTGTGTATTAATGCCAAGGTATCATTCTTCCTCGTCGTCACGAGTCTTCTTTGTTGGAATCGCTCCCAACGCCTGGAGTCGTCTCCGTCTTTCCACTGATGTTTCCCGTTCGGGTTCGGTCCCCGTGTCTCCCCGACGAACCGCTTGTGGAGGTTTCGTCACCGGAGGGGGACTTCCAAATGCTTTATTCAACTTAGCTTCAAGACGAGGGTCGGTGACACCGTCAGTCAGAGTCATTTGCGGAGGTTCTTCCGTCCACCTTTCCTCGGGTACTTTCCGTCCCAAGGCTCGATTGGCCATGTGTCTAAACGTTCCCAGACGAGCTCGAGACCCTTGCGGGTTCACCGGGGGTCTCCGGTTGACTCGGTACCGTCTGATGATTTCCCCATCTTCGTTTTCAATGAGGATAAGGTCATCGATTTGATGAGCAAACAATTGACGACGTTGAGGGTCATCTCGACGGACAAACGCCCGTTTGGTGTGCAGAGCAAGACGACGTAACGGCAGGTCGGGGATCAATTGTTCCAGATCCAGTTGTACCGCGGAGTAGTGACTCATCTTTTGTACAAGCAGGTCCATGGAATGGATCGATACGTCGTTGGATTCGTTGGTGCGCAGTTTGCCGAGACTCAGGTTGAGGGATGCCAACGACAGGCGACGACGTTGAGGAGGCGAATCGACCTTAATCTGGTCGATAATCTCCCCCGTTTGGTCCTCAATGATGATGTTATCGCCTTCTTTATAAGCTTGGTGGGGGATTTGGTCATGGTCGAGCGAATCGTGGATCTCGAGGGGACTCCCGTCGATTTCAACGTGCACTTCGGGGACGTCACCATCGGGCAGAGCGAGGTTATCGTCGACAACGTCATCGCCACGCTCGTGGGTCGACTCCAGGTCGATCTGAGTCCGGCTTTCCTCCAGACCGTCTCCGGGAGACAGTTTACCTAACTGGAGGGTCTGGACTTCGGGCTTACGTCTCAGAGATAACGTTTCTTCGCCATCGGCGGTTTCGTGGTGGTGTTTCCGCTTCTTTTTGTGTTTCCGCTTCCGTTTAGCACCGCCAGCGGGACGGACCTTAACTCCCAGAGTTTCGGGAAGTTGAGCATCTCCCTCATCGTAAGCGTAACCAGATTCACCTTCGGGGAATTGCTTTTCATCGATGATGCTCATCCCTTGAGAATCGACCCGGTGGAGAGAGAAATTGGTAGCCACCAGTTCCAACCCTTTGAGCCGGTCCATCCAGTGCGAGCCCCCTTCCTTGGTGTTGGTGGTGGTGAAGGTCATGGTGATGGCCATGCGATTAAGCTTTTTCCCAAGGGCAAGCACTGCTACCAGCGACCCGTGGACGATGATCGAGGTGACGACAATAAAGCACACGATGGGCCAGATGGTAGCGATAAGCTGGTAATGAGGAAAGTCAGGCAGAGGGAGATGGGCCAAGGGGGTTTCCTCTTCGGTGTAGTGGGCTTCAAGGTCCTTCCGGGCGAGAATGGCGGCAAAGATGGCCCCGACACCGATGGGACCAAAGTGACCACAGAACAACGCTTCCCGCCACAGTTTGATGTCGGGAGTGAACGGTTTCATCGCTAACACTGCCGGGATCCGCCGTAAGAAGATGATGACGATGGCAATGATGATGAGACGCCAGACGTTGAGACCCAAGCTCCCATCATTAAACAGTTGCCAGGGGACAATGGCGCCAAAGTAGACAAAGAACGACAAGTTAAGCAACAAGTCGATGACGGTGGACACGTGGGACTCTTCGGTTTTCCGAGCAAACTCTCCGTTCCAGCCAAAAGCGGTGCCGGCAGCAAATGAGCACAACAAGTCATCGATCCCCAAAATCGAACCAAACCCAGCACAAATGAAGGCAAGGAAGACGAAGAACGCGAGGAACGATTGACGATCGATCAATTTCCATTTTTCCAGCCAGTAAATGAGTTTCCGGAGCGAGTAGCCAATGAACACTCCCAACACGATGCCAAAGGCACACTCCCAAAGAATGGTAAGACAGAACCAGTTCTTGACGATTTCCCCACCATTACCCAGGTAAAGGATAAGATTAAGCGAAAGGAAGATAAACGGGAACGCCATCCCATCGTTACATCCCAGTTCTGCCGTCAACAAGTTCCGCAAGTGACCCGGGACTCTTTCAGCAAATTTACCTTTACCGACAACGGCAGCAGCAAGTACAGGGTCAGTAGCAGTGACACACGCTGCCACAAGGAGCCCGTCGGTGAAATCGAACCCTGGGATGACAATGAAGATAAACGTTCCCACCACAAGCCATCCCACCGTCATCACCGGGAGAAGCAAGATCAGCACCGATAGCCAGTGTTTAAGCATGTATTTCTTGGGTAATTCGACCGCCACAGCGACAATCTGGATGCAAAGCACAAGACGACAGATTTCCAACGTGATCATATCCGAATTGCCCCACAGTAACGGATCGAACCAGTTGAGACAATGAGGACCGAAGATGATGCCAGCAATGCCAGCACACGTCGCCTCGCCGATGTAGAGCTTATCCTTGATGAATAACGACACCAACGAGAAGAGGATACAAAACAGTCCTAGACAAGCATAGGCGATATGGGACTTCTCTAGCTAGATATCAGTTAGTACACCGATCACCAGGAAAACACGAAAATGTGAAACACGTACCTCGAGTTGATCCCACGCCATTTTGGCATTCGTTGTAGTTGATGGGGGAAGGGGAGATGGTTAGCAAATTGAGATGGACCCTGGGTTGTGTGTGTAGATGGTGCGTTGCTGCACGAGTGTATGTAATCAATGCCCCGGGCTCGTGATCCGGTGAGGCTGGGAGGCGGGGCGAGGCGGGGGATATGGAAGTGGGGGCGCTGCGGTGGGGGCGCCCTTATCACTAAGTTATAGAGCTCTCAGTAACAAGGTGATAGCGGTATAGATTGGCGCCCGGTGGTGAGCGCCATTAGCGCCGTCAGCGCCGAGTGGGCGCTGGGTCGGCGGCGGCCCGGCGGCTCCACGGCGCCCTACATCCGTACATATTTCTTGGCTGCGACCGGCAACCGAAACCCTCATGATGTCAAAAAGAAAAATGGGCCTGACGCAAACGTCACTCGTAGGGGATAACTAAAATGGTGACAGGTGAAACCAGTGGTGAAACGGTTGCGGTGTTTCGAAACGTGGTCGCAGTCACAGCAACCGATGGGTGACTCGCAGTCATTGTCGCAACGGAGTCGCCCTCGGGATTTAACCAACGAAAAACTTTGGGCTACCAACTTTATCGGATCCGAGAACACCAGGTCGTATAATAATAAATAAGTTCCAAGAAAGTTTCAAGAAAAACACATGCTATGGAAGCGTTCTAACACAGTTTAACCATCGTAATTGCTACTACAATAGCTTGTTCCCTAGCAAGGTTCAACAACGGTTTTTAATGTGATGAAATGCACTGTTTATGATGTAAACTAACAAATAATGAGACCATTTTCATGAGGGTTATGCCAAGCACATTGGGGCTGCCTTTAACCTTTTGTACCTCCATCTTGTACTCTCTGATTCCATTATTAATCATGCCTACTGTTAATAGTCTCGAAAGAGTAGTCTAGACTATACACAACTCGTCAGCCATAGTAACAAGGCTTGTCATACTAACAAGGCTTGTCATACTAACAAGACTTGTCATACTAACAAGACTTGTCATATTAACGAGACTCCCATACTAACAAGACTCCCAAAAGCATGACTTTCTCCAGTGTTATTGTAGATCTTTTATTGTAGCTATTGTTGGTGTCGTTACGGGTTAATGTCACTGGCTTCGGCACCGACTCCGGAGTAATAATTGAGCCACCCCTTAACATCATCACCAAGGTTATCAAGAAACCCTAACGGGTTGGGTAAGTTAGCCAACACCAGTGTTTCTGCTGGTTCCATACGTTTGGTTGGACGACGAGAAGAGTGATTCTTAATCACTATTGCCACCGTAGGGCCTTGCTTCACCAAATAAAACATCCAGTCATGGTTTCCCGACCCCGAAAACTTGTGGAAATACTCGTAGGCACCATTTTCAAGGAGCTTTTTGTCGATAATGACACTAGCAAGCTGGTCGTGTAAGTTAACGACCACTCGAGCCACTCGCGGTGATGGTTGTGGCACCGGGTTCGGCTCCAGCAGCAGTTCGGGTGACTCCAGACGCCTACTGGTAGAGTCATGACTGGCAGGATCCGCTACTGGAGGCAAGTATGGAAGCAGCGATTGAAACCAATGCTCTTCGCGATTATACACGACAAAGAAAAAATCGGCACTGCCATCGCCTTTTACTCCCACTGGGAGGGTTCCGGTGCTGGTAGCCATGTTTGTTCTCAGCTCAATCACCTCGTCAATGACATTATCCATCGATTGCTGAAGGTCATGGTAAAAGTCGACACTATCGACCCGCTCGTCATCATCAGCATAAAGTAGCGCCACCACCATCAGCTTCCGAGTGTACACCACAAGCCAGTGAGGTACGTACGTGTCCAGCTCATCCAAAAAGACCCGCTTTTTGGTGATGCCATTACCACGAAGCCCCACTAAAAACAGCCCCGGGGGTTCAGGCGGTCCTGCCGATGTCAGTATCAGCTCTGGAGTCCCACCAAAATAGTTCCGTGCCGACCACCACTTGCTCGTGGACTGAGGAAGACCCAAGATCGTATCGGGAACCCCTCGGATCGACGACATCGTGTAATTGAGAGGCGCCACCACCAAATTGCTGGTAAGAGCGACGGGACTGAAATATTGAGAGTAAGCACTGATCAGGTCGTCGTCGTTATCGGCTACCGGAGCCGTAGAATCATCACGCTCGACAAGTTTTACCCCATCGTAAGGAGTGGCCCACGCACTGGTAATGCTAGCATTCCCCACCAATTCTTCCGCCATATCATCGTGAAGCTGGTTGTTGTAATGGTAAAACTCAAGCCACGTGTATAGAGCACCAAAGTTGCTTCCTGACACCACTCCATACTGTTTGAACAGAGTCGAGTCAAAACAAGCAATAAGGCCACCTTTAGCCCCCAAAGGTAACTCAAAATCAATATCAGTAATGCTCGATCGTTTGTATCCAGGTAAAAACCCTAGAAACCCCCGATAATGGAGGTTGTTAGCTCGACTGGGCGCCCAGGTGCCGCATCGGTTATTATACCGTTCAAACAAGCTATCGAAGAACGGAGCCAACTTGGTTCGATCGTGGGGAGTGCCGTTGGTAAACATGTACATTTGCCACCCTTGTCGAAGCACCTGGGCCGCTTGGAGCGCCACCAACGTCCCATCACTGTGACCTCCAACACTGACGATTGTAGCAGCGATGGTGATGCCGTTTTCCTTCACGGCAACAATACACCCTCCATCAGTATAAACCGCCATATATTCTTCGTCTTCGGGGGTTTTAAACGTCGATCCAAGCACCTCGAGCCCCAGGATCACCCCGACGAGATTGAGCTTGTTTTGCACCAGCGCCAGCTCGACGTCATGGAAGTAGTAGATCTCGTCCGCCTCAAAGATTACCACATTACTGAACTCTCCCAATTGCGGTGTTCGAGCCAGCAATTGCGGGAGAATGGTGTGGATGTAGCGAGACATTCGCACCAAGACAACCCTCACTGGTGCGAACTATTGTTGACTGATATCATGGATAAGCATGGTTGATATGTATCATTGGCTTCAACGGCTCCCGTCGGAAGTTCTTTATGAAGTCTATTTTCACCTCGAGGTGCCGCTGGTGTGTCGCTTTTTCATTAGCACTCCAATGAGTAAGCTAAAGGTTGATACTGCTAGGTATCTCAAGAGTCAAGTTGTGGAAGTCAGTCCTGAAGAAGTGATCAGTGGAGATCCCGAGAAAATCGATTTCTACACGTACGCTAAGCTTCCGCCGTGCCACATCGTCGTTAATACTGTCAATACTCTTTGGAATATGACTAAATGGCACCTTCAACAAGTGACGTTCGAGCTGTTGTCGTTGACGGTGTCTAAAGAGTTTGGCGACAATACTGATCCCCTAGTTAGTCTTCAGGGTATCAACGGTAACATTGTTGCCTTGAATTTTAATTATGTGACCATTGACGCCAATGACATTCCTAAGTCCGTGAAAACACTTTCACTCGATGAATTCCGTCTCAATCCGCCACTAAACCTTGGGCATTTAACCAACCTCACTGACTTAAAGATTCAGGGTTATCTGGTGAAAGAGAGGATTAAGTTACCGCAACTGGTGACGACACTCGATGTGGGATCAGGGCCCTCGGATCCCTTCGACATCTCGTCGCTTACAAACCTCAAGCACGTCCTGTTTGTGCGCCAGTTAGACGACGACTCGGTCATCGTAAATACTCCATGGCGACAAATTGAATCGGCTCAAGTCGAACGTCTCACCGATATCACAAGCTTCGAGTCGTTGCGGGAGATTATACTACTACGTGGAGATGAGAGCTTCAAGGATATCCACTGTCCCAATCTTGTCAGCGTCACATTTTATGAAGATGAAGAGAACGATGTAACTGAGTTATTTACCCACAAACAATTGGCTCAGTTGAAGGTGCTTAAAGGTTATTCACTCACAATTCGTGACATGACGCTACTTCCGCAATTGGAGGTGTTGGAAATGAGGTTGAACCAACCCTTCACTGAACACTTCCGCTTACCGCCAAAATTGAAACAATTGATGATAAATCTGGAGCATGCCTTCGAGGGCATCCCGCCCCAGCTTGAGGTATTTGAAAGTTCATGGGACTCTGATGATTCCCGCAGTTATACTCGCTTCTATGTGAAATCAGATAATCTTAAACGATTGCGATTCTTCCATACGGGAGACTACATGAGCATCGATTGTCCCAAACTTACATCGTTGGAAATAGGTGGGATCAAGGACGTCGAGCTTAAAACTCCGAGTTTATTGAAGTTGCTGGCTACACGTGCTTGTTGTTCTTTGACAAACCTCCCTCGACTTAGTGACCTTTCGATCTCGGAAACAACTCAAGACGTTGTCATTAGCCACCACCTCAAATCCTTGACGCTTGCTGGCGTACGCCTGAACAAACTATCAATTGAAGTGGATGACGTGTCTATCACTTATTGTAACTTTGAAGGAAAAGCCCCTATTATCAAAGCAAAAGTGTTGGAGGTATGGGACACGTTGATGGATATCGGTGGCGTTGAATGTCAAGAGATGCGTTGTGGACGTAAGTACAAACCTGCCAGAGGCGGGGGTATCCCCCGAATGGTGGAAAAGTTGTCTATTTTTCTGTTGGTAAACCTGCGCATCATTGACGTCGATAATGTCTGGGGTGGTAAATGTCATCTGGTGGATGTTGAAGAACCGGTGGATCTTGAAGCATGCGATAAGCTCCGATCGTTGTCTATTAAAAATCTTTATTTCACAGATAACAAACAAGATCGGCTTGCTATGCCTGCTTCGGTGAGACAAATCAGATTGCATTACATTGAGTGGGGAGAAGGGGGCTTGCATTTCAGTGGACGAACACAACAAGAGCATGTCGAATGTTGTCATACTAAAACGACGATGGAGCAGTTGGGGTGCGGAGCATTGGTTCCGTCGTTATACCTCGATGATAAAGTGGACTTTCGACCCCATTTGTTACGCCCCCATCAAACTGATAGTGGGGTTTTATCGTATAAACGACCACGTCATGTATGACCCCACGTGTGTGAATTGTGTAACTTTTTTACGAGTCAGTGGACCACCTACTACGTTGTTCGCTAAATCGCTGAATCGTATGTTGATGCGACAAAGACCACTTCGATTGACTATAAACCAATGGTTTAGTGGCTACTTAAACAGACACGTATTAGGAACGTATTTTTGAAGTACACACACTGCTTAGGAGTCGATCACGGGGAAGCTGCTGGCCATCATTACCAAAACTCGCCACTTATCACTTATCCAAAGTCCGTACGTCTGGTGGAGTATACATCAAGGAGTTGGTCTTATCTAAAGGAATTTCTACATGAACAATGATGGTAAAAACACATAATATGGACTACATAGTCTATTTGATGATACAACTACGACTTTGAGCTTCCACTTCGATAGTCTCCACAATAAGTGATGACTATATAGAGTTAATAACATCATCGAAATCAACAGCATCAGCAATTATAACGATCCAATTTACACTAGACTTATTGCAATTAAGATTTATGCTTAGTTATTCACATAAAATGCATTAATTTGAATAATCCTGAAGCTCGCACACGACATCTACCACCAACAGTTTATCCTTCCTACAATACTAGTTTTAAATTCCTAAAAGTTTTAATTGTCATCCACATATCAAGCCAAACACTACACTTCCTTAACCAAGCCACTCTCTTTAGTCTCCATTTCGTTTCTCACATCAGTTGCGATCTTCATCGTTCGCACCATGGATACCCTTTGACCATCGGACTCCAACGCCTACACCCATGGAACTCTTTGTGGCGCTGGACGATGAACCCGACCAGGATGGTCCCTATGTCCCAAGCTCACAGTTACAACCTCCTTCGCAATCAGGATCGAGCCAGGAAGCTCGCTTCGTCGCCGTCACTGCCAACACTCGTCACCTCTCCGACGTGTTTGCCGTGATCCCTCCCGTGTCTCGAGAAGCAGTGATCACCATAACTCTGGAAGGACTTAGGATATACGCTGAACTGGAACATCGACTGAGTAATTTGCTGGTCACGGTTGACTCGTCCGTGTTTCGTCAGTTTCAGCTTACACCACCCCTGGCGACGCTAAAACTTCAATTGGACGTGTCTCTCATTGCCCTGGCACTTCTGTCAGTACCAAACGATCCTGACGGCAAACATACGTGCATTTTTAGCTATGAGGGACTAGGATTACCATTTGTCATTGAATTCGAAGATAACCTAATGACTGAACGAATCGAATTGCATACTTATGTCCACGACATCGACGATGGACCTAACGTACTTGGAATTGACCGCAGCCGTCTCCACTTTGACATCACGTTGGATCTGAAAACATTCACGGCTTTACTCGAGTCCCTCCACCATGTTGGCACCACCGAAGTGTCGATGAACATCTCCAATACTCCCGAGCACGATATCCGGTACCAACTCACCGGGGGAAATCACAACTCACTCTTTTTCGTGTCCAAGGGACCCATCGGGCTCATGAAAGTAATATACCCGGGGATGCCTACGGTGTTAGAACGGGTTGACATTTACGACGATTCCGATACCCCTAGCTTGATCACTTCACGCGTGCTGCTGCTGTACTCATTCAAACAGCTAGGGCAAATCCTCAAGGCGGTGCGATTAAGCTCCAAGTGCAAGTTAATCAAGGATTATCACGGCGTGTTGCTGCTCCAACTTTTGTGTCGTAATCAGTCAAATGCTACCTTGATGACATACAATTTAGTCGAGCTTGTGAACGTGGAGATTGTCTACAATGATGAGCCGATTCTCACGGTAGACCATTCCGATCAAGAGTACGAAGTTGAACGGGGACCCGCATTTGATACACCCATTTTCTTATAGAGTGTATCCTCCTATATATCTCATCTTTTTAATGTGTCATGACCGCCATTCTACTACGTAATTATTCCGTGGAAGTAGAGTTGTGTTTCTACTCCAATACCAACCTGAACGACATCTTTTCAACCAAAACCAAACAGATTAAGCACCTTGGAGTTCACCTCTGGAACGGATGCAAAAACATAGCCCGATGCGGGGCTCGAACCCGCAGCCTTGAGATTAAGAGTCTCACGCTCTACCGATTGAGCTAACCAGGCGGCTTTGATTTTGTGATATCTAGCAATCAGAAACCAGGTAGATAAAGGTGAGTAGGACTAATCTTTTCTTTTGCTAGCGTCTCATGGAAGCAAAACGCTTTTGAGACTTCATAATCAAGATTTACACTTTCAAATTTGATTTTGCGACTCGTTAAGACCATCAAATGATCACTTTCATTTGTGAGTGGAACATCACATGCAGTTTACACACTCTACAAGCCCCCCAAAGTACCAAGAGTAGGTTTAAAATGAAATATATTTGTTGTTTGACATTGGAGCCACAGATTGAAGGTTATGGAACGTAGTCGTGGTGCAAATACTGTTGGAACAGTTTGTAATCTCGTGTCACCACTAATCTATACAATTTAGAGCGAAAAAGAAGCTTGGATGTGACAGTGAGCATTCCGTTTCGTGTTTATATCATGATTTTCATTTCAGAGACCAACACATTAACGGTTAGTGTCGTTAATGTTCATTCTTCTTTCCTCTTTCGTCATGTGATCACGTGCGCCTCACACCATAACTACAATTACCATTCCACTTATTTATTTATCATTATCACAAAGGCCCAATTCCCATCGACGATGAGGGATCAAAGACGTCGAATTTGATGCTTATCACAGAGCGACTCCACCAAACCATTGAACTGCTGAATAAAACCCCAGTCTGAATACCTGATCCACCGCCATTATGGGTTAAAGTTTACTGAATCAAATCAGTCCCAACGAGAGATGTGTTTTTGGAGTGGTAGACTAGTGATAGCAAAAGGGTAAAGAAAGATAAGTATCTAGGCAACACTGACAAGGAAGCGATTTTGCTTGGCAGAGGTCTTGATCCTCAAACTCAATAAGCAAACCTGGCTCCCCAACAATGACCTAGAAGCTTCTAAACCCCATTCCCATCGGGAGGAAGCGATTTTGCTTGGCAGAGGTCTGGATCCTCAAACTCAACAAGCAAACTTGGCTCCCCATCATTGCACCAACCAATCACATTTTCACCAACGAATACAACAGCCCAGCAGAGATCGCTTGCGACGATCATCAAACCGACACCTTGCTCGACCCTCAAACAATGGGAACCACGTCTTTCATCGATTGCCCGCGAAGCAGTGTACCACTCTCATTGAGTAGGTAAGAGCCACCCACATCCGAAGTATTGAGATGCGAAGCTTCTATCAGGTTATTCAGTATGAAAGCTCGCTGATAAACGATGGGAGAATGTTCTCCTGTCTTGAAGGAGACCAAGACACATTCACATTGACCGGTACCTTTGGGATAGTACACTTTTGACGAGGTTTTGAGACGTTACGCTCTTGACAAGGTTTCTCGGCCCGATGACGGGAGAATTCTTTGACAGGGTGAGCGGCACGCGTCCGCTCGTCATAATTTAAGCCAAGCATTTGACGCAACTTTTGTTGGACACGAAGTTCCTCGGTCCGACGACGGAAGAAAGCCTCGACTTTGTCATAGGTAGGTGGCCGGTATGGTTCCTTAGGTGGTGGGTTTCTTCTCAATTCACGCTTGTATAGCTTTGCGTGAAAAAGGTCCTTAGTGTTCTTCACATTGAGTAAAATGGAAGTGTCAAGCTCTTCATTCCAAATTGAAGCTGAAATGTTAGGCACGTCGTCGATGTGGGTTCTGGCAACGTATTGGTTGAACTGCTCTTTGGCGGCATCGTTATCGTGGCGGATGCGCTTTCTGGCATCTTTTCCTGTGGTTCGATTATAGGCAGGCAGCAGAGGAGGACTTTCAGGAAGTGGTCTCTTTTTGAGTTCACGCTGGCGTTGCTTTGCGTCAATAACGTCCTGAATTATCTGAAGCTCCTTAGGTGTCAACGGGTGTGAAGTATAAGCGACAAGCTCTTTGTTACAAATTGAAGCTATATCGTTCCGCACATTGTCATTGCAGACGGGGTTTCTGGCAATGTCGTCTCTTTGGAAGGGGTTTCCGGTAACGTTGGTAAAGTCTCTCACAAGTGGCTTAACTTGATTTGAACATGGTTCAGACATGGGAACGTCATCGGAAGTGATGAAGGGGTTCAGCCTTTTGATTGAACGATTTGCCGTACCATTCAGATGGACGGGATGTGCAGCAATCCCTCCCAAGATTGAACTGTTCTCATCTGAAAATGATTTAGGAGCTTTGGGCACATAATCGGGAATGTTGTTCTTCCGAATCAGGTCTCTGGGGACCGAGGGGTTGCTCGTTTTGACTGAACGTTTGATCTTAACGTTCGGATGGATGTGCTTTCCGTCAAGGACTCTCGATATAAAATCGGCTTCATTAAAATCTGGTTCAAGAGACTCGTGCACGTAGTCGGTGATGAAGGGGTTCAGCCTTTTGATTGAACGATTTGCCGTACCATTCAGATGGACGGGATGTGCAGCAATCCCACCCAAGATTGAATTGTTCTCATCTGAAAATGATTCAGGAGCTTTGGGCACGTAATCGGGAATGTTGTTCTTCCGAATCAGGTCTCTGGGGACCGAGGGGTTGCTCGTTTTGACTGAACGTTTGATCTTAACGTTCGGATGGATGTGCTTTCCGTCAAGGACTCTTGAGATAAAATCGGCTTCATCAAAATCTGGTTCACGAGACTCGTGCACGTAGTCGGTGATGAAGGGGTTCAGCCTTTTGATTGAACGATTTGCCGTACCATTCAGATGGACGGGATGTCCAGCCATCCCTCCCAAGATTGAACTGTTCTCATCTGAAAATGATTCAGGAGCTTTGGGCACGTAATCGGGAATGTTGTTCTTCCGAATCATGTCTCTCGGCTTAAGAATTGAACGTTTTGCTTTACCGTTTCTGGTGAAGTCTGCTTTGCTCGAGGCTTTGTCATTCAAAGCGAACCTGACATGAGGTGTTTCAGGTGGAGAGATACCACGCTTATCCTTCGCCATCTTTGAGTACCGTAAGTTGGTTGAAATTGAAATTAGTTCCCCGTTTTCGTTGTTCGGAGCTTGAGGCATAGCTTTTGAGAATTTGTTTATTCATACGGCGAGTGCGTCTTTTTATAATACGGAGGAGACAACAACAAAGCCTAAGCCACCCCCCCTACCAATGAAGCCAAGACGTTGTAAGAGCTCGAGCCAAGTGTCCATACAAAGTTAATGGGGAATCGATTATATGGGTTGGCGGGTTCTACGTAAACGCCTTTGTGTCCAGAACTACTGCTGTCCGTCATATCTTACGCTTCTCAGTTACTTGCAAGCTTATCATACAGATCCCCATAACACAAAACGAGCTCACACGACATACAATGGTATAAACTTTTTGGTAGTCACACCGTCGAATGACTTGTGGTGAAAAGAAAGGCGCCGTTCTCTACTTCCTGTGAAACTGCTCCAGGACGGGGACGCTTTCCACGCACTGAGTTGGGCGTTGTTGACCTACACTCTTTGACAAACCTTGACTTTTCTTTTGGGGAGCGACCAAGGCAAAAGTCCAACAAAGTCTGACCAAATTTGCACAAACAAACCGGTCAGTTGAAGCTAAGCTCAATTCGTATGTTACTATTACTGTTGTTATTCACTTGATGGTGGTATTGTGAGTCTCGATACTCCACTGCTATTTTTAAACCGGTGGGGTTTTCCTGATTGGACGGGTGTGTTGAGACCCCATTGTTCGCGAACCTCAAGTTAGTATGACTAACAAACGTGTCTGCCGGAAACAGCGACCACCGATAACAGCGAGTGGCGACAAAAAACACGCGTCCACATCTGATGTCCCTCCATGTAAAGTAATGGCTACGACTACTTCGAAAGAAGCATTTACTGACATTAAATGGTACAGTTCATATTAGGTTCCTGGCCCTAGCTAGAAGGGGTGAAGATACTGGCGAAATCAATCTTCGTCGGATCAGACTTCAACGTGATCTACAACCGTACCATAGTTGTAGTGAGTAGGCATAGTAGTATACTGTGAATTTCGCACGAGTTACCAAAACCCAAGTGAATGGTGTCAACGGAGTGCCCGTGAAAGACTTAAAAGCCTAACTACTCAGAACATCAACCGTGCCAATAACATTAGCCAATTAATCATTGGTACGACCTAGCATCACGAATCAATTACACCAGAAGGTACACTTATCGAGTCAAAACAAAGTGTGGAACTGCGCGACCTTTGAGGTATGATGATGATAACCGATACCAACTAGCAAATGGAACGCTTGCAAATTGAATCTGCTGGTCAGTTTCCCACATTATATCGTCACCATCACGAAAGGTGATATGTTTTAACATTTACCCCCGAAAAGGTGATGTTCTGAGGTAGCGCGATCGGAATCAACCCTGAGTCATTGATTGGGAAGTGAATTGAAAGCAGTGCCTTGGGTACTTGTTATCAACTGTTGCCTTCAAGAATTGATCTTGGTAATTGTGATTTGCTTGGTATGCTCGTTTATACACGTACAAACACTGGTTCATTGCGTTGGTGCTTTCCCAGAAAGCAGAAATATGACATTCTTCAGTTGAACAAATCATTGCATTGACTGAAGATGATTTACTGTTTCAAATCAATATATGTCGTTCTCAGGATCTATAATGGTTTTGATTCCTTGATTTTATGATGCCTCATGAATACATTTGGAAAACTTGTGGCAAAGGCCAACAATCCATGTTTGTCGTTGGGAAAATGGCAACTGCTGACACATAAGTTGCTATTGAAGAAGCAAAGCATTTTTCAGCTCCAGCAAGAGACACGGTAATTGATAACGCTTTTCATTTCCTATTTGTCGGTTCAAGTTCTACTTGACACCTAAGTCTTGAAGCTATGACCACATGAATGCCAATCCTAGAAGCTGTTGTTCACGACAATATACGGGGAAAGCTCCTATTACCGCTTGTTTCATTCTCCTAGGATATCTTGTGCTGTACAAGATAAGGACCCATAGTGAGGATCCATATAACTCCCGAAATGCGAGGTCTGATCAGGAGCAATGGAGAATGAGCTTGCCAGAAACGATGTTACGTTTCAAAAGGTCAAAACGATTCAAGATGGTACGGTTAATTCAAGATTTTCTTTTCATTTTGCTTCGAAGTGCAAAGCCATGTTTGGCCCTATCCCCAAAAGTTCATACGTGTGTCTCATAAACATCGAGGCGACGAACTACATATCTGAGCTCGTATCGTTTGGTATTTGTGGATAAACGGGATTGAGGGACCGTGATTATCTATGGGGATACACTACGATATAATTGAAAAAGCCAGGGTTCAGCGGAAGCGATATACGAATCAGGAAGCTTGGATTACCTGTGCTCCAACTTTAAAGCTCCGATTCCCTGATACTGGTGGCATCATATGAGCCACTTCTGACAATTTCGTTTCCCATACAATTTTGGCAGGGATTACTTACTTCTTGCTGAAGAAAGTGATTATATGTGACAACTCATTCACTACTACCGTCGCCGACATGGCTATTGTTCATTGTGCCTGGATGATTGCATAAATAAGACAATTCTCGCACGTTTCGTAACGGTCCATGAAAATACCCAGTTTACGAAGTCATGCAAGCGAAATTGATAAAGACATCGATTGGTTGCAAAAAAGGCTATACACCCATACGTTTATGCACCACAGATCAATTTGAAGTCAGCATTGTCTCGTGATCATTCTATGCTTCAGTGCTATCCATCAGTATCTTCGTCGTCAAAAGCCAAATGGAACTTGACATCATCTCACTCTACAGAGTAACCGTAGAGGTTATTTGTGGCTAGTGTGGGCTTAGAATGGGGTAATGTGCGACAACTCCGGTTGCCGGTACCGGCGATTCGCGGTGCGGCGGGATAGCCGACGATAGCCGAGCCCGGCGATGACCTCCGCCTATAAATGCATTCATCGTCGATACGCACGTCGAAACTTCTCCACCATTCGTCTCCGTCGACCCCCTGTTCTTAACCCATCAATATGACCCAAACTCTGGTGTTTGCTGCCCTTGAAACCGAACCCGCTGATGCCATCATCCAGGTGATGCAAGCCTACGCCAATGACGCTGACCCTAACAAGATCGACGTGTCCATTGGCGTTTACTTTGATGAAAATGGTAAGTTTATCACTTACCCTTCCGTGGTCAAAGCTAAGGCTAAGTTGGCAGCTAATGATCCCGGCCACAACTACCACACGATGAAAGGGATCCCCGAGTTCGTGGCTGGTGCTCGTAAAGTGGTATTTGGCAGTGAAAGACTCCAACAGAACCGCGTCGCTTCGATCCAAGCGATTCTGGGACTGGGAGCGTTGCACCTGGCATTTAACCTCATCACCAAGCAAATGAAGCGGACGAACTTCTACGTGGGGGTCCCCACTTGGGGTAACTACTTTCTGATGATTTCTCACGTCGGTGGAATTCCTCAAAGCTACCAATACTACGATGATAAGACCCATCAAGTGGCATTTACCAATATCGAACTGGCAATGACTCAAGCGGAAGAAGGAGCAGTGTTTGTCATGCAAGCGTGTTGCCACAATCCTACGGGAGCTGACTTAACTCAAGAACAATGGCAAACGGTAGCTGAGCTCGCTAAGGCTCGCAATTTGCTCCTTGTCATCGATATCGCTTACCAAGGGTTCCTGAGTGGTAGTACCGATACCGATGCTTGGCCCGTACGCTACTTATACGACCAAGGACTCGAGTTCTTCGTTTGTCAGCTGTTCCTGAAGAATATGGGGTTATATGGAGAACGGGTGGGATGTGTTCACGCCGTAGCTGCTACTGCTGCCGAAGCCGAAGCCGTTGAACTGAACCTTGTGGTTAACTTCAGAAGTGAGTGTCTGTTTGCTCCTGCTTGGGGAGCTCGAGTAGCAGCCACGATCTTTGATGATTGTCAGCTCCAACAAGAATGGGCTGATGATGTTGCTGCCATTACCAATCGTCTTCATGGTGTCAGAGAACAGATCTTACTGTTATTGACTACCAAATACCAAACTCCCGGTTACTGGGACCATGTGACTCGTCAAAACGGGTTGTTCTGGCACCTGGGACTTGAACCGAAACACATCGAACGGCTCATGACTCAACATCATGTCTATGCTGTGCCTACTGGTAGAGTCAACGTGGCGGGACTCAACATGAATAATGTTGAATACTTTTGCCGAGCCGTTGACGAAGTGGTGAGATATTATTTATAAGAATATGGATATGGAAATGCATACGAAATCAAGAGAACAATGGTAACGATTATAGCCACAGAGCCCCTTTGCCTTTGCCGGTTGGTTAAGTTGTCGGCAAGAATAGCAAGACAAGGAAGCAAGAGAGTAGCCATCAATGATGTTATCTTGTCTCATCCTACCAATGAAGGAGAACGAAGTTCAGAAAGAGATAATAACACGAACGTTAGACATTCATGGAGATATCAGACGTGAGGATGTGGTAATTGGTGTTTGGCGTTCGCAAATCAAGTTTAGGTGCACATACAATTAAAGAAATATAAGTATGTGTGCCATATTCATGGTGTACAATCTTGCAAGTGGAGAAGTATCCCTTTTCTCCCACGGTAATCCAGTGAGTTTTTGATTCATTTCCTCCTCGACTACATTCACAATGAATGAACGGCTGTTAGGGTGTGTTGGCTTTCCAATACATCTGTATTAGGCATCAGCCACAATAGACCAGTAAACAGTCAATAAGCATCGTCATTCCATGCCAACTGGTAATGTAGATCATAGTTGGCTAGTCATCGCACTCAAGCTCATGATTCGTTGTCAGCCACATGAGAAGGTTTTGATGATGACGACACCTTACTTCTGGTATTTGGAGATAAGGGGTGTAGTCTCATCAACCAGATGATGGATACCAGAGGTTTTCGCTTCCCCGCATTCCCTAATCGATTGGTGGTGTCGTCGTCTAACTAAGCCCCCATATTATTATCTAATCAACGATTAATAGAGTTTTGATGGAGATTTGATCGAGATATATGGACACAAAGGAGAATAGTTGACGACACAAACAACGATGAATCGCTGCTCACTTCCCCTGTATCAATACCATTGAAACTGGTAGAGTTACCACATCTTGATCGTGGGTGAGCGCGTCCTAAACCAAGGGACTTTATTGATAGGTGTGCATCCAAGAAACCTCCATTGTTTGTCATGATGGTCGGGTAACTGATTGACAACGACCCTCGAAGACTGTTTGAGGAAGGTACCAGTTGATTTGCGAATGGAATCATCCTTTTACCCTCAAGTATCGATCATATTGATATCACATTTGCTAAGCTTAGGATCGACAAGCGTACCTCTCGTTTGGCTAGCTCTACCCGACACCAACTCAACCAATTTGTGGCGTGTACTTATTGCATATGGTTGTCTCGTTGACGACGAGTGGCGTGCCCACCTTGCGTTGATGACGATGACGTAATTGGTATCGTCGGTGTTTGCGAACCAACCACTTGGAGTTGTGTTGATAAGCATTCGAAGAACGTCCCATCAACCAATCCATAAAGCTCAAGCAACCGCATTGATTTGTACCGCAAATTTACTGACTCGGATCTCACTGGGTTCATGATCATTGGTATACCGCATCTCTCTAAGCGGGTGTTGCAACTTTGAACCTATTCAATTTCCACCATTGCGATTAATGGTCGACCTTTTCGATTCTCCTTGAAGCGTGAACCACTACCTTTGATAACCCTTTGCTTCATTGGATTCAGCAGCGTTAAGATATTGTGAACTCTCTGAACAGCCCGAGATTACATTGCCTGATTTAGGTTTCGAGATAAACCCATGTGCCAGCGTGAGTCTATTTGCTTTATCCCATATCATATGACTCGCCAAAGGCCTCCACCAATCCTTGACTCGTTTGGAATTGCCATATAATGGGATATGGACGACCAGTCCCCAGTCAAGATGACGTCGTGAAAGACGGAGCCCAGTCAAGATGACGTCGTGAAAGACAGAGCCGAACATTCAAAGAAGACGAGTCAGTTTCCATCTTTACTTCTTGTTTAACCTCATTTGTTGACTCAGGTTGTTGAAGAAATGGCCCAGGCTCCTGTTACCCTCAGGAAAAAGCTCTGCTCTTGAGTTAGACCGAAGATTCGTCGTCAACTGATCCTGGTATACTACCATTTCGAAAGCGACCTTAGAAACAATCATATGCTTTTCATTGAGGTGATGGGGCGCTGGAGACCACGCTTCCTTGTTGACAAGAACCCATTGACCAACTGTGTCCAAGCACTCTTAGTCGATAAAGGATTCACCCTATCGGCTCTTGTGTATGGGTACATTTCAATAGCACGGTTCCAACACCAATTGCTCGATACTGAGCCAGCTGATAGGAGAAGGAGCCAGTCGCATAACGAATGATGTCAATGATAATGAAGCAATTCCACAAATATACTCTTTTTGATGTTGATTTCAGCCTCTGACAATTTACAAGAGAGTCCTACTAACTCAATCAACTTCGTAACAAGATGTGGTAGCTACATCGAACATTCATTACCTTTCGACCTCACAATGACCATTTCATTTGTGCGAAGTTTCCCACAGTCAGTTGTTTCCACAACTTCCACATAGCTTAAAGACAATACATCAAGCCTTACATGCTTTATCTAAAGGCTTTAAGGAAAGATCAGTAACAGGGCTTTGATTAGGCAAAGAGCCTTTCGCATCCAGTATGCGGCGCTACCATATCTAGGCTCCGCACTACCACCAGGAGTCCTTAAAGCTAGGTTAGCCTTAACATCAAGGTCCAACTCTACCATTAGCCAACATCCCTTGTTGATCATGAAACCAAGTCATAATTGCATTTGATCATTATGGAGCTTTACCACTGTACATTTTCTTTCACTGCTTTGCTTGGAACTCTAGTACAAATAAAGCCAAAATACATCACTGTCAGTACTTACGATTAACTTAAAGACTTCTAAGGAGGAGTATCTATGACATAAATGACAACAATGGTAGGTATCAGGTGCCTAATAGCGAATATCGACAATGGAAGCACCAAGTCATGTTCAATATTATCGATGCAATCAAAAAAATGCAATGCTCTAAGTACATGGCATTGCAGACAACAATCGATGACCGTTGATAGGTTAAATGACGTCTTAAACCGTTGCTTATAAACGCCGTAAAAACTATTGCCTCAGGTTAAAACGATATAATTCTGATAAAGTAGTAATAATAAGTAATACCCCAAAGTATACGTTTTTGAACCACTTTGTTCACAAGATTTTAATCAATTTGACATCATCTTCAATAGTATCAAATCAGCATTATGATGAGGTTAAGCATTGACCGTCAGTTGGAGTTTTTCCTACTACAAACTCATGATGGAAAGCATAACTTACTAGTAAAGGCTAAGCAACAGTGTCAGTGAAGGGCTGAGTGGTAGGGTCGGTGAAGGACTAAGTGCTAGTCGAGTCAAAGTAAGACCGTATATATTAAACCGTACCTAACGAAATTTGAGTCGCTCACGCTAGAAATAGGGAGGCGGACCCAAGGGTAGAAAAAAAGTCAACATGGCCCAGGAATAAATCGGGAGCGTAAGAAGATATGATAATGAACGAGGGAGGTGATTGGGGGGGATAGGTAAGTAGTAGTAGTCATGAACGTCGTAGAAGCACCAATGAAGCCACCGCAAAAATAAAAGAGAAAATCACAAGTCCTTGCGATGGTGAATCTTTTTCAAATGAGCCTTCAAGTTATCCTTGCGGTTGAACCGTTTGTTACACAGCGGTTCGTCACACACAAATGGCTTTTCCAGCGAGTGCAGCTTCAAATGACGTTTGACGTGCTCCGGTCGCTGGAACCTCAGATCGCAAATGGGACACTTGTGCTTCTTCTTGGGGTCGGCTTTATCCAGCTTATCCTGGCGGTTCAGCTTGACGACGGGGATGTCGATGTTGAAATCGGGCGCCATGAGCGCCAGTGCCACCAGTCGGTGCATATCTGCCGTCACTACCGGTACCACCGGCGCCGGCGCAGCGCCACCACTGTTACCCGCAGCCGTCATTGACAGTGGCTGTTGTTGCTGTTGTTGCTGCTGCTGCTGGGCGTGGGTCAGAATGTTAGGCGCGCTTTGCGCTGGTCGCTGGGGTCCCAGAAGCCCTACTTGTTGATGAGTAGGTTGATGGCTAGGCGGGTGGCTCAATGGTTGACCAGATGCCCACCATTCTTGACTACCCACGCTCAGATGGTGACTAGGAGGAAGCGACGGCGGAAACTCGCCATCACCAAGGGGAAAGTCACCGTACACGTCCAGGACTTGGCTCACTTGGCTAACAATCAGGTTTTGAAGCAGAGCTTGCGACCCTCGTGCCGCCGGCGGCTGTTTGCGGTAATACAGCGACATGATTTGTGGCTGAGGGTAGCCATAATCGGGATTTGACGGCGTCGGCGGTACTATCTGCGCATCCTCGTAGTGTTCTTGGATTGGCGGGAACGGGTATTGTTCCGGGGGAGCCACCGGCGGTTGGCCATGAGCCGACGCCGGTTGTGGAGGGTAGCCTTGAGGAGTCATTTGCGGGAGACTAGAAAACAGCGAGTTCATCAGCGTTTGCAGCGAATTGGCGGTGGAAAACGT
Organism: Diutina neorugosa; assembly: GCA_030578555.1. Taxonomy (NCBI): domain Eukaryota; kingdom Fungi; phylum Ascomycota; class Pichiomycetes; order Serinales; family Debaryomycetaceae; genus Diutina; species Diutina neorugosa. Next base: position 41,735 of record JAJMSK010000039.1, on the reverse strand, counting down.
CGCCATCGGCGGAAGTAAACCCGTGAGTTCGTCACTACTTTCGTACGGTTTAACGTCATCGAAATCGAATTGACCCAAGAGATCCACGGGAGGTTTAGGTCTCATCAGCGGGTAGCGAGCGTGGGCCTGGGCGTGAGCCTGGGCGTGGGCTTGGGTCTGAGCCTGGACTTGTTGTTGCACTTGGTTCACTTGATGGTCGAAATGGATGGGCAGAGCGTCGCCAAAAAACATCCCCGGCGTCAGCAGCGCCAGAAAGTCGTCCACTCCCGGTGGAATCAGCAGCATCAGCGCCAGTCCCGGAGGATTGACTAACGATAGCGGTTGTTGACGCGCATGCTTCAGCGATATCAGCGAGTACAGCTTCGCCTTTTTCAATTGTTTGAACGCATCGTCATCTTGGTCCTCAATCTTGATCAGTTCGAGGGTATCGGTACGATTAAGCGGGTACGGCGGCGGTTGTTGCGTTGCCGGCGAGTAGATGGGGCGCCCTTGGAACAGGGCGGCGCCCAAATTCAGCGTTGGCGTCGGCAACGGGGTCACTTCGTCGGTACCGCCGCTAAGCGTCGGCTGCAGCGGCAGAAACGGCACTTGGGGCATGGTGGGCGTGGCCAATTGTTGATTTAAGTCGACGGAAAGCCTCAGAAGCGAGCGCAGATGGTTGCGATGGGCACCCAGTTTTTGGATTTTGGCGCCCTGGGTGCCATTAGCTAGGTTCACCGGCAGCATTCTCATCATGGCGGTTGGCGTCGTCGTCAACGTGTTCAGGACCAGTTTCCGCAGGGCCCGGCGAGGAGTGACGGCGGGGGGCGGTTGTGGTAGATGCAGTTGCGACATCGACGTCAGCAGGTCACAGAAGCTCAGGTTTGCCAGTTGGGGACCGTTCGGGGGCTGAGGGATTCCCATTTGGGGGAACGGTTCGCCAAACAGGACGAACAGGGTATCGTCATTGGGGAAGAGGTCGAACTCAAGCTCGTCGTCGAGTCTTAGCGTAGGCGAGCTCATGCGGCGACGGAGGGAGCCAATTGCGGGATCGAGCGACACAGAACTAGGGCAAACGCCACCACAAGGGGGGGTATACTTGATGAGGTTAAGGTTAAACTGGGGGGGAACACAACGCCCAAGGGCCACTTTGAAAAATCACCAAGGGTTAATGCGAGGGATTGATCGTCGGCGAGGCAGGAAACAAACTGGGGTGATGTTTTGCTTTGGGAGGAGGGAAGGGCACGGTTGTTCACCGAGGCAAGTCCAGTAAAGTTAGCCACGGGAACGGGTGGGTCGATATAGGGTTTCCGAACGGGAGGGTTGAGATAAAAGGGGACGGACACAACACGTCGCCAGCAAGCAAATGGGAGGGAAGGGGGACGGATCGATCACTGGAAACGGGTATACCCTAATTAATAAAACTCACCAAAGGTTGACACGGGGTTTGGTCTTTTCTCGTTAACGGTGTTGGCTGGTGGAGGGAGAGAGCGAGTGAGTTCCTGAGGTTGGAAAAACTTGGGCCTTCCACGAGTAAAAAAGAATATTTTTTGTGCAGACTTTGCTGTAAACATAAATTGAGGGTTGGCACCGAAATAGAGGGAGTGTGAGCGAGGGTGGAGGTGACAGAGGAGGGGAGGCAGGGTGAAAAACTGGGGGGGATAAGCATACTTATATAGAGGGGGGTCACAGGGGTTGTTTCACATAGTTGAAACGTCAAGATAGGGGTGTTTTATGGGGTGTTCCACAGCACACCCCCCTCGCACCATGGGGGTGTTATAAGAAGGTAGGGCAAAAATCAGAATTTATCACTCGACTGAATAAAGACGTTTTTTGCGCGGGATCCTATCCAATGAATGGCACCCCGACACCGCCACAATCAAACCCTGGAACAGCAATTATTCCGGCTTACTAACAATTAACCCGCTACAGTGGTCTCGTCGGTAAAGTTTATTAGCTAATGACGCTGGTTAACCCCGAATACGTGTGGTTCTTAAACCCTGACGAACACGCTGGCTATTGTCGACCCTCAGTACCTGGGCTCGCTAGCGTCGGCGACAAGCGGGTGGGTCGTTCCGCCTGCACTTAGGGTCCTCCCACTTCCGGAAGCCGATCTCCTGAAACGATACCCTCGTTATCGATTGACATTTCCGACTCGACTATGATTCAGAGCTAGGTGAATGGTGAAGGGGAATTGGTGGTGGTGGGTCAAATCACACCACATTACACCACGTTACACCCCCTAGTTCCATACAGGTAACGACCAAGCCCCGCCCCGGGCACAATTGCCCCCTGGATGGCCTCACAGCAACCGTATCGAAGCTCGGTTTCGGCAGGTCCGGTTCCGGCCTCGTCGTCAGTTCCGGGCTCATCATCGAAGTAAATAGTCGACGCCGAATTCACTACCGTGTTTACGGACCCACCTATTATTCATCCCGATGCCTCCGATAGCGATGCCGACCGAATTTTGACAATGACATTTATCCGGTCCCCTCGGTATGAGTGCCGATACTGCTGCATCGATTTTTTTTTTTTTTCTCTTTGACGCTCATGTCAAAACTCGCAGACGCTGGCCCACTTGCTTGTCAAATGCACTTTGCCCCCGGAATGGATAGGGGCAACCACCCATTGTTTGTGCTTATCTGGTTAGTACTGTATCCACTTGCTATTTTTGGCTATAAGTTTGACTGATTGTTTTCCCCCAGGGCTACTGGTGGGTCGATGGAAATGGATATAAGCCCTTACTGACACCATGGCCCCACCTCAGTGCGGATTGCCGGCCCGAACGGGTCCGGCCTCTTCCACACTGCTTCCAGATAGATTACTAAGGCCCAAGGCTTAGCCACTGGTAATAATCAATGAGGCTTGGTTGAGTGGTTGTGATAGGTGGGGATTATATTAGTCAGGATTGGTCCATTTCTCCGTAACCCTTATAGGTTCGATTAGACTACCGTTGCCATCATGCTAAATGCACTCAGTCAACGACACCGACATACATTACCCAACATAAGCACTCACCAACGCACCACGTACATCGCATTGACATGATCAAGATCACTGACATGTTGACCCGGTGATTTAGTGCGTGTTCGATGATTCGATGGTGACGCATTATGTCTACATTATTCCTCATCAGTCGTTTATTTACATAACATCATTAAGGGTTTTGCTTAACGAATTCTTGACCCTTTTGGATGTTCTTGATCAAGGTTTCCTTGGCGGTCTTGACCATTTCTTCTTCGTAGTCGGCCAATTCACCCAAGTCGTGGATCTTGGCGACACCTTGAGGGCCCAAGGTGACCTTCAGCGAGAAGAATTCGACGCCTTCGTTCTTGAACAAGGGCGAGTCGACGAAAGTGGGTTCAATGACGTCTCTTTCGCCGGCCAAACCGTCCAACACCGAGTTGGCCATTCTGGCACCGGCTTGAGCCATCGACAAGGTGGCGGAACCGGCGCCGTCCTTAGCCTTGACGACTTCGTCACCCCCGAATTGGATTCTGTGGATCAAGGCGTCTCTGACGTCCTTCTTCATTTGCTTGTGCTTGGTTTGCGAGATCAAGGGGACGATGGTGATCCCCGAGTGACCCCCGACGACGGTGACCTTTTCGTCGACGGGGTTAGTGCCTTCGACTTCGGAGATGAATCTCGACGCTCTCAACACGTCCAAGGTGGTGACCCCGAACAACTTCTTGGGGTCGTAGACGCCGGCGTTCTTGAACACTTCGGCGACGATGGGCACCGTCGAGTTGACGGGGTTGGAAATGATCAAAAGGGCGGCGTTGGGGCAGTGTTCGGCACACGCCTTGGCCAAGTCTCTGACGATGGAAGCGTTGGTGTTGAACAAGTCGTCTCTGGTCATCCCGGGCTTTCTGGGGACCCCGGCGGGGATAATGACGACGTCCGACCCCTTCAACGCCAATTCAATGCCGTCGGGGTTGTAACCCTTAACGGTGGAGTTAGTGGGGACGTGAGACACGTCGGCACCGACACCGGGAGCCCCCTTGATGTCGTAAAGAGCCAAGTCAGTCACCTTGGGGTTCAACTTCATCAAGAGCGACAACGGTTGCCCGATACCACCGCCGGCACCGAGCACGGCAACCTTGTAGGCATTGGAGGCGGACTTGGAGAATTGTCTGGTGGCAACCTTGGAGAGCATGGTGATAATGATGGAAGTGAAATTTCTGCGGCCGCGGAGGTCTTTATATATGACGCAACCCGCCCTTGTCACAGGTGAGATTTTCGGAATCCGCACGGTTTTTCAAATGTGGTGTCGGCTCCGATGATTGGTCCACGGCGACGGAGTTGAGGCAAGGGGGTGTTAGCGGCTAATTACCACCACGGAAAGGACGCTAATACTAATTTAAAGATTATGGAAGGGTAATTGATTGGTTCATTAAATCAGAATTGATTATACTTGATGAATTGATCGAGTTCGGCAACGTCGGAACTCTGGGGTAAGGAGATTGAGGGGTTTAACCACCAATGGTTGTGCGAACATCACCCACGATCGTTTGTTAGGGGTTACGGTGAAAAATCGGTAAAAGGTAACGATTTCGTCATGATAAATGACTAGACTGTATCTTAAGTTGATCAATGGTTGATTGTCGTTGTTTTTATTGGTAAATTAGTGGTGGTAAGTGGTGGTAAGTGGTGATGGTTATTCTTGTGACGTCATCGCCGAGAGGCCGCGCTAATAAACTATGCCGCGGACCTCCCGGCGCCGATGATAGTGCCGGTAGTAACCTTGCCATATTGCACGTGACAACCATTCCGCACGTGTCAAACCACTAAGTGACAAATATTAGCAATGCCATAAAGCTACCTCGGTTGTTTCAACTGTATGACAAGCTTGTCTCAAAAAGGCCTATTTAACAGTTTCATTGTAGTTTCGGTTGGTTTTTCAATTGATTAGTTGTGTATGATTGTCTATTTCATTTCCGAATCGGATTTATACGTTAACTTGTCAGTGTCGTGAATGCCAGCACTCACACTAATGCCAGTAGTTCGTCGTCATCACACTAATGCCAATAGTTCGTCGTCATCGTCACTGAAATCAAAATCATCGCCACTATCGATATCGCTAATCGGATCACTCAATTCGCCATCATCATCACTATCATTAGTCTCGTCCGAGGCTGCTAATGCCATCCCTCGCTCACAATCAATGACAAATTGATCCACTTGAGTTAACTCTTCAGTATCACCAGTATCGATATCACTCAGTAACAGGACTTGTCGCAACCGTCCTCCAATGCGACCGTAGATTCTCGATTGGGGGTTCTTTTTGTTTAATATTTCCCCAACGAGGGGACCATCAACTAAATTAATTTGTTGAAGACTAACAAGCCCAGTCCCATGGTTAAGCAGCTGTCCGTACCATTGGTATTGCCATAATTGGTCTCGACATTGATTACTACGTCGCTTCACTCGCAGATTGGCTGGAAATGCCATCCGATTATGACCTCCACCACTACCACCTTTGCCAGCTTTAGCTAGCAGGTTTCGAGCTCCTCTTAATCCCAACTCACGAGAAACCCAGGGGACTTCCCCTAATTCATCAGCCATCGATAAGTAATCGAGTAAATCTCCAGCAATCGCCACGTCGTAATCACCTTGTCGATAAATATCGAAATTATCCACCACCCCAAGACTAACCACATTCAAATCGTCAGGAAATTGCGCCACTACTTGTTCCACACTGTAGAAATCGTGAAGGGCAGCGTCGTTAGTAAAATCGTCCAGTATCGAACTACCAAAGATGATCTTCCCCACCGCATGAAAGATATTGGGCAGGTTTTCTCGAATGAACATCAGCGTCAAATCAAGATCAAGCTGATCTTTGTCCGTAGAGTTCTGCTTTTGTTGTGGAGGAGCTGCTTCAGTTAATGCCGTCCACGTTTCTAAATTAGCCAATATACTGCGAATATCTCCAGTAGTAATCAACCGTTGGCAAAATTGAGATACCACTTTTGGGGAAAGAGACTTGAATGCTTTAAGTTCATTTTGAACCACTCGATTCACGAGTTTATTGGCAAATCGTGCCGCCACTGCGTTAAACTTGACATGAGCTACTCGAGGCAGGTGCACAAGTTCTCGCCCCAATAATGTATAGGGATTAAACATCTGATCAATCGAATATACTCCCGCAGTACCGTATTCCAGTTCTGTCACCACAAGCACAAGTAATGGGAGCGTACCATCTCCCACATCCACATGAAGCCAATGATCAAGCGCAAAGCGGAATCTCTTGAGGGTTTCGGGGTGGAACACATTGGGGAACTCTTCCACCACGATAATGGCTCGATTGCGTCCTCGTCGGAAGCGACACTGAAGCAAAAAGTTTTCGAATTCGTCCACCACACCTTTTTGTTCGAAAAACTCCACCACGGGTAAATGAAACGTATGTTTAGCGAGGTATTCTATGGTTGCCAGCTTGCCACTACCAGCAGGACCACTTAACACAAGGATTCGTTGGTTTTTCAGCGGCATGTCTCTCATCGTCGTCTCGACTTGTTTGACCTTCGATGGGTTCACGGCAAGGTCTATGGCTCGATTAGGAACATATTTGTCAACCCAAGGACGTCTTGGCGATGACTCAACCTTTATTCGCTTGGGAGCCGGCTCAATGGTTGTAAACGAATCATCATCAATCGCCTCGAACGAGTCATCCATAGTGCGATGAGAACTTGAGTGGTAGTGAATGATTACCACAAAGAGAATTTTAATTACGTTGAACGATTATGAATATAATAGGCCAGTCATAGAAAGTAGTTAAACTGTTTGATTTGTGAAACTGTACCCTGTTTAGTTGAAAATGGAATTAAGTTGAACTTTCGCATCTAGTTCGAGGCAAACTGGAGCTATTGATTATAAAACAATGAGCAGTAATGAACAATTCATTTGAAGGTAATTACTCCCTTAAATGACACGAAGTAACAACACTAACCCAACAGATACGTGTGAATCAGTATCATACCTTAGCGTATATATTATACTTAATCATTCTGATCAACCCTAACAACCTGGGATAAATACTGATCACACAACGTTTACATGCTTCAGTTCCGATTCCTTAACAGTAGTTGTATCTTTGATTTATTAATTCAATATTAACTATTTATAGGTTATCTAAAGGCATGATATATATACTTAATTAGCTGACGATTCCTCCGACTCCGGCTTGGCCTTTTTCTTTTCCCGTTTCTTACCAGCTTTAGCCACCAACTCTTCAAATACACGTGCCTCTTCCGCTTCAGCCTCGGTTCTCAGGGTTTGTAAAAACACATCACCAATGATTCTGAGAGCCTTAGCTCGAGCGATGCGAACTTCAAGCGACACCAGCTTATCATCGAGAATGTTATCACAAATGGCACGAGCAGTACCTTGGATTTCAAACTTGGTGCCTCCCCAAGCGGCAGCAAGCACTTTGCCCATCAAGTATTGCTCCATTTCCTGAAGTTCCTCTTGGGTATGCTTTTCTGGTACTGGTTCTGGTTTACCTTTAGTCTTAGTCGACTCCTCTTCGGGAGCAGGGGTATCAGGTTTCGGTTGAGGCTCCACAGGAGCTTCAGTAGTTGTGGTTTTATCAGCAGAGTCGGCGTCGGCATCAGGGGACGTGCCCTCAGCTTCCGCTTCCTTTTTGGCATGATACTCGTTATCCTCTTGCATCTTAGTATATTCAGCCATGGTTCTCTGAGCGTCTAACGCCAGAGTCACTGCCGAAAACGTATCTTTGACCACACCACCTTTTTCACCTAATGAATGAAAGAACCCTCCCCAACCGAAAAATGTTTGGTTTTTAAGGAAGATTCTCAGCTTAGTCCGATAGATCTCACCTAACGTGTGAAGAATTTCGAGCCCAAACAGCTCCATCTTAAGCATATCGGCTTCGTAGCGCATCTTTTCCCGGAACAGGTCGACGACATCATCGGCCATATCGGTTTCCGTCAAAAGCGAGAGTCGATTGACCAATTTCTCTTGTAATTGTTGTCTCAGTTCTTCCTTTTTCAATTGGCATTCCGCTTCGAACTTCTCCAAATCATGTTTACGCTTTTCTCGTTCATCGATGCTGGTTTCTCCTAAAAGCCGAGCTTCCCCCTCCTTACCTTCGCCCGTGTCATCATCTTCACCCATACTTTGCAATTCCGCACTCTTGGTAAGCTCTTGAAGCAATGAAAGCTCCCCGATCCAATCACCGAAGGCTTCTCCACCAAAAATCATATTGAAGAACTCGGCGGGGTCCTCGAACCCATTACTCGGAACCAGTTCCTGTTTGCCGTACTTATCATACTTGATTCGTAACTGCTGATCGCTCAATACCTGGTAAGCTTCGCCCACTCGTTTGAATTGTTCTTCCAGGTTAGGATCATCGGGATTCTTATCCGGATGGAGTCTGATGGCAAGTTTGCGGTAAGCTCGTTTGATTTCAAGCAGAGTCGCTTGTGGATCGAGCTCGAGGAGGTCGTAGTACTCAGTATCAGCCACCATAACACTAGTGGCTTAGATGGGGCTCGGATGAAGTGGGGAAAAAAGTTGACTCGGATTGCACGTCAAAACGTAGGTGTCGAAAAGGGTGAAACAGGTACCAGGCACAATCAATGTGAAACAACCACACGTAAACAACTTCGAATTGTTGTTACCTGTATCACACCACGCGCTAGATATGTGAGCAGAGCCAAACAGTAACGCCACACGAGCGTGAGGGTGAGGCTAAATGAAACGCAATTACAGGATTGTGTGCAGGGAGAAAAACTCACATGATAGTGTTAAAATTAAAGAATGTGTATAAATGATGATGATGATGAGGGTCGCTATTTATTCGTCCTTAAGTCGACGGTTAAGGTATTCAATGTCTTCCTTCAAACTGGCTTCTTCCACTGTTTTCACCAACTCCTTGGTACACTTAGCAATGTCAAACAGAATACCAGCAAGTCGTTGCTTGAAGCTCTTATCAGCGTAATCCAGATCGACCTTATCGGCCAGTGGCTTACATAACGCTTGCATTCTCGTTTCACAGTCTTCAAGCAGTCTCACCACCCATTGACCGTGTTGCTTCAACGGAGCGTTACGAGTTTGGTTCATCAGAGTGTTGGTAGCTTCGGTCATTTGGTTAATCACTTCGGCAATGGCAAACAGTTTTTGTCGCAAGTCGCCTCGAGTCAGCTCGGGCTTCTTGATCGCTTGTAACAACAGTTGGATGGTGCTAATCACTTGCACCGTTTGATGCTCAAGATAAAGCAACACTTGAGTCAACGAATTATCGGGGTCGTCGACATCGAAGAGATCGACATTGAATGTAGCCGCTGCCATCAGCTTGCGGTACTCTTGTCGCTGGCGAGCTTGAGCGTTAACTCCCTTTTTGCGGGTGTCTTCTTCCTCTTCTTCCTCTTCCTCTTCCTCTTCCAGCGAGTCGTTGTCTTCGTCATCGTCGTCATCGTCCTCTTCCAGAGACTCTTCGTCGGCTTCTTCTTCTTCTTCTTCTTCTTCTTCCGTGGCAGCGTCGTCATCATCGGTATCGTCGCTTTCGTCTTCAGAAGCACTAGGAGCAATCGTTACCAGCTTTTTCGGTCCATTGAACCCCTGCTTTTTGAGGATGGGCAGAGTCGTGGGTGATTCAATCACTACTGACTTTGCTTGCATGGGTTTAGCTTCGATAGGACTGGAAACCAGTCGGTCAGCGGCGATCCGCTCAGCATGACGCTCGAGTTCGCGGCGCTCGGCTTCTCTCTTCGAAGCTTCTTGCCGTTCCCTCTCCTGCTTTTCCCGTTGTTTTTGTTTCCGTTCGGCTTCTTTACGTTCGGCATCAAGCCGATCCGCTTCCAATTGAGCCAACTTTTGTCGTTCCTTTTCCACAATCAGCTGGCCAGTAGTAGGGCTCAGCAGCACCCGCTTAACCTCTTGTTGAAACTTAGCCACCGTGATTTTGGGGTCCAGTAACCGCTTAGACGTCGTAGTAAATTCAGGAGACAGAGGAGCAGCAGGAGAAAATGCTTGTTGCGCCTTTACCAGCGCTTCCCGTTGACGCAGAGCTTCGCGGTCACGTACTTGTTGTTGGCGTAACCGCTTGGCTTCATCGTTAACATCACCCCGTTCAAATGCCAGTGCCCGTTCCCTCACTTTACTCATGACAATAGGTTTCGGTTTGGCATTCACCTTGGCTTGTTCCGCCTTAAGTTTAGCTTCCTCTTCAGCCTTAAGCTTAGCCTCTTCCGCCTTGATTTTAGCTTCATGGTCAGGGTCCTCAGCTACCGGAGTTTTCCGACCTTTGGGGGGTGCCGCTTGTTGGTGGTGCCCTTCGTATTCGTACTCCAGGTCCAGCTCGGAGTAGGAAACGGCAGGGTCAACGATTTTCACCTGTTTACGGGTCACCTCAGGTCCAACATTGGCATCAAGCGGCGATTCGTGGTCGTTAAGAATGTGTTTCGAAATCGCTGGGACTTCCTCTTCTTCTCGCTCCACCAGGGCATTCAGATACATCGATTGGCGTTTGGGAGCATCGCTAAACAACAGTTTATCGGCGGTTTCCGATACATCTTCATCAGGACTACCATCACCGCTAGCGTGGTGGTTCGCAGGCAGCTTTCTCACCGGTACCAGTTCTTGATTGTGAGGCAGAGTTTGAGCCGTCAGCAGCGGCAGATCGGCATCAAATGTCAGATTTTCCAAGGGTTCCTCATCGAGCAGATCAGCATCGATGTTTTGGTCATCTTCACCGACGAAATCGAGACCACGAGCCACCATTTCGTTGGCCCGGTCCAAGTCCTTAATCAGCATCGTTCTTGCCGGAGCCAGATCGAGGTTACGGATTTGGATCAGTTTGCGGTTTTCCTTTTGTTGGCCCAGGTTAACCAGAAGGTTCAGCAGCATCCCCAGGTTCACCAGACCCAGGTCCAGGACTTCCCCGGCATCCGTCTCCTTAGTCGAGCCCAGCACCACCCGCTTAAACATCAGCAAGAGACCCAGCTTTTGCAGCAGGTTCAGATCCGTCAGTTTAATCAGCGACAGCAGTGATTTACGTAACAAGGGAGGCGCAAATGGTTCAGTGGCCGAGTGAAGCGAACGAGACGACGTGTCACGAGGGAAATCCATTGATGTATCACGCTCGGGGATTTCTGATGCTTTGACGGTTGACGGAGCGTGAGGAGTTTGCGTCACGGGAGTTACCGGGGTGACGGGAGCCTTGGGAAGCGGTTTGTTTACCTGCAGTGGTGATTCGAGTCTCAGCAGTTCCAGGAGTTTTCTCGGGTGAGGAATAGTTTGGGTCACTACTCTGGGTTCTTCAGGATTACCAATTTTCAATGGCCTGGCACCAAATTCAGCGAAAGATGATGATTTAGAAGTGGTAGTTGTGGTGGCAGCCGCCACCAGTCTGTCACCAGCACTCCCGGATCTCAACTTAGCCATCAGCACCAAATCGCAAACGGTAAACACTACCGACAGCATCGCCCGTTCGACAATCACTTTGGGGATCAATTTAGGGTACACGGCAAAGTAGCGAGTAGCCGTGAGCACAAACGCCAGCAGCTCGCGCACGGCATTGCTCATTTCAAGCTTTTGTCCCAGTCCCTGTTCGGCTTGACCAGCAATCTCCAGGGCAATCACCGACACTTTAGCAGCGGTGTCGAAAAGGGGGTCAATTTCGATATGATCACGAGCCGTAAGCGCCATAAACAGTTCGACAAGGGCGTGGCAATCGGCCACAAGTTGAACCGATACGTGACCGGTGGACAGAACCAACGGCGCCATGGCCTTATCGCTCAATTGACCTTGATACTTGGCGCTAAGTTGATGCGATGTCAGTTCTTCGAACTTCGACTTCCAAAATTGAACTTCTTGCTTCAAATGAGTCAGTCCCGGATGAGCCGTTTCAATGGTAGCCATTTTATGAAGGAAAATGTCGAGATCAGCAGCTACGTTGGCGTGAGTGGAATCCACAGCAGAAGGAGCACTTGCGGCAGTCAGCGACAGAGGCAACGCGCGGTCTTGACGTTGTTCAAGCTGACTTTCAAGCAGAGTGATGGTCTTATTGGCATCGGTTAATTGGGCCTTAGTTTGGGATAATTCCGAGTAAACCGATTCAAGTTCCCGTTGCAATTGATCGGCAGCCGCCGAGTTTTGTGCCTGGTGGCGATGAGTTTGTAATTGGGCTTCCAATTCGGCGATACGGGATTGATGACGAGTCAATTCTTGATCGTGTGAGTGAGCGTTGGACTGGAGATCGCGGGTCTTAACCTGATGGTCGTCGACTTGTTGTTGAGCTTGACGAAGCTGGTTTTGAAGCAGCAGGTAATGCGATTCAAGCTGGTCCCAACGAGATTGGAAATCTTGAGTCGTGGCCTCAAGATCACGCGATTTAGCATCGGCTTCATGATATTGTTGTTGAAGTTCTTGGTACTGCTGAGCAAGGTCGTCATGTTGAAGCTTTAAATTAGCGTGTTCGGCTTGAATTGATCGGAAATCCTCAGGATTGAACTCATTTAGTCTCAGTTCAAGTTCGTGGATCTTGGAGATGTTGGCTTCCCGTTCATGGGTCATTTTAGCGAGTTGTTCACGAAGCGATGCTACTTCCAGCGGCAGTCGAGTCGGCAGTTGTTTTGGAAGCAGTTTATTTTTCAGGGGTGTCGTCGGGTCGGGTTCTTCGGTGTGGTCTTCTTCTTCATCCAGAGACCACAGAAGGTTAGCCTTGGTGGGAACCACCATTTTCAGCGATACTCCCACGGGAGCTGGCAGTTGTTGAACCGCTTGTCCATTACTAGAGGGGGGTCCCTCGGAGGCTGGCTGTGATGGTTGCAGTTGCAGTTGCAGAGGAGCTGCTGGCGGAGGGGGTAACAGCTTATTCAGAGCCACCAGGGGTTTGCGGTCTTCGGGAGCTTCTGCCGGCCCCGTATGAAGTCCTCGCCGTTCGATTTCGTAGCTGATATCACTAACGAGGTCCTTAAACCGCAGTTGGGGCAACAGGGCCAATTTTTGACGCGCTTGGTTGCGTTTGGGGTGGAACAGTTGTTTCGGCAATAAGTATTGAGGTTCGCCCCTCAGTTCATCGATCCGACGTTTTAATTCATCGTAAACATCGGTCAGCAACTCTCTAAACTGGGCTGCCGAAAGCTTAAGGAGCTTTTCTCGGGCCCGAGCCGCTCGTTGGGAACTCAGCTGCTTCGCTCGCCCCAGCGCATCGTCCAGAATGTCCAAAAATTGCCGGAGCACCTTGTGGTGATGAGCAAGGTCACGATCGCTCATTAGCCACGGTCTTTTGAGGGAGATAGGGGGGAGGAAAGGACGAGGTGGTGACCGAGTGGGTTGGATGAGATGGAAGCGGTGCGGGATCGAGCCAGCCACTTTGGGCCGGGCACGATGACTGTGTGCAGGAGGCGTGGGGTGACACGACACATTTACGCGTTAACCACCACCACGCCGAGTATAGCGACAACACCAAATGAAACACAAATTTCATCTGATAATAATAGTCATAATTAAACTAGTTTTCTTAACGCTTATGGTTTATTTGAACACGAGAAACGCCACGTCGACCGCGTTTCCGACGCGGTCACGTGCCATTCCCAAATCAAACGCGCGTAATAAATTTCATCAGTGATAATTACTCACAGGTGAAGACCATGGCCCATCGACTAGGATTAAAGCCCAGTAAACGGTGACAATTAATTTAGACTAATAGGTTTTAAATTATGAGAGTTATATTACATAAGCCTTGGGGCTTTGATTATGTAATAACCCTCGAACTATGATATTTGGTATCCATTGTGTGATGGTGGAGGAGGTGGGTGGTTGTCGTAAATGTTTACCGTTGATTTATTGGTGGTAATGTAAGGGATCAGTGATGTCGCGCACCCCTTGAGAATATTACCTAATTCGTCTGATCGGCGGGAGCACGTTCCGCCACACACGGCACACCGTTTCTAGCTTTGTAATGAGTGTAAATACACAAACAATACCGTAAGCCTCGTCTTATAAGTCATGATTGGTATGGCTCATCGGGAAACTCCGAAGAGGGTGGCCATCCGGTAATGCCATCAATTGCTATCATCATTACCATGTTAACACCACTATTACCGCACTAGCAAGTTCCCATCAACCAGACAATATCATCAAATGCTATCATTGAAACATTAGCCAACGTTTCCCAACTATTTTCTTAGTTAATTTGGCTTTAACGTGGTTATCTTTATTGTCATCTTTGTTGTCACGCTTTACCAATTGTTCCCCAGTGCGACTTACCGTGCGACTTACCGTGCGACTTAGTACGACTAACAGTGCGACACAATCACTGACTCCAGTGGACTAATCACTGACGACAGTGTATCACTGACTACAGTGCAAGCTTTCCTGATGTTTGAGCTTCCGGCATCGGTGGTAGCCACGTGCTACGTGGCGTCGGTGGTGGCCACCATCATCATCTTTGTCCTGCTCCACCTCCACATGATCAACTACCGAAAACCGTTCCAGCAACGACTCATGCTTCGGATCAACGTCATCGTGCCCTTGTTTGCCTGGCTGTGTTATCGCATGCTTTTAAACCAGAACCTGGTGTTTACCAAGTACTTTGTCGAGCCCTTACGGGAAGTGTACGAAGCGTTCGTCATCTATACTTTTTACAGTTTACTCACGGTGATGTTGGGGGGTGAGCGACAAATCATCGTCATGACTCTGGGACGACCTCCAGTCAACCATCCGGTGTTCCCCTTGAGTAAAATCTTACCTCCGGTGGATATTAGTGATCCGCAAACGTTTTTATACATCAAGCGAGGCATTTTGCAATACGTGTGGCTCAAACCAGTCCTTTGCTTTACCATCTTGTTGGGAGAAGTGGTAGGGTTTTATAATGTCAACGATATGCTGGTACGACTGGTGTACCTTTGGTTAACCGTGGTGTATAACATCACGGTGACGCTATCCCTCTATTGTCTTGCCCTCTTCTGGAAGATATTATGGACCGATCTCAAACCATTCAACCCCATTGGGAAGTTCCTTTGCGTTAAGCTCATCATCTTTGCTCTGTATTGGCAAGGGGTGATCTTAGCCATCCTTAATGCCACGGGACTGCTACCGGAAATGGGTCATCATCAAAGCACGGCGGTGGCGATCCAAAACGCCTTATTATGTGTCGAACTCATTCCGTTTGCCATTGGCCACTGGATGTCGTTCAATTGGCGTGATTTCAGCCTCGCTAAACTCCCGCTGGCTCGGGTCAAATGGTACTATGCCATGCGTGATTGGCTAGGGATTAAGGACCTTATTTGGGACTTTAAACTCACTTATCATGGCGACTACTATGATTATCGTCAATTCGACTCTGTCGATGCGTTAATTGCTCATCCTAACCTGAGAGGTCGAACCAAAAAGATCCAAGAAGGGTTCCGCTACCATCCTGATGGCCAACAAAAGCACTGGATCGACACTCCCCCCAATGAAGACCCCACCAACAAGCCATTAATGTCGACTCTGGAACGTCGTGCCGTAGGGTACGCCGCCCTGGTCAACTCGCTGCTCAAAGCGATGTATGAAGTGACTCCCGATGATACTCCTAGTGGTAGTAATGGTGGCAATGATGGATCCGAGGATGATGATGTCACGTTTCGAGGAGAAGGACTTGATATCGATGAAGCGTTATACGCCGAAGCCATCGCCACCATTAACAACTATAACCTCGATAAACCTCATGTGCGACGGCTTCTTAAGTACCCTGTGGTCGACGAAATGGTGCTGGCTCACCAGTACGGCTACCGGGTGAACCAATTGCGACAACAACAACAACGTGGCTACGGTTCCGTTTGAACCCATTACAATAAGGCATCAATGAATAACCTGATGATTACATCCTCATATCTACATGATAACCAAAACAGATGGTTGTTAGTAGGTTGTTAGTGGTGTTCACTGTGTTGACTTTACCATTGTCATTTGAATGGGAATGTTCACTCATAGTAACTGAGTACTAGAATCGCATATCATGAATGTTAGGTAAAAGAATTGAAGAGTGGAGATCAAGTTAAAAAGACAAGTAAGCAAGACAAGGAATAAAGCGAAGTCATTAAAGCCAGTATTGGTGAAGGCTGAGTTCTAGTCGCGGTTCAAGGCTTAGTCCTAGTCCCGGCTGAGTCCTAGTCCGGTTCAAGGCTAAATCCTAGTCGTTCTAAATATTCATTAGGTCATAAGTATGCAGATGCTAACGATAATAATTACAAGGTTAGTTAAGCAAGCGATCGATAGAAATGTTGTGACGACGATCACTGTCGCCCAGCGGGAACGCCTTGGTAAAGTCCACTGCTACCGGAGGAGCACTTTGCGCTCGTGAACAGCACAGACATCCTTCTTTAGTAGCAGCATGAGGAGTACGTTCGACAATAGGAGCGGTCGCCAAGGGAGTTCGCGGAGCTTCTTCTGGCTCTGGTTTTACCACCGAAGACGTTGTCGACGTTGTCGACGGTTCGAGTTTAGGTTTGGTAGCTTGAGGAGGTGGTTGTTGAGGTGGTTGTAACGTTGGCAGCACGCTGCGAAGGTTAATGGGAGGAAGCCGCACTTGCGAGGACTGTGACGATGGTATCGGTTGAGGTAAGTAGCCAGGAAGAGGCAGGGGAAGTTGCATTTGGGGTATAGGTGGCATGATCCGTACTTCCAGCGATGGGGACACTGTAGTGGTGGTAGGAGGAGTGACATTGGTGGTTGGAGGAGTCACAGCGGAAGCGGAAACTGCTGGTGGAGACGGAGGGTGCTTTGCTGGAGTAGTCACGGTCCGTTTACGACGTTTGATGGTGGCTCGTTTCATCTTTACCGGACGGTGACTACCATGGAGACGATAGTAGAGTCCACAGGCATTACAGATGGTATTTCCAGCATCGTCACGACGCCAAAGCGGAGTGATGGTCGTACCACAGTTAAAACAAGCAATCGCAAGCGAATCAGCATCGTTGGTAGCAGTTTTTGGTTCCAGAGCCGTAGATTCACTACCCTCAGTATCGAGTTTTCGTTTCGCTAACATCACTCGATTATTAAACGCTGGACATCCCATACACGCTGCCGAACCACCAGTACCGTTACACCGACCATCACCTTTACACAGTCCTTCCTTGACCTTCAGCACCACGATCGTTTGCGGTGGACGCTTCAAGTTTACGGGACGATGACAGTTATTCAGTCGATAGTAAAGTCCACAAGCATTACAAATCAACGTGCCATCGGGAGCTCGTCGCCAGAGCGGAGTCTTGGTCGTATGACAATTCAGGCACTGTTGGGCGCCGGCGCTAGCTTTAGCAGCCAGGGGGTCCATTTCTGAAGCAGAGTCATTATCATTCATTGAAGTGTAAGGGGCATCGACAAGCTTCGGCGTAGAAGTTAACGGAGAAGTTTCGATGAATGCAACGATTTTGTACCTCGAAACGCCAGACCAAATTCAACTAGGTGAAATAACCTTGGATTTCAGTCGGATGGAGTGTGGAAAATATACAGCGAATAAGCGAGATGGCAAAGTCAGCAGCCAGTGACTGGGTGCGGTGGGCACGTGCCATGCGCTTGAGCCAATCACGCGCGCGCAATAGGTAAGCGGACCAATCCTCATCCCCCAAAAACCCATTGTGGCGTATCCCCCACTCCTGCCAACAGATTTAAACTATCAACAATAAACCCAACATTGGCGAGCTTTTAGTACCGGGAGATATAGCGCTATCGACGTGTATCCTAGGCGAACGACTAGATTACGTGCATATATTGTCAACGTCCCAAACCACACCCAATTACGATCTCGACTTTTTCTTGGCTACGCTCGATTACGCTCCCAAGATCGCTACCACTACTAACTAGGAATTAGACACCAAAATCACCGGTAACTTGAGTTTAGATGAAACAATGAGATAAACACCGTGTGCCTGGATGGGCTTATCTAGATGGGTTAATCAAGCCACAACATTGCGTGCGTTTATCACCTATTAGACGATGAAAATGGGTGCAGACGAGTAGTTTTAAAATCCTCATTTATTGCTTGTTTAAATCTTCTAGCTTAATCTTGATTATCGCTGATTACATTGATTGCTATCTAATTAATCACTTTTGTAATTATAGATCCGTAGAATGTGGGGTTTGCTCATAATGCTTGCATCACAATATGAAACCAAGATACTATTGAGTAAATGCTATTAACTCAACCAATCCGGATGTTCGTCCGATGAACAGGATGATGTGCTGTCGGTGTCACTGTCGGTGTCACTGTCGAGATCCCGACCTTTTTTTGACGCGACAAATCGACTTCTACCTTTATTAGCTTGGCTTTGGCTTGAAGTCTGATACTAATGCCGCTTAAAATACGCCCTAAGTCTCCTCTTGCTATAAGCTCGTTCCACGAAGTCAATTAATTTTTGCTCGGTGTTGCTAACAACTTTGAGCTTGGTCAAATAGTCCAAATTGCGTGTTAAATGTAGCGACAACATATCAATACAATCTTCCGCGTTTGAGTAATCTCTATTGGACAAACATTCTTTGAACACTGATCGCAATTTGGTGCAAAGTTCCTTACACCCATATTTATGGTATACCGAGAATAAGTTGCGAAGGCCATCTATGAACTTATCAACTCTCGAGCGGGATTCGAGGATATCTTCAATGAATTCGAAGTACTTAAATCTCATCAATCGTTGTTTCTTGGTAAGTACCTTAAGATGCTCGAGTAACTCCTTTCGGCAGCGATTTCGATCACGGAGATTGGTATACTTTGGAATACAGAAAGAAGGCATTTCGTTCATAACAATCCAAGCCTGATCGCTGTAGTCCGTGAGGAACCAATACTCAAAAAATGGTTGGTACTGTGCAAACCACACATACCATTCCTCGGGCGTTCCTTCATATGGAATTGGTTTCTTGTATTCGCGGATGGCCATAAGGATTTCAACCCTTTTGGCTAACTCAGATAAGTCCGGTAATGTTTTGTCAGTCTTTTGGGTTAATGGAGTACTGTTTGGAGTCGTGATATTACCCAATATGGTGTTTTTGTTTTGATTCAACGTCGGTCGTACTGAACTTGGTGTTGCCACTGTGTTCGTGGCGGATACCTTTCGCGTATCAATGCCAGCGACGGATTGTAAGTGTCTTACATCCAGTTGTAGTTCTGAATGGCATATATCGAGTCTCTTCACATCTATCTCGAGTCCCTTGATATCATCCCTGATTGCAACTAGACTGTGCTCCATCAGATTCTGGCGTACATTGACTCCAACGAGAGTTTCATTCTTCATCTTTTCCTTCATATCATTTGTCATACCTGCAAAATTGATGTCAAAATCGTTATGCTAGTCATCGCGTGAATGGTTGAACTTTGTTAAGTTGAGCACACACCATAAAATGAGCGTACAATTGGTGAACCATGCCAATGGTTCTCCAACCATGATTGTTACTAAACCAATTCTGTTGTATAGAAGTTAGGGATGAACCTACACTGTCATTAACCAATTCCATTCCTTGTAACTTGACCATTCTTAGCGATTCGCACTGTGTGAGTTAGCTGAGGTGACCAAATACAGTGACCTCCAACCGGTGCTTAGTCCACCACTAATATCCAAACATTATACTACCACCTTTACGTTAAATACCATTGTACTAATGCATTTGGTGATGCACTGTGGAGTTGTAAACTGGGGTGAGGGTATCAAAGCCTAGATCGAGGTGTACATCCCGATTGGGAAATTTGTAAACAAACCTTCTTGAGAGTGAGCGACATCATGACCATGGCTCCGAGGTCTCGACTCCATTGTTTAGCGACCCCACTCCGAGTATTTTTTAGTAAGGTGGTTGAAGTGAGCGCAGACCGTCGGTTATTACTCTCTACACCGAACCACCGAACCTTGCGTTATTACGTACGGCTGATCTGACACATTGGCTATCATCGCTAATTACATGGGGTATAGTAGCACCAAATCGATAACCACGACAATTGGTGAAGTTAGGAGGTCTTTAGGAAGGATTTGGTGACAATAAGTTAGAAAATCACCATCATCCAATAGATTTTCGTGGCTTTATCGTGGGTTTAAGAAAGAGGCGTCGGGCCACAGGTATTGACCATGGTGCGGAGGTTTAATGAGATCTAGTTCGTGCCACAAAACTAATCGGAGGAAGCCTTGGTAACCAACATTACAAAACCACAACGTAGCTATCTTGTCGAACTTAGTACGAATTTTTCCCATGAAAATTGAGCGATCTTCTATATTTAGTCGCATCGATCGATTGGAGACATATTAACAAAATGTCGGTAATTTATGAAGTGAGACAAGATTAACCGGGACCAGACCTGAACCAATCTTGTCTAATTCAATCAATTTTAACCGTATCGATACCAGGGAACTTAGCATCGGTTCAAAATTGTAAATTGCGTTTAGTAATGATGGTTTAATCAACCCAAAATGAAGGGAAAAACTCCAAAATTACACCACCACCAAGACAATGGGAGATAAAAATGTCGAAGGAGGCGAAAGCGGGGAGTGGACTACAGCGGGGAGGAGCTCGGGCGAGGGCTCGTGCCCCCTAACTCCAAAAACTATAAGTAGGGGTGTTCTCCCCCATCCAAATTTTACTTTTCATCAACCTTCACTTGGCTAACAGTTTATTCATGAGCACTACTAATAGTTGGAACTCCAAACCATCTGTTAGCTGATGCCATGACTAGCCATCCATGATCAACACTATCAGTTGACATGGTCTCGATGACGCTCAATGCCATGACTAACACTATCAGTTGACGTGGTTTGCTGATTACTGCTCGCCAACAAACAGTGGCTGAAGCACGAAAGTGATGCCATGATGCCACGATTAGAACCATCCCTTAACGTGGTTTTGCTGCTATACCAAGTTGCCCCATGTTCTAACATTTGACATGCCTCAACTAACATCAGGTATAGAAAGTTTATATGGAATTGACATAGGTCCTTGACGTGTAGGCGGGGCTCTGGGCACGCTCAGCTATCAGCTGGCTCAGTGTTGCGATTGACAGGTGGGACCGGTACGGAGCCTCCATGAAAGGTAATACCGACGCCATATTTCCATCAGCAGAGTCCCCTGAGCACCCAGCTCCTATTTCCGGCGAGCGGCAGCAGGATTTGACAGTCTGGTCGTGCCCACCGTGGTCACATCCGATGAGACCACTCATATCGGAGTTGTACTCGCGAAAAACGTCAAGTTATTTGCTAATTCAATATTGAGGCATATCATGGTCAATGTATCACTGCCATGAGCAACTCAATTTGATACTAAAGTCAATTTTGAATGTCATCTTTTAATTAATCCTACATTAATTTGTCGATTTGCAAAATCAAAAAATTGCCCGCGTGGCCCAATGGTTAAGGCGCTCGACTTCTAATCGAGCGATTGTGGGTTCGAATCCCGCCGTGGGTTTCTTTTTGTTTTGACATTTTTAACGTCAACAAATCCCATTTATTGTTACTATTTCATCCCGTGATCTTTGCTCGAATGTTATATTGTTTCGGTGAGACACTTATTGATTGGTAATGTGTCTACAAGTCTTGGTCAATTGGTTATTTTTGTAATCAAAACTTTCGCTTATCCCATAATTCAATCTGACTACAAAGTCTTGCAATTTGTCTTCCATTTTCTACAATTGTTTCATAACCTCTTTATTATCATAATTATTTACAGGTTTAGTCGACTTCTTCGACTGAAGGACCTTCACCACCAGTAGCTCCAGCTGAGGCATCAGCACCAGGCATGCCTCCAGCAGCGCCACCGTATACCTTGGACATGATGGGGTTAGCCACCAGTTCCAATTCCTTTTGCCGATCAGCGTATTCGTCCTTAGTAGCGGCTTGTGAGTTATCCAACCACGAGATGGTGTCATCGATAGCCTTTTCGAGAGTCTGCTTGTCGCCAGCATCAATCTTGTCCTTCAAATCACCGTTGATCGAGTTCTTCAACGAGTAGGCATACGTTTCGAGACCTTTCCTAGCACCAACTCTAGCGGCTTCGGCTTCATCTTCCTCCTTATACTTTTCGGCTTCGGCAACCATCCGTTCAATTTCTTCTTGCGAAAGTCTTCCCTTGTCATTGGTAATGGTGATCTTTTGAGTCTTACCAGTACCCTTTTCCAAAGCAGATACGTTCAAGATCCCGTTAGCGTCCATGTCAAACGTCACCTCAACTTGAGGCACACCACGAGGAGCAGGAGGGATACCCGACAATTCAAACTTACCAAGCAAGTTATTGTCCTTGGTCTTAGCTCTTTCACCTTCAAACACTTGAATTAATACACCGGGTTGGTTGTCGGCGTAAGTGGAGAAGGTTTCCGTCTTCTTGGTAGGGATGGTCGAGTTTCTTGGGATTAAAGTGGTCATGATACCACCAGCAGTTTCGATACCAAGAGACAAAGGAGCCACATCCAACAACAACAAGTCTTGAGTCAGCGACGAGGTGTCACCAGTCAAGATGGCAGCTTGTACAGCAGCACCGTAAGCCACAGCTTCATCAGGGTTGATCGACTTGTTGGGTTCTTTACCATTGAAGAAGTCCGACACCATCTTTTGAATCTTGGGGATTCTGGTAGACCCACCAACAAGGACAATTTCGTTGACTTGAGACTTGTCGATCTTCGAGTCCTTCAACACCTTTTCCACGGGGTCCATAGTGGCTCTAAACAAGTCACCACACAACTCCTCAAATCTGGCTCTGGTGATCGAAGTGTAAAAGTCAATACCTTCATACAACGAGTCAATTTCAATCGAGGTTTGGGCTGACGATGATAATGTTCTCTTGGCCCGTTCACAAGCAGTTCTCAATCTTCTCAACGCTCTTTGGTTACCAGTGATGTCCTTACCGGTCTTGCGCTTAAACTCTTGGATAAAGTGATTGACTAAGCGATTGTCAAAGTCTTCACCACCCAAGTGAGTGTCACCAGCAGTAGCCTTGACTTCGAAGATCCCGTCTTCGATAGCCAAAAGCGATACATCGAAAGTACCACCACCAAGGTCAAAGATCAATACGTTTTGTTCCCCCTTGGTGTTGCCCTTTTTGTCCAAGCCATAAGCAATGGCAGCAGCAGTAGGTTCGTTAATGATTCTCAATACGTTAAGACCAGCAATGAGACCAGCATCCTTAGTAGCTTGTCTCTGAGAGTCATTAAAGTAAGCAGGCACCGTGACCACAGCGTCAGTCACTTTAGAACCAATAAAAGCCTCAGCAGTTTCCTTCATCTTGCCCAATACCATGGACGAGATTTCTTCAGGAGAGAACACCTTGGTTTCACCTTTATATTCAACTTGAATGGCAGGCTTTCCCAGTTTATCAACCACTTTGAATGGGAAGTGCTTCATGTCAGTCTGAACTTCAGGGTCAGTAAACTTACGACCAATCAACCGTTTAGCATCAAATACGGTATTGGCAGGGTTCATTGCTGCTTGGTTCTTAGCAGCATCACCAATCAACCGTTCGGTATCAGTAAACGCCACAAATGATGGTGTGGTTCTGTTCCCTTGGTCATTGGCAATGATATCACATCTGTCGTTGGCAAACCGAGCTACACAAGAGTAGGTAGTTCCCAAATCAATTCCAACAGCTTTGCTCATATTAGTTAGTGGTTGTCAAGTGGAGAGGTGGAGGTGGTTATATAGTTATGGTGATGGAAGGTCATGGAAGGTCATGGAAATGGAAGGTCGTAGAAGATAACCTCGGTGGAAGGTTATCGAAGCCGATGGAAAAACTTAATGAGAAGGCGGTGCCATTGTATAGCTATGGATTACTGTGGACATTATACTGGGACATTGCCTAAATTGTAAGGAGACTTGGTACGCAAACTAAGTACAGTGTGGAGAGCGTTCTCAATAACAAATATATGAAGGGACGAACTAAACGACACTATTTCCTGACTGCAAACAAAAAACAATGTCTGACCTCGAACTTCGGAATCACTTAATCTGTTCATCACAAAGACGACTACAATTAAGAATCGTAAATGTCTATAAATGCAATCCCTAAAACTACTCGAAAAAATCATCCTCGTCGTCATTGTTATCCTCAGCATCCGGAGCATCAATTTCTGTCCGCTTCTTGGCTGCCGGAGCCAATGTGGTGTCGATTTCGGTGCCGGCAAGCACGTCTTCGAAGGTGAACGGCAACTTGTCGTCGTCTATGAGTTTTTCCATCTCCTTCCGGCGATTTCGGCGAGCCTCTTCCGTTTCCTGGATCCCCTTCTTGGCTTTAGGGTTCAGTTGAGCCTCGCTCTTTTCGTTTTCATTGGGGTACAACGAAAGGTATTTTTCGTTTTTAGGGAAAAGGAGCACGTAGGCAGTATCGATCTGAGCGTGTTTAAGGACTCGGCGAGCCTTTTTCACCTCCTTCTTATCGGCATCGCTATCTTCGAGACGCTTAAGTTCCTTAGTCGCCTGTTTTAACTTGCGCAACGCCTTCTTCCGTTCGAAGAACCGGACCATGTGGTACTTCTTTGCCGTCTTTCTTTCATGAAGACGCGATTGGGCTTCTTCAAGCTCGACCTTCAATGCTTTCAATGCTCTTTCGTTTTCGAGCCGAGTGTCGGCCCCAAGGTTATCCCGACGCAACAACCGTTCGATATCCCTTATCTTCTTTTTGATCTTGGCATTACCTGCGCCCATGACGGCAGATACCTCGATGGAGGTTCCTCTGTTTCTCGGGGCTTTGGGCATCTCTCCGCTGTAAGGTTGATCTATGGATAAGCTGCGATGAGTGCGGCTCTCGATGAGCACTAGCGATGGGAACACCAATGAGGAGATTACTCCCGGCAATTGGAAACTAATGCTAAGAATTAGTGGACATGAAACGAAAATTGTTTAGGTTGGTTTTACAACAATTTTGTTAGGTAAAATGTGTCTTTTGGTATTATTTCCATTTCTTCATGGTACACCGATAATTACTTGTATGAAATGATTAATGATAATTGGTTGGTAGAGCTCAATCATACACTTATAAGTTGTAAATAAAGCAAATCTGTTCAGAAAACAACATCATTGGGAATTATCATTAATTAATAAGTAGCACAATCACCCCAATAACCACACAATCAACCAAAATATGTAATAGTCTTTGGATCAACGTAATCTCCATTGATCTATTATCCACAAACTTCGATTATACCCTTAATTTCCGTACCCTTCATCGCACGGCTGAGACGTTTGTCGTTGTCGTCTTTGTCGGTTTCGCGCAGAGTTAGTCCACTTCGACTTAACCACCTTAGCACTACTACCATGGGGATTCTCGAGAAGATCACTGCGATCCAGGAGGAGTTGGCACGTACGCAGAAGAACAAGGCCACCGAGTACCATATTGGGCTTTTGAAGGGGAAGTTGGCCAAGTACCGGCGAGAGTTGATGGAGCCTACTCAAGCTGGAGGAGGAGGCGGAGGCCAAGGGTTCGAAGTATCCAAGGCTGGGGATGCTCGAGTGACTCTCATTGGGTTCCCTTCCGTAGGTAAGTCATCATTCCTTTCTAAAGTTACCAATACCAAGAGTGAAGCTGCCAACTATGAGTTTACCACGTTAACTTCAGTGGGGGGTATTTTGGAGTACAATGGGGCCGAAGTACAGATTGTTGATCTTCCTGGGATCATTAAGGCTGCTTCCCAAGGTAAAGGTCGGGGGAGACAAGTGATTGCCGTGCTGAAGACTCTGGACCTCATTATGATGGTGTTGGATGCCACCAAGTCGGGAGACCAACGCCAGATCTTGGAAAACGAATTGGAACTGATGGGAATCCGCCTCAACAAGACTCGCCCCGATATTCTGCTCAAAATCAAGCTGACGGGAGGAGTAAAACTTAACCTGATTAACCCTCCCAAGTACCTCAATGAGAAAGTGGTGCTGGGGCTCTTAAAGGAGTACAAAATCCACAACGCCGACGTCCTCATTCGTGACGAAAACGTCACCATCGACGACTTTATCGATATCATCAACGACCAGCACATAAGTTATATCAAGTGTCTTTATGTCTACAACAAGATCGACGCGGTGCTGCTTGAAGAGTGTGACCGGCTTGCTCGGGAGCCGAATACGGTGGTGATGCTGTGTGAGTTGGATTTGGGGATCGAGGACCTCAAGGAGGAAATTTGGCGTCAATTGGATTTGCTCCGACTCTACACGAAGCGGCGAGGAGTGGCTCCCGTCCTCGATGACCCCATGGTCGTACGCAACCACCTGACGGTGCTGGAGGTGTGTGACGCCATCCACCGAGACATGAAGAACCAATTTAAGTATGCTCTTGTGTGGGGGCTGAGTGCTAAGCACTCACCACAAAAATGTGGGCTTTCTCACGAAGTCCACGACGAAGATGTGGTTCAAATCGTTACGAAGTAAATAACATAAGCCACGGGGGGTTATAATGAAGGTACCTCCACGTCAAGTCACCGGTTCGTGACTCTCGCTCCATCATACTTTATTATCGTGTTCATAGATCATGAGATAAGAGTCTAATCAACATCAACAATAATATAACAATACTACAGTCAACGCTTATGATTTTTTGATCCTTACTCAATCGTTCAAAAGAGAGGTGAATGCTTTATAGTTGCCAATCTGAGAAGAAGTGCTTTGATATATTGGCATATCATATTTCCGTAGAAGATCAGAATGAGATAAAGTTAAAGTGGAGATAGTGGGTCAATAAAGGGAGGGATAAAGCCAAGTTAAGCAGTGTGTATGAATTGTTAGTGAAGGGCTAAGTGTTAGTCGCCGCACATCGTGAGCCGCATTGTCCTCATTGGGACACACCACCAATCAGTACAACTCCACCAAGGCTCGTCAATGTCCAAGTACGCGGGACTTCCCGGGATTGATACGTCTCTGCGAGATATCTACGAGACCAGTGATAGTGAAATTGTCAATCCCGAGCCGCCTCTGCCTACGACTAATGATGATATCATCACTGAAAGTCTAGACCCCAAGGGAACACGATTTCAACAACTGGAGATCAATTTCGGTGGTGGTATAGCTCTTCTGCTCGGCCAGACGGGATACCCTGTTGTTGAAGTGCAGGAAACTCGACAACAGCGGCTCTTACGGATTGCCAAAGAACTTGAAGAACTTGGGCAAACGGAGACAGATGCCGACGAAATTGAGCGGCTAAAGCGGATGGTGGAAGCTCTGAAACAACCTGCAAAGTACAGTGACCATTATAAGGAGCTAGTGACATTATTTGATCATATTTCCATTGATCATCAACCGGTGGAAGCTGCCTCATCATCATCTGCTTCGATAGCACCCCTGGGATTAGTATCAGTAGAGAAACGGGTATCTAATCTTGAAAGTCAAGTTGGTGATACTCCCGTACTGACAGTGGTGGCTGATTTAGACCGCAAAATCAATGTTATCCATAACCCGGAGTACGAGTTGGATAAAGTACAAACGAAACTTAAAGTTTTAAGTGATGATTATGAGAAAATGATTGCCAAGCAAAAGGTGTTTGAATTGGAAGAACCCAAGACTCCTCATCCGGTACAAGTTGAACAATTGTACCAACGGTTACCTCAATTTGATGCCATCAACGAGCAAGTTCCCCACATTATCGATCGTCTTCAGACATTAGCTTCAGTGCATGCCGATGTAGTCAATTGTGTCGATGCTAATCAACGTCTAGATGAAGTATTGGGGCTGATAGAGACAAGCATGGCCAAATGGGATGCTAGTCTCGATGATATGGCTCAACAATTAACGGTGAGTGAAGAAGCATTTGCGGAAAACAAGCGGATATTCCTCGAAGAATTGAACCAATAGTGGTGACAAACAATAAAACAAGCTAAGGTGGACGTCATTTACAGGAATTTTCAGTTACTTAATCGGTTGATTGTAGCCAAATCATGACAAATGAAAACATTACTTTCGCAGGTTTACCATGATTTATCTATTAGTCCAGGAGCCTTCTAATTCCAATATAATCCAACATACCATTGATTTCAACACTAAGTGACTTCTTTTTGCCTCTAACTTCTAATAAATAGTAAACATTGTGGTGTATGGTAGTTACGTAGCTATTCTAACTTGGTCACATGATTAGCCTTACAATTGCCCACGAGGTCATAACGTCCGTAGTTATGCAGTCGTAGAGCTAACACCTGCATTAGACGGTATACGTCATTAGTTCACTTAATTCCGCTCCAATGCCAAATATCACAATCAGACTCCACCATAAATAGACTAAAATGAACTACTGGATCCTTCACTAGATGATATCATTATATCACGGTTTAATCTACTTTTATCGTTTACTTCCCTCACTGGTATTATCGCACTTAACTCTATAACTAACCCCGTGACTAACCCGTGAATAAGGTGCCATTGCACACGGCTTTTTTGGAGGAGTGGAAATCACCCCCGCTTTTCACGTTAATGACGTCGAGGTGCCACATAAGCGTGATTTGGCGTCGCTGACGGTTGCATAGAAATGGTGCTCTCGCCATCGGTAGCGATTCCGATGGTGCCGCGTTTCCGCGATGACCACGGAAACCACAAGCGACCAAACCTGATGATTTTATGACGAATGGGCCTGGTTTTGCTAAAATTATGATAGTCATAGTCACTACGCTTTACACGGTTAATTGTTAAGGGTTCGTCGTCGCCACTTTGTGACTTTTACACCTCACCTTCGGGAGTGTCGGAGTCGTCGTCGCTTGCTGTTACCCAAAGTTGTCGCACCATTATATACACGCCGCACCCCTGTCTTCCCCCATATATAGAGAGCCCCACCCAAGCCCCTTCGCCATCCCTGTTTCCTCCAAGTCCCCTATGTTGAGAAGACTGGTTGCTAGAGCTGCGAGAACCCTTCCCCGGACCTCGGTGCCGTTGGCTCGTCCCTTGGCTCGCGCCACCGTCCGGACCGTGGCCCAATTGCTGATTCCTAAGCTTCCTCCCACCAAGAACGAGCCCATCCAACTGTTCTCTCGGGCCGACACTAAGGAATGGGACTTGTTGAGAGCTCTGATCTCCAAGTTTACCATTGGCTCGGCTCTCGAAGTCCCCTTGGTCATTGGGGGGGAGAAGATCTTCAAGCCGGCGAAAAAGGCACAAGTAAACCCTTCCAAGCACCAACAAGTGCTTGCCAACGTGTCGCAAGCCACTGATACCGACGTCAAGGCTGCCATTGAAGCGGCTAAGGACGCCAAAGCCGCGTGGGCCGCCACTCCCTTCGTCGACCGGGCCGCGATCTTTTTGAAGGCTGCCGACCTCATCCTGACCAAGTACCGCTACGATATGCTTGCTGCCACCATGTTGGGCCAAGGCAAGAACGTGTACCAAGCGGAAATCGACTGTGTCGCCGAACTCGCCGACTTCTTGCGGTTCAACGTCGAGTACGCGTCGCAAATGTACGCTCAACAACCGGCGGAAACGCTGGCGGGGGTGTGGAACCGGGCCGAATACCGTCCTCTCGAAGGGTTCGTGTACGCCGTGACTCCGTTCAACTTCACTGCCATTGCCGGTAACTTGGTCGGGGCTCCGGCGTTGATGGGTAACACCTGTGTGTGGAAGCCTCTGGCTGCGGCGGCGCTTTCCAACTACCTTTTGCTCGGGATTTTGGAAGAAGCGGGCTTGCCCAAGGGGGTGATTAACTTCATTCCTGGTGACCCTGTCGAAGTGACCGATGTTGTCCTTGCCGACCGCGAATTCGCCGCGTTGCACTTCACTGGGTCGACGCTGGTGTTCAAGAAGTTGTACGGGGACATCAACCGTAACGTCTCCGACAACAAGTACCGCGACTACCCGAGAATCGTCGGGGAAACCGGGGGGAAGAACTACCACTTGGTGCACCCGCTGGCGCTGGTGGACCACGCCGTGTTGCTGCTGGTGAGAGGTGGGTACGAATACCAAGGGCAAAAGTGCCTGGCCCTCCTGAGATTGTACGTTCCCGAGCTGATGTGGCCCGAATTTAAGGAAAAGTTCGTCCTGACGGTCAACAACATCACCATCGGCAACTGTGCCACCGCCGAAGGGTTGAACAACTTCATGGGTCCCGTGATCCACGAACAACTGTTCACCAAGTTGAGCCGGGCCATCGACGAAGCCAAGCTGGACCCCGAACTCGAGATCTTGTGCGGGGGTTCCGTCGACAACTCCACCGGGTACTTTGTCCAACCTACGTTGGTGCAAACCTCGAACCCCGACCACCACTTCATGAAGACCGAGTTCTTCGGTCCCTTGGTGTCGGTGTACGTGTACCCTGACCAAGAATACTCGCTGATGATCAAGAAGATCGACACCACCAACGAGTACGGGTTGACCGGGGCCGTGTTCGCTACTGACCGCGCTGCCATCCGCGAAGCCGAAGAAGGGTTGAGATACGCTTCGGGTAACTTCTACATCAACGACAAGTGCACCGGGGCTGTTGTTGGTCAACAATGGTTCGGTGGGGCCAGAGCCTCGGGTACCAACGACAAGGCCGGTCTGGGGAACATCTTGCTGCGGTTCGTCCTGGTGAGAAACATCAAGGAAAACTTCTACGAGTTGACCGACTTCAAGTACCCTTCCAACTACAAGTAAAAAACCTTCATGACACCTAATGTATAGCATAGATTTTTGTGTATAAGAAAAAGACAGATTTTCGATAACTTTTTAACAATTTTTGGTAAATTTTGAATTAATTTCTCACACTTTGGTGAATGCTAACCGAAGGTTAACGGGACACAACGGACCCGCTGCCGTCCACTTTTCCTGCCAATCATCAGCTAAGGCAATGTTATATTGGTTTACCACTGCCATTACGAGCTCTCTACACTGGTAAAGGGCAAACTTTTGACCTAAGCACGCTCGTTTTCGTCCATGGAATGCTGGTAAATGAGCCATACGCTTAGCATACTCGTAATTAGCTTTCACCTGAGTTGGAGTTGTCCCCCATCGATGAGGATTAAACTGATTAGGATGGGTCCACGTGTGTGGGTCTCTTCCAGTGGCATAGTTATGGTAACCAACATAAGTACCTTGAGGGATGCGAATACCGTCGACTTCTAGCGGCACTGATGTTTTACGATTTACGATTTGACCCAATGGAGGGTAGAGACGGAGAGTTTCATACATCACCGAATCCAAAAATTCGGGGTTGGCTCGGATTTGTGGTGCTAAACCGTATTTTGCAATCACAAAGAGAAGTGAAAGCATAAAGAGTAACGGGTTTTCGTGGCCTGCCACCATGACTATGATGGCATTATCTTCAAATTGCTTTTGGGTAAGTTCGCCTTGTTGGTAGGCTTGATGGAGCTTATTAGCAGCTCCTCCTGGTTGACAATTATCAACGAGGGCTTGACAAAAGGACCTTCTGAACTGGGAAATGTGGTACTTTGCCAACCACCGTGATGGAGTAATGAGGTCAAGCCATGCAAATGCCATGAACAATGGCTTAAAGATGATTCGTTTGATGCCATTGATTTGTGGCAGCCAATGATCGATATCAAGATCGGCTCCAAGCACCAGAGTCGTCACATTTGCCAACGCTAACTTTTGTAAAAGTAACCCTAATGGTTCTTGATCAATTTTGGCTACCACTGAAGCTGTGTTCTTAGGAATAAGCGATAGGTCAGGGTGTTGGATAGCTGGAGCCACCAAATTGCGATAGCGCTTCCATGCCTCTCCATGAGCGCTAATAACGTTATCTCCAGTATAATGAGCAAGAACCGAGTAAGGGATCTTTTCTTGATTGCCTGACTTGGTGAATTTATCCACATGTTTCCACATTGTGAGCACATACGAAGGACGAGCAAATACCACATTCCATCGACCAGCAAAGTAGAGGTTAACTGCTCCATGGGTTGCAAAGGGAGTCTTTAAGTACCGTTCAAACACTTTGGTTTGATCCCACCCTGTCAATAATGGTAAAAATGACACATATACGGGAATAGTAGGAATTGACTTAGGAAAATTGGCTGGAGGCACCACCGTCCGTCTAATCAAGTACACCAACAATATTACCAATGCTAGCCAAATCATACACCCTCAAAACGAGGTCACAATTCGGCATTTTAATAGTGTTGGACCTATAGTTACTTCAATCATCGAGTTACCACCACCACAACTTCCACAACCATCAAACTTCCATAACTAAAACATTCCTGGGAATTACACCACTTTACACAGGAATCATACCAAATAGGTTGTTGCTAGATTTATATTAAATTTGTGAAGTTGAGAAGCTGGGCGTAAGTGGAGTAAGCTAGATTCAGGCAAGGTAGCGAAGTTAAGCTAAGTTAAGTAGACAGAAGCTAGAGTAAACAAGGTAAGGTAAGTCCGTTTCGGTGAAGGGCTGAAACCTATAATCGGGACTATGACATCGCGTTGCGAGCCCCCCATCATCAACATAACCACGCCGCACCATACTTTCATCAATCACTCGACTCTTAGCCCTTAGGGGTTTTCCAATGCGACGACTGTCTCAACTCGCTGACTTTGGCTTGGAAGTGGAGACGTACTTTCGTTCGATTCGGGACCAGCTTGACGACGACGCGTCTCGCCTGTGGTTCGACTTAATTGCTTACTTTGAAGAGTGTCGTTACACTTACGAAAAGTACCAAGCGTACTTGGAAACCCACCCGAATGGAGGGAACTATGACTATAAGGGAATGTTGAAAGCGTTGGGGGCCCAGATTGACCGGATTATTGAGCGAATACCTGATAGTATTCGCAATGCCATCGTGGGAGGGTATGGTAAGCGACTAAAGACCCATGCTGTCGAAGTAGGGTCGACCATTGCTAATGCCAGCCTTGTTGATGATAGTGCAATTGTTTTATCCGACTCCGATGATGACCAACCACCAAATGCGATTGATAATCATGATACGGGTCTGACGAGGAAACCATCTGTAATAGCGCTGGACGCTCAGTCTATCTTACGACCCAATGAAGAGAATGGTACGACACAAAAGGATTCTGATGGCGATACCACTCCAATAATACCCCGAAAGCGAGCGTATTCCCACGAATTACCAAGGGCTAAGGTCCCTCGCATCGATCATCGGCAGTTTCTGTCGACACAAACAACGGGGACGTTCAAAGTCAACCAACCGTTGAAATACTGGATGGATGATCCTTGGACACACGACCACGAGCACCTCATTCGCTCCCATTTTGATACCGAACCACTACCATCGGCTCAAGCATCCATCGTGCGGGAGTTTGCGGCCAAGGGAGTCAGTATGCCCAAGAAATTGATCGCGTATCTCGCTTACCACTATGGTTACCTTGAGCTCGAAGGTATCAGTTATGATAGTCTTATGCTGGCATTTGACTATGCTTACGAAGCCAAGGAGTTGGTGTATCCATTTTCTCTCCATGTGCACGAGGTTCGAGATGATATCAAGGGACAACTCGATGTGTCGTTGCTGGAGCAGTTCGTGCGGTGGGGGTGCTGGTTCAGGTTCCATCTTCGACAACTGCAATACGAAGGATAAGTCAATCGACTTTTGTAATAATATAATCTTTAGTCGTTGGAGCCTACACGATAACAATAGATTGGGTTACGTATACGAGCGTTACACCCTGTCGAAGTGTCTAAAAAACCTTCGTCACATACACCACTTGACTACGGATCGTGCACGGAACCTTTTCCAGAGAAAATGGAACTGTTACAATGAAATCGAAGAAAACCTTAAATGTTGTGTCGACAAGCATGATTTGAATGAGTCTAAAATGATGATCAGATCACTAGTTGTTTCTGTGACTGTGGACAAATGTCTCAGACATGGGAATTATCTTGCTGGTTATTTTATCCATCGTTGATGGCGTCATTATGTCGATTGATACCCCAGATTTGATGAGCAAATAGTTTCCGAGAATATCAATGTCGGAATTATGGGCTCATATGCTAGTTTCCACCACAAAGCCAAACCACGTGGAGATTAGATAGACAATGGTGTCAATTGGTACACTGCAGTAGTAGCGACATTAGTCAGGGCTAAGGAAACCGTTCTATTGGTTCTCCACAGTAGAACAAGCAAGCGACCAGCATGCATCGACAACAAACTGATTAGAACTTGGAGGCCGCTGACTAACGAATAGGCGAGAGAGCTTCGAAAGGCGATTGGCTGATATTGGCAACCATCACCCGTTCTACTCAGGTTACACCAAACGCGGCGGTCAGGCTTGCGTCGATTTAGTGAGCGTAACATCTCCGTACTTGCAGTCGCTGGCTCTCCAATGCACAGTCGGTGATTCGACATGAGGTGATGTCCATTTGGTATTATCAGAAAACCTTGTTGAAGAGTTTAGTCAGAATGCAAACCGATTACTAAACCTGCCCTACTGCTGCTCTCGTGTTTAGGTAATGAAGCCATTGGGGAATGTGGAGACAATCTTTTCGGTTTTGTAGTCGAGGTTGACGTTTGCTAAATCCGAAGCCAACGGAGTTGATGCTGAGGGGGATGGTTGAATGAATGCTTGTAGCCCAATTAAGATTGCTCTTCGGATTAATGCGTATCTTTTCCTGGCCGAGGGGCGAAAATAAGCTTAGGTTAAATTCGGAGAGTGCAGCATCGTCTAACCGACTTGCAGTTGCTGCAGATGCCTCCCGGGACATGGTACCGACAACGTGGGTGCGGTCAAGGCTCGATGGCACGAGGAATCTGAGGTCATGGCACGTCGACACGGCAGGAACAAGCTTCCGATGAGTGACGACAATGCGACGAGTAATTTCCCTTTGGAGGGGAGGAGGTCGTGCACTGCAACCATTGGCCCATTGTGTTGGGTAAGCGGGAAGCGTCATCGGCGAAAATATGTCGAGCGACACTGGGGGAGTGACGTAGAGCCAGATGCTCCTCCCGATTAGGAAAGATTCACGACCGGTCGTCGTCGCTTGCATCGAGTCTGGGCCGATTACGTAGTTCACGCTAATGCTAGATGAACACCCTGCCGACGCCCCGGCACTGGGGACACAAATCTTCGTCCAAAAAGAACAGGATGCGACCACTACCTCGACAGCGACCACAGAGCGTACCACCGATGCGAGGATCTCCAGGATTGACGTGAAGAGCCCCTCCTCCGTAGGGAACGTAGTTGCCACCACTTCCACCCAAAAAGAACAGCAGGAGCAGCGATGACGGGTACGGTGCAGGCTGGACGTAGCCGTGATTGCGGGGCCCGAACCGTTGCCAGCAGTCTTGGCACAGAAGCCCGTTTTTCACCTTGGTGCCGGTATTATTACACTTGTCACACATGAACCGTTTCGGGTAGCGCCAGGGGAGGTTGGGGTTAGGGTTGTAGGAATGGTCCCCCAAGTAGAAGCGGTACCAGCAGTCCAAACACGCCTTACCGTTACGAGGCTTGAACCCCAGGTTCTTACACAGCGAACAGAAGAAATGCAGGGGGTAATTCCACGGAAGCGACGGGTTATTGTTGTAGAGCGAGCTTGTCAGCGAACTGGGTCGTGTCTGTCTCTGAGGCGGTCGTGATGGTAATGATGTCGAGGAATTGGCAGGGGAAGGAGCATTGGGAGGAGGCACTGGTCTCAGGGGAGGAGGAGGTCGTCTGCGAGGGAGCAGAGGAGTGGAAGCGGCGTGATGATGGGGACGACGAGGCGGTTGCGGAGGAACGCTGCTGGTGGCTTCTTCGTACAGCGGTAGTTCTTCATCGGGAGGAGGAGGAGAATCGGGTATTTTATGGGACATCTGGCGATTCAATGGAGCGACAACCGGAGGTGGCGGAGAGATTGATGGGTCAAGGTGGATGACGT
The DNA here is from genome assembly GCA_030578555.1 of Diutina neorugosa. Taxonomy (NCBI): domain Eukaryota; kingdom Fungi; phylum Ascomycota; class Pichiomycetes; order Serinales; family Debaryomycetaceae; genus Diutina; species Diutina neorugosa. The sequence continues at coordinate 6,089 of JAJMSK010000039.1, read as the reverse complement.
GGGGGTGCGCCACCTGCATGTAGTCGATGGGACGTCTTTTGTGGGGGCCAGTTCGAGTCCTGGGCGTGCCATATTATTGGTGAGCAATTGAGGCTGGAGGGCACACCATCGACTAATCGCGTGGACAATGGGGCAACAATAGTACCGGTCGCCCCTCCCTAGGGGCAAGGCTGACGTAGCTGTGGAGTCGATTGGACCCTTAATTAGTCGGTTTTTAGACTCTTCTGGACACAAGACGTCTCCACAATCATTGTTGTTGGTTGTCATCGATACATTTCATAGATTTGCCGACTTTAACCAAGGTAGGTGGCAGCGCCTTTGGAGCTGAGGCTGGCGCTTGCACCACCTACCGCTTCGAGATGGATGCAGCGGCAACTAAGTTTAGACAATCTCACTGAGGAGTCGGGGACAGAACAATGGCGACGACGACAAACGGCATGCAACAACGGTATGCACCAACTGCCATGCAACTGGGAGCACATGCACTAGAGGTACGCCAACGGTATGTACACAAAACGGTTGGGGGAGCGACGAGTCGTCGGCGAACGGCAAACGTGAGTGGATGGTGGTGTGGCATCGGTACACACGATGGGAGAGCACATTGACAAATCAGGCGGGCGAGTGCTTGGACAACAACTCCGGCGGATATTGCCGACGGAGGTTAGTCCTAATATGGTCGAGGCGTCGTGTGACCAGACACGGCACTGCCACCACACCACACACTGTGATAAGACAACATAACAGCACCACAACCAGCACCAATGAGCAATAAGGTATTCAAGAGCAATAAGGCATTCAAGAGCAACAAGGCAATCAAGAGCAATAAGGCAATCAAGAGCAATAAGGCTTAAATGATTAACTTCGGGATCATTGACTTGGAGATTGATAACTTGGATTAACTTGGAGATCGATAACTGGAGATTGGAGGTTATGGGAGCGCAAGAGACGTCGAAAGGGCCCTAAGAGGAATAAGACTGACAGTACACCACTAGCTTAACAAGCTCAACGTTAGCTGATGGATTACCATGCTTGGGACAAGGACTTCACTAATCCAGTGATACTTCAGTTGTTTAGTGATCGGGAGGAAGCGAAAGCCGCACCGAAAAAAAAAGTCTAACCACCATGTTGTGGCTCCTGGAAAGACAGAGTAAGTAAACCATGACGCGTGGGGGAGGCTCAGAGGCGAGGCGAGGGGATTAATATTACATCACTAACCATCCAGAGTTTGGCGTGGGGTTCACCGCGGGGGGGATCTTCTTCTTCATCCTCGGGATGATGACGTTGTTCGACCTGGGGCTCCTTGCCCTTGGCAACATCCTCTTTTTGATTGGCATTGTGCTTATCATCGGGCCGCTGCGGACGTTATCGTTTTTCAGTCGTCCCAATAAGATCCGGGGCACCGTATGTTTCTTGGTGGGGATTGCTCTCATTTTGATGAAGCACGCGTTCATCGGGTTCATGTTGGAGCTGGCGGGGATCCTAGGGTTATTTGGGGATTTCTTTGGTACCATCGTCCAGTTTTTGCGGACGATGCCGGTGATTGGGCCCGTATTGAGTCACCCATACCTTGCTCCCACCATCGATCGGTTAGCCGGGATCTATCCGTTACCCATCTAGAATAATACCCAATACACGATGATAGACGTTCATAGATTCACGGGGACTCGACGAAGGTGGACCATCATTCGTGGTGCTACTACTGATAATAGACCAGCAATGTCAAGCAGTTTGCCTCCGACATCGACGTGGAAGCGAGTAAATGGGGAGTCCACCGCACTAATGCGAACGTCGTGGACTCCCAGTCGACTCCAGTAAGCCCATTGAGGGAGTCTGGCTCCGTTGGTGGTGCGGACGGTGACGTTGGCTCCATTGATCACGGCATCATCACTATCATCGGGGCGACTAAAGTCAAACCAAATACCCCCAACGTCCCGATGGAGTTGGTTAAGGTTTCTCAGTGATAGTACGGTGACATTAGCCGGTAAATGACTTCGAATATGCTCAATCACTTGGTGAGGATGATAGTACCAGTAATTCCACCAATTAACTCCGGAAGTACCATCAGCAACAGTCACGGCTACTGTAGGTAATATCGGAGAATCAAACAGGTACGGAGGCATCGGAGGACCTTCAAATTGCACTGGTTGTAACGGTATAGCCGGAATGGGAGTCATATCCACAGGATAGCGAGCTTGACAATTGGCAATGATGGGAGGCATGGTGGGAGCCAATCCGTGATCGACGACAATCACGTGGACCGTAGGACTGTGGAGAGCGATCCAATAGGCTAGCACGTAGCTGGCGACACTATAATGGTGGTTAAGTACCGCCACCACTGTCATTGGGAGCGTTAGTATGTGATTGTGTAGCAAGGATGTTGGTGTACCCCTCCCCGCTTTTTTCCATGAGCCGCACGATTTTTCAATTAACGGAGCGAAGACAAGGAAAAGGACGAAGCGGGGTAACCAGAGCTGACAAAGGGGTCGAAGCAGGTGAGTAGAGAACAATGAAAGAAAACGGTACCATCACCTGATGAGGGGTAGCAGTAGCGTCAAGCACGGCGATCGTAAACTTGCTTGAATTCCTCGATTATGCGATCAAGAGCCCGGGGGGTTATCTGTGTAATTAAAGCCAGTTAATGCCCGTGTCATGACTGTTGCTTCGTGCCAGCAAATTTACCACTAATTAGGTAAGCCACAGTTTGCAGGTGACGCCTCCCCTCCATCTCGGTTTTCTTCGCCTTTCGGTTACGCAGCCCGGACCCTACCGATGACGTCGTCATCGACTCGCCTACCGTCGACGGTGCCGTTAGCCTAACTTCAACCGACATCGGCACCGACGTTACCTTGCAAAAAAAAAGCAGACACCATCAACGTTTACGCAGTCTCGGCCAGGGGTACACACTTGAGAAGGAAAGCAAGCAACCAAAAAATGAGAATAAATAAATGGTAAATAATGGTAATTAACTCTCATAATAATGAGCTCGATATTTAGTAATAATGTCGTTTGTGTCGTTTGGATTGCGTTGTTATAATGGTTAGTCATAGTCAGTCATAGTCATTCATCATTGTGACATCTAGGTCTGTTTTTTAATGATGGTAGGGTCTTCTAGTTAGGAGCCCTTGGTCGGTTCGCACCACGCGATCAAAAGCCATCGCAATGACCTTAGACTTGACATACACTACACACTTGGAGGTTATCATTATCTTTTGGGGGATGAGTCGACGACAGGAAATCAAGGATAAGGAAGCGCTCCAGGCTCGCTTTCAACATGCCATTACTCAAAACTCCAAGCTTGCCCTCAAATGGCTCAATGCCAGTGCTTCTTCTTCCCCAACTACTACTACGACCAAATCATCACTGACACCATCGTCGTCCGATAGTCAGCTGTTTTTTGACCTTCCCGTAGTGGCTCAAGGGGCTAGTCTTAGTGATTTGTCATTGGCGAAACTGGGAAGAACCGTGGGTCAATTTGTCAAGGGACAAACGGCGACCAAACCTCATAGCGTCACCAAACCAAGACGACTGAAGGCAATGCAAGCGTTACTGAATAAGATGAGAGATGATCGACGGTCTCAAGCCACCACACGAGTGGCCAAGCCTCAACTGGGCCCGCGAAAGCCGGTGCTGGCACCGGGAGGCGATGACTCCGATTCGGATTCCGATGTCGAAGCCAAACGGAATATCAAGGCGAAAAAAGTGGTTAATAAGAGGCCGTTTTAGCAACGTAATAGCAGATCCCAAGAGATCAAATCATTAATAGAAGATATAATAGAAGATATACAAGAATATCGAAACAAACAGTATTAATATGAGATGATAGAGTTAAGTCTTTAACCTTCTCGGTACAAGGCTAAATCCTAGTCGTCGTGTCGTTAGTTCGTCAGTATTAATGCTAAGGAATCCGTAGTAGAAAACAACGATTATATATATACACCATGTCATCAATCTGATGGAACGTCGTATCGTCAGCGCTCACTCGGTGCGAGCGCGCTTCACCAGCAGCGCCGGCGCCGGCGCTGTCGCTACCGTCGCCGGGTCGCCTTCGAGCAATGACGTCACCGGCACCGCCAGCGACCGTCCCGTCGTCGGCGCTCGCTTGTCGAGCAGTACCAGTGGCAGCGGCAGCCGCAGAGGTAAGGGAGGCAGCGTGAGCGCAGCGTCGTCAAACGGCGCCATGCCGAGCGACGGCGCCCGGTGCAGCAGCAACAGCAGCACGCTCAGTTTGTTGGAAAACAACAGGTTAGAGTGCAGCAGCGCCATCGCCAGATCGAGCAGTCCTTGCGCCAGTTGGTGGCGCAAATGGAGCTCGACGAGCGACGGACGGATCATCGCCAGTACGCTCAGTTTTGCCGTCGCCGTAGGGCGCCCCAGCGGCGGCGAAAGCGGGCGCTCAAACAGCAGTTCGTGGAACTTAAACAGCAGTAACCGGAGCATCAGCGGAGGTGGGAGTTTCAGCAGTTGGCGAGACAGCAGCACCAGCGCCGGTGCCAGGGTGGGGCCCAGAAGGCTCAGAGTGGTACTCAGAGGCACTGATGGGGGCGCGCTGCCGGGAGCGCTGCCGGGAGCGCTGCCGTCAAGGCTTCCGGGGATCGAGCCGATGCTGCCGGCGCTGGGGCGCTGGTGATGATGGTAACTGGAGGAGCGACTACCGCTGGCGCTCATGGCGCCACTCGAGACCGACCCTTCTGCCAGCAGCGGTTGTTCTGATACCAACAGGAGTTGATTATGGCCATGTGTTGGCGGCGGCGCCAGCGCTGCCAGTGGAGGAGGTTGATGAGATTGGGGATGGGGTGGTGGCGGCGGTGCTAGCGGTACTGGCGACAGATACGGCGCCGGCGCGGCGCTGGGCGCCGATGTTGGCGGCGCTCCGTGAGCGCCCGGGTTGGTCCCGGTAGAAAACGGAGCGAACTGAGACGCTCCTGGCGGCGCTGGCTGACTTAAATTAGGCGTAGCACCATGGTGATGATGATGATGAGGTGTCGACGGTAGCGGTCGTCCTGGCGGAGGAGCGGCGTGCGGCGGCGCCGAGTTTGGAGTTGGCGGCGGTACTGCCGACACTGCCGGCGCCGGCATTGCTCCCGACATCGCTCCCGACATCGACGGCGGTTGTTGAGGGACCATTTGCGGCGGCAAATATGCTAGCTGAGGATGATGAGGATGATGATAATGAGGGTAAGGAGGAGGAACCTGAGGATACGGAGGTTGGGGAGCGCCTTGGGCGCCGGGGACCAACTTGCCGTAATACATTTGGGGGTCATAGTACTGCGGCATGTAGTAGGAAGCCGGCGCCGGCGCCGGCGGGTCGTAGGCGCCGCGAGACAGATGGCTCAGCAGACGGCGCTTGATGTAGATAAGACTCTGTTCATCATCCTTCTTAAATCGGCCCAGCAGGTGGCGAAATTCCCATATCGGGGCGCGGTCGGGGTTGATGCCGGAAGTGGTGCCGGCACTTCCGACACTGCCGTCGTCGGCAGCATTTCCGACGGGGGCCGCGGGAGGAGCTGACAGCGGTTCCAGGACCTTGTGGAAGCCGTACATGTGGAGCTGGCGGACAAACGACGCCACGTTGCCGTGCTTGAAGTAGCCGGTCAACGCGGCGGCAAACTCCTTGTCGGGATGGAGCAGAAACGTGTTGTGTTCGGGGTTGTCCTCCAGCCACCAGATGAGGTTGGCGAGCCGTGGGTCCTGGAGCATTTGGTATAGCTTGTGAACAAAGGCGTTCTTTTTCACGGGAGGCTCGGATTTTCGTGTCATGGTTCATGGAAATATGGGGATTTGCAAAAAGAGATGACCGGGGGCCGATGACGTGAAACAACGAACTGAGTAAACCTGAAACAGGGGGGGTGTAGCAGGCCTGGGGAGGGAACAGGGGTAAAGCGAAACGCTGGTCGAGGGACGAAACTGGTCGACGCCCTTAGTAATGGACCCAAACGTCAAATGGGGGGGATCGGTGCAAACACGGTTATCGTCAACACTAGCAACGGTGTGGATGGGGGGGAAGGGTAGGGGATGGGAGGGAGCACAGGGATGGAACGCTGTGACACAGGGGTGCTGACGAGCGTGCGGTAGGGGACGACTGGTGAAAC
>JAJMSK010000038.1:0-101452 GCA_030578555.1 Diutina neorugosa | reverse complement strand
TTCTTGCATCAGACAACTAGGAACCCTGTTAGATTCTTGCATCAGACAACTAGGAACCCTGTTAGATTCTTGCATCAGACAACTAGGAACCCTGTTAGATTCTTGCATCAGACAACTAGGAACCCTGTTAGATTCTTGCATCAGACAACTAGGAACCCTGTTAGATTCTTGCATCAGACAACTAGGAACCCTGTTAGATTCTTGCATCAGACAACTAGGAACCCTGTTAGATTCTTGCATCAGACAACTAGGAACCCTGTTAGATTCTTGCATCAGACAACTAGGACCCTGTTAGATTCTTGCATCAGACAACTAGGTCCATAAATGCCCCCGGGGTTTGGTTTCTGCCTTTCTCCTCTCTGGCTTACTTGGCTTCTCTTCACTGTCTACTCTACTACTTCTCGAGTAACTTTACAATTAATGTAAATGATTCTGGCAACAACACTAAACCGGGCCGCGAATTTGCCTTACCTTCGTTTCTCTCCGGCTTCCCTGTCTCCATAAATGCCCCCGGGGTTAGCACCTAGCCTTGTCTCCTCTCTGGCTTCTCTAGCTTCTGGCTTACTTCACTCTAACTTCACTAGCTTCACTTCCCTGTCTCCATAAATGCCCCCGGGTAAACTCTCAACCAGGCCGCGAAACTGGCTTACCTTGGCTTCTCTTCACTCTAGCCTTCTGCCATAAATGCCCCGACTATAGGTTTCAGCCTTTCTCCTCTGGCTTAGCTTCCCTCTGGCTTAGCTTCCCTGTCTCCATAAATGCCCCCGGGGCTAGGTTTCAGCTTGGTCCCGAAACTGGCTTACTTCCCTCTGGTTTCACTCCCCTCTCTCCATAAATGCCCCGACTATAGGTTTCAGCATTGTTTCCTCTGGCTGGCTTCTCTAGCTTCACTTACCTCTGTCCATAAATGCCCCCGGGGTTTGGTTTCTGCCTTTCTCCTCTCTGGCTTACTTGGCTTCTCTTCACTGTCTACTCTACTACTTCTCGAGTAACTTTACATTATAACATAACCCGACTACAATCACCGTTGCACTTTGTCTCTGCTTTATTATTAGTCTCTGTGTTGTTACTGGTTGTACTACACTGGCCTAGTCGCGCAAGTCGGCAATTTCCCAAAACGGTAGTGGCGGCGGCTGTCCCAAAGCGGTAGCTCCTGGCACGTGCTTTTTTCACGTGCTTGAACAGCCATCACTGAGTGAGAATTCGAACCATTCCCATTATAACATTAACGACGGAGCATGGTCAAATAACCACTCCCAGCCATAATAAAAACACTGCCATATTATAACGTTTATTGTATTTGTCATTCTAAATTAATTGTCCATATTATTTTTATTGTCATGAATTTACACATTTCCTCTATTTCCAGATTTATTGTCAAAAACCATACTCAGTATTTGGCCAGTGAGGGTGACTCTGGTAGTTCGACTCCGATTAGTGGCCTGTGTATAAGCATCGGCGACTCATAGTCACAGTCCTGGGGCTCCCAACCAGGATTTTTCGCTGCTCCTCAGTGTGAGTGCGAATGGGAATTCAACGATAACTGAGAGTTGGTAGTGTCCTCATTGGGCAACTCATGGCGGCATGTCTACCCATAAGTCCGTGAATGCTAAAACAAACGTGAAAGTGACAAACACATGTGAAACAAACGTGAAGTGGTGCTGGTTAGTGGCTACGGTTCCCTAACAGTCCGTCTTTGGCAAATCTCCTTCCTGTTCCGCTTGTCAATTGCCATCGTTCAACCACAACACCAGTCCAGCAAACTCCAACCTAATAAGTTCCAATGGCTTACGCCTATGTCTACTTTACTCGTCCATGCTTCTTGTGGCTTTTTCAACTGCTGCTCAGGCTTGGCTACAGTGGTAATACCTTCACGAAAATATGCCATTAAAAGCTATTACCAAAGGCTCTCCAGACTAACATAGCGTAGTGAGTAGTTTTAAAACACATTGATAAACTCACCTGCTTACCCACACTTATTGTGATCGAGCTATGTCTTGTACTCACTCGCAATTAAACCCTTCCCACTTCCGCGTCAGTCATTGAGCAAGTCAAAGTAACCTCCTCATTACCTTAGTAAACACAGTCATTAACGTTCAACACGTTTCGAAAGGTAACCGTGCTGTGATTTTCAAGCCACGCCATGTAATGCTCACACACCACACATATCCCACTTTAGTTCCACGCCAGTCGCTCAGCAACTCACAGTAACTTCAGTAAGGCTTGTGCATAGGTAGTCCTTGGTTTCCATTGTCAGTTTTCGGGTAAACGTGGTGGTTTGAGCGAGCTACGCCAAATAGTTCTCAAAAACCATGAAAATCTCTTCAGTTGCACTTGGCTCCACACCAGTCGATCAACAAGTCACGATAACGTCAGTATAGCTTTCCATTAGGTAATAGTTGGTTTCCATTGCCAGTTTTAAGGTAACCGTAATGATCTGGTCGACTACGCTTTGTAGTGCTCAGGCTCCATAAAACCACTCCATTCCCACGCCAGTCACTTAGTAACTCACGGTAACTTCAGTATGGCTTTACATTAGGTAGTCCTCGGTTTCCATTGCCGGTTTTAAAGTAACCGTGATGATCTGACTGAGTTATGACAAGTAGTGCTCACCGTCACTAAAAACCAATCCAGTTCCACACCAGTCTTTCGGGCAAGTAAAGTTCACATCTAACCCGTGTTATTGAACATGCTTGTCATTGCCCGCCACTTTTCAGCTCAAAGACATGTCAATTAACACCGGTTGTCTGCTCGCCCACCAATGTGACTGAAATCGACAATAAAAGCAGTGTGTCAAGTCAAATACCAGTCAATTCCCTAAGAACAGACTGTACAGAACAAAACGACGTAGTCATACGCGAGTAACACGTCAAACTGACAGTTCTATCAGTCTTCACGTCACTTCATGGTTAACTCCGCCATCGCTCGTCTGTAACTTGAAATAACACTTGGGAATGCTTCACACGGGTTGCAGATTCCATAGAATTTCACTAGGAGGCACCACCTCTTCATGGTCGTAGTGTTCATGGTCGAAAGCTGGTCCTTTGAAGCGATGTCATTTTGTCGTTGGACGTCGTTTTTCGCACCGCGTTGCTTTGGAGCCACAAAAGTTTTACATCGGCAGCCCTCTTCCAATCCTGTTTGGCCCATAACTGATATTTCCCCATATCATTCCAATTAACGTGGTGTCGGTTTGTTGATTCTTCCTCAATTGACAGCCTTCTCGAATCCACAATGTACGGAGCTTCCTACAATCTATTGACGAGCCGACTGTTCGTTTAACCTATTGAGCCATTGTCATATACGGCTTAACTGGCAGCGGTTCTGACGACGGATGGGTCGATAGATTTGTTTCTTAGGACGAACTTGTTACCGTTTTGATTTGGAAGACCAAAAGCTCGTCCGAATACCTTTCACTTGACTTCATACTGAGCTGGGGGGTTCGTGGCTAGCGAGTACGCCAATGGCCTTTGCCACCACTAGTCGTCAAGCTGTCGTCACGTTGAAACAATAGACTGCAAAGTTGACACGGTAGGTGGTGGTTGGTCCTATACGAGCCGGAGGTTACGACCATTGTTATCACCAGGTGTTGTTTTCCGTCAAGTTTGGAGGTATTGACATACTGAGAATGAGCATGTGTATGCCCATTTGAAACTTGGGGATGTGGATCTTCTAACGTCATCGACTTGACCACCCATGTTGAATTGGCTGGAGATTCGTGACTAGCGTGCTTTGCTCGTCGTCAAAGAGACAATAGAATGCAAAGTGGACACGAAACGACGCGTGGTTGGTCCTATACGATCAGGAGATGACCACCATTGTTTTCCCCTCATTATGGCGTCAACTAAAGTGCGGGTTTCCATCATCTTTAGAGGTACTGACATCCAGAGAAAGAGCAGAGAGAGAGCGTGTGTATACCTTTGTGATAAGTGAGTCCTACCATCGATGCTAGTTTTTCAACCACTTCTACCCAGTGGAAACTCATGCTATACGAGATATGAGGTACGAGACATTACTTAAGTGGCTTTGGGTTGACGAGACGACGAGAAAATGGGAGGTTGCCACTCTTCGGTCTCTTGGCGGCGAGCTTATATGGAGGAGCCACCGTTCCCAAAATTATAAGTATGCGTGTTTTCCTCCCCTAATCCTCATTATCAATTCTCATCTGGCTTATATTTACTTATGAGCCTTATTGATTGTTGGTGATCTTGACGCTTCTCCTACCAATGCCATGACCAACACTATCAGTTGGCATGGTCTGAAGATGCTAATTGACTACTGCTCGCCACCACCCCAGGCTTGAGCGTATGACTGTTGTTGATGCTATCATACCACGAGACCTATCGTCTAACGTTTCGTCTTATGTGGTTTGATTTACCGAACTGGCTTGTACTCAAATACTTGATGTGCTTTGTCCAGCCCATCCCATAACTAACAATTATAGATCCTTTTTATCATACAATTGTGGTTTGTTCATTCAGGTCCCCCGTCAAATGCGATGGGGGTTCTTGCCTGGATGCTTACCCCTTTGGTGTCGAAGCAGTTACTGCTTTGACATGCTGACAATGCCGATGGTATGTGGCAACCTGAGGGGACCCATCCGACGGTAGTTGGCTGTGATGACGGTGTGCCTGTGGTCTCAATCATCGTGTATTGAGATCTCCTCATCGCTGGATCTCGATTGTGAACGTGGAATGGGTTGGTCGAGGCGTTGATGGTTGTTGAGACGAGACAATACAGCACTAATCATCTGATGGACCATTCACGAAGAGACTGAGTAACAGATTCTTTATTAGTGTCGTTAGATTGAAGTGTTATGTAATGATAGATCAATACTACATTGGTACATCAGTGACCAATCATTAGATATCCTATACTTGTATGTGTTTCCTTATAGTTCCCATAGTTTGCTCACCTTTGATAGTACCCTAGAGAGAGAAGTACTTCAAGTGATATTTGGTAAGTTACCTCCACTGTACTAAAGCAGCACTGGGCCCAGTGAGTTCCCAACGATGTGGACGTGATAGAAACCAATAAAAATCCTTTGCTAAGGTTTCGCGCCTGAGTGCGACACTTTCTACCTTATCCCTTTATCAATGAGGAGCACAGATAGATGAAGAGCTAACAGCGTTGTGTTCTCGACGAGAGGACGCGGCCTTCGTTACTGTGCTTATGTTAATGACATGGCCAACTCCATTACAAGACGACCCGACGCCATGAGTCTTCACCGACTTCTTGAGTCGGACTCAAGGATATCGAACTTGATGATCAACAAGGAAACCTGTTCTCTCCACGATATTCCAATTGAATGTCATCAACTATAAGGGAGTGAACTGAAACCAAAGGTGGAAAATGGTAATTACGATTTCCATGAATACTGGAGAAAGAACAAAGGAGCCATTCTCCTTGTGTCGTCTACGTTACACTACTACGGGGTGACGTTCCAGATCCATGTGGGGGCGGCTAAGACGTTATTGAACGCATTGGCAATGGGATTTGGTCCAACTGTATTGCTCCCGGAGGCATTGCTAGAACGGAAGGATTGCTATGGCTTGTACCCGACCTTGATGCCTGTATCTCCTATACAACGCTTATGACTGACTCAGGACATTACCAACGCCACGATGTGCTTGTTTTTCGATGCCGCTTCGTACGTTACTGGTACGGTGTAAGTTATTGGTGGGTATCGTATATCCCGTACAACTCATCTGTCGAAACCTGGAGTTGTGATGTCTTTAAACGATGATGAATGTGATCACAAACAAATCAGCAGCAACAACCAACAAATTCTCTGGCAATCATTTGGTAACATCTTGTCAAGCTGACATATTCTTATCGATTGTGGTGCTGTTTTCAAGTTAGCAACATGAGTCCCGCGAGTTGGGGGAGGCCGGTAATTTATACTCTCTTCGAGAATGCCCGTGACCGTCTTGCATTGACAATGGTGGGGGCTTTGTTGGAGGTTGTGGTGACGACGCTGGTCCCGTGAAAAACCTCACGTGCTTTTGGGCTGGTTTTGCTGATGAAAGTTAGTGCCAAATGGTGAAAGTTGGTAAGCTTATGGAACTGGCGATGGTGAGTAACTTTTGTTAGCAAGTCTAGCTCGTGGCGAGGACACTTGTTGAGCTAATGGCAACCTTTGGAGTTACTTGATGCAAGAGTCAAACCGAGTGGTTTTCGGCGTCGGTGGCGTTCGTATAGACGTTCAGCACCGTTACGACCTTGCGTCGACAATGGTGGGGGCTTTTTGGGTGTTGAGTTGACGACGCTGGACACGTGAAAAACCTCACGTGCTTTTGGGCCGGTTTTTGAGCTAAAAGTTGGTGCCTAATGGTGAAAGTTGGTAGGCTGATGGAACCGGCAATTCTGAAAAACTTTTGTTAGCACGACTAGTTCGTAGCAAGGTCGTGTGTCGAGCTAATCGGAAGGTTCTACACGGGTGGTTGTCGACGTTGGTGGTGAAAATTTTCACCGTTACCGTCTTGCATCGACAATGGTGGCTTACGATGAGGTCGTGGTGACAATGGTCGCGTGACTTCGACCTAGGCCTGGACCGATGCTCAAAGTTTTTGCCTGCATGGTGCAATTTGGAAGTCTCACCATCTGGTTGTCCTCGACTTTTACCACACAACTTCGACAAGCACGATAGTAACCATGTTGAAAGCTAGCCAATGAAGTTTGGTACTGATTCGGAGCCTAATAAATCGCCATTGCGTCTAGTGGTGACTATTGAGCTCGGATAATCATTGTGGTAGCTTATGTTACCTCACTTCGCCGGTTTCCAACACCACTGCCATACTGTTGGACGCTCCAGAGGAGCATATTCAAAAACACCGCTGAGGACAGTGTTTGGGGACCCCGCGATAACTATCGTCTAAGCTTCGCCTTGTGAAATCGCTCTTTTTAAACCTGAAGCGTCCAACAAGTGGGAAAGAAATGCAACAACTGAGTCCACCTTGCATGCAACCAATCTCCCTATTCAGGGGCTTGCGCTGTTCCGGCTCCAAGACACAATCATCATCGTCTTGATCCTCGGTGTTGTCGACGTCAGAATCGCTGCTCGTCTAAGTCTACATTGTCTTCAATTAGTTTATAGTTCGTTGTTTATTAACTAATCTAATCAATCGGTTCAAACATTCTCCAGTCAATCCACCACCATCTCTTAGCCTTAGCTTGAGCGACTTCGGCGCCGTCGGCAGCAGGAGCGGCAATGGCAATGGTAGCAACGGTAGCAATAACAAAGGCTTTCAAATTCATGATAGTGTTAGTATTAGATCGACATTTGGTGGCTATATATGCCAATTGAGTGGGTCGTCAATAGGTGTCTCAACTAGGAAGGTTTATCGTTCCAGCAGTCAGGCACCATGCGGAAGCACCAGACAGTGCCTAACATAACAAGCACCACTCCTGAGTCAAAAGAGCGCCTTGAAATCACCGGGATAGCAATTTTCCCCCATTCATTTTCATAGGATTTGATGAACCGCGTTTGCCAGCTCACAAAGGCTTCGGATGATGTACTCGTAACAATCAGAAGTTAAGCCTTGACAACTGCTGAATATTTGATGTACTCCTTACAGCGATAGCCCAACAAAGTACATTTACATGGACGCACGCTTCAAGGGACCAAGTGGCAGATCAGTGACGTCGTTCTACTCAAAGGAGAACGCATTATTAGTTCTACCATTTGATGAGTAACAAGGTATGACCATCGACGGGCATCCTCCAATTGCTGTACAACTGATGGTGGAGTTGATAATCGATAATGAATGAACGTGGTTTTAGTCAAGTCCCCTGTTGCAGTTCCCCGAAGCCACGAAAAACAAAAGGCAACAAAAGCCTTCAGACAACTGGAACGTTGCCCCTCTGGATATCAAATAGATGCAACGAGCCACGAGGATGACATCGGCAGAGCACTAGCGTTGGCGTGGTTATCAGTATAGACGTCAACATGTAGCTGTCATTTGATGGACATCATCTAGTATTGGTATGCACCACGATAATGAAATGCTTCTATGAGTGGTATTGATGGAGAAGCGGCCGCAATGAACGATAAATTTGCAGCTCAATGCAAAGGGATAAACGTGTTAGCATATTCTGCATTATCCACAAAACCGGAGTCCCCAGCATGGTAAAACCCAATCACGTAACCATACGCTTTTCAACAATGTCACTTGTGTATTACACCAACCACCTAGTTGGCCCAATTCACTAGTAACGACGTTGGTTGTAGTCATTGTAATTCACCCTTGACAGAACCCACACTTCCGCAGCTTGTGCCCTTTCACACACCGAGACAATGTCTCATGATAAAGTCAAAATGTTTCTGGCGTACTCTCCAACACCACGCCTAACTGACTGACAATCACTTGGAGACAAGATACAAATTATGAGTAAACCTCTTCCAAAACGAAAAACAGTATCGTCACCATGATTGAGTCAGAATTCACACAGGACTTCATTTGCCGGAGTAGGCAAGAGAAGACTGGGGATGGGTACTGGCAGTGGTCGTCAATCGTGAGTTGAAAACGCTACGCGATGATTTCAAGCAGCAATCCTGCATCTAGTCATGGCACACTTTCGAAGAACACACCCCCTAAGTGAGGATGAATTCGGGCCCACTTTTGTCATATAGTGTTGTGATATTAAATGTCATTGTTTTTAGCTGTCAATAGAAAGGCGTATTATTCGATTTTGGGCGAACAACTTTCATTGGCAACATGTGGTAGCAAGTACACTGGTTGTCGAGATAATTGCAGGTAATGTCTTAAGATATGTCTAAAGTTAATGCCATCGAGTGCAACCCTAGTGACGTCTTGTCTTTTTCTGGAAAAAGAAAGCATCATAAGCGTATGGAACGGGTCTTAAACTGCTAGTGGACCTTGGCATTCGAAGATCCTGCGAACTAACTTGCATACTTCCGTTACCCCCGTTGCATACGCGTACATCTATTAGTTCGACGCCAACGCACCCTCTGCATAAATTTCCCGTAGGTTAACTCCGAGGGGCCGATTAAGCATGAATAATCCGTACGCAACGGCAGCTGGTTATTCCGAGATGATTTGCAAATAAACTCGAATGTGTACAGTTCACAGGACATCCATGTTTGGGCTTCAAACTACTTTCTTCAATATTGAAACAGGGGACGTAATTCTATTTGATATGATGACTACAAGTGTCTAAACACCTACTTCAATTTAAACTTCTCAGATTGAATTAAAATATATGACAAACTAACTAAAGGCAAACTTAAAGGAAAAATGTAGCGAAAAGAAGCATGAAAACCGCCCGAGGTACGGTGTTAATGCTACCGGTTCCTTCATAATCAACAGGAACTTGAATGACACCTGAGCTTGGCAAAGCAGTGGCCAGTGTACTCAAGGACATGGGTATAGGTGCAGTAGATCCAGAAGCAACAGGTCCAGACACAGCAGCGCCAGAAGCAATAGGTACATGGCCATCAGGCTCGGCGCCGGCAGTCGGACGTTGTTCCGATTTCAAAGTCCTGTTCGGTTGTTCAGGGATATTGTTTTCAGATCCCGAATCCTTGTGAGGGACTGTAGCAACAATGGAGCCACTGTACGAAGGTCGAGGTTGATTGCAATCATCGCCCTGGCACTCAACGTACATCGTGGTGTGAGCAGGACCTTCAGGTTCATACTCAGTACACTTGTCCCCGTGGCACTCAATGGTGATGATAGCGGTGGGCAGAGGCTTAGTCACCGTGGGTTGAGCCTTAGAATGTTCGACAGTGTTGTCAACGATGGGCTTGGACCCAGGGTTGTCGGTGGTGGATTGAGCCACAATGTTGTCGGTGGTGGGTTGGGCCCCAATGTTGTCGGTAGTGGGCTTGGCTTCGTCGTTGTTAGGAATTGGAGGCACGACCCACACGGTGGTCTCCTTGGATTCACAATGTTCTTCGTGGCAAATGACGGTGGTGGTGGGCTTGTTTTCCACTTCCTTAGTGGTGGTAATGATGGTATTGTCTCCGGTAGTTGTTTCAACAACGCAAGGAATCTCAATAGTCTTGGTCTTTTCCTCACATACGGGACATTCCTTATAGATGGAAGTAGTTGTGATGGAAGTGATGACGTCAGGAGGCACGATCGAATCAGAGTTTATCGAGGGAAGAGCACCATTGGAGGACTCACTGGCACTGCCAGTCGGGGAAAACGAATCAACAGTAGGCTCAGTGAGAGGCGAGGTTCTCGAGGAACTGGTAGTAAAGGATTCCTCGCTTGAGGGTTCGGTATGCAGCGGCGACAAAGGATGATTGGAAGAAGGAATGGTAGACGCGGAGTCGATCGAAAGTTCACTGAACGACGTCTCCGAGCTGGAAGAAAACGGCAAGTCCAGGGTAGCAGAATCAGTGGGAACAGTCTCCAAACTAGGTGAGACATTCAGGGTAGCAGACAATGATTCAGATGATTCTGTGGGTAATGACTCCGAGCTTAAAGGAGGAGCCTCATCCAGCGTAGCAGAATCAGTGGGTCTCGTCTCCAAGCTTGAAGTAGGAGAAACGTCCAGGGTAGTAGAATCAGTAGGTATCGTCTCTGAGCTGGAAGTAGCAGACTCAGTGGGAATTGTCTCAACACTTGAGCTAGGAGACTCATCCAGGGTAGCAGATTCAGTGGGCACTGTTTCCAAACTAGAAGAAGGAGACACACCCAGAGTACCAGACGAGGTGGGTATCGTTTCCGAACTGGAAGTAGGAGGAATATCCAGGGTAGCAGACGACGAATCTGATGATACCGTAGGTACCGTTTCCGAACTAGAAGTAGGAGACACATCCAGGGTTGTGGACTCAGTAGGGACCGTTTCCAAACTAGAACTAGGAGACACATCAAGCGTAGGAGACTCGGTTGGTAATGTCTCCGAGATTGAGGTAGGAGACACATCCAGACTAGCAGACTCGGTGGGTACCGTCTCCAAACTAGAAGGCGAAACATCCAGGGTAGCCGACGATGCTGTAGGTACCGTCTCCGAGCTGGAGGTAGGAGACACATCCAGAGTAGCAGACGAGTCAGATGATACGGTAGGCATCGTCTCCGAGATGGAAGAAGGCAGCAGTTCCAGCGTAGGGAGAATTTCCAAACTTGAAGTAGGGGAGACTTCCAGGCTAGATGGAGGAGGCACAGCTGAGCTTGAAGAATTACCCCAAAATACGGATGATGAAGTCTCTATCAGCGACAGCGAAAAGGGATTTTCAGTACTCAGCTCAATCGACAGAGAGGATGATTCGTCAGTCAGCAGCTCAGTCGACAGCAAAGTGGGAGTTTCGGTAGACAGTGGAGTAGGTTCTTCGGTCAGCAGATCGGTTGACAGAGAAGGCTCATCAGTCAGCAGGTCAGTAGACAGTGGGGTGGGTTCTTCGGTGCTCAGCTCAATCGACAGCGAAGAAGGTTCTTCGGATGACAGCGAAGTGGGGACATCAGTCAGCAGTGCAGTCGACGGTAAAGGTTCCTCAGTCAGCAGCGAAGGCTCTTCAGTCAGCAGTTCAGTGGACAGAGAAGACGGCTCCTCACCGATCGACAGTGACGAAGGTTCTTCACTCAGCAGTTCAATGGACAGCGGGGTGGGTTCTTCAGTCGACAGCGAAGGCTCCTCAGTCAGGGAGGACTCTTCACTAGACAGAGAGGGCTCCTCAGTCAACAGCGAAGACGGCTCTTCAGTTGACAGCGAGGGCTCTTCAGACAGCAGCTCAGTCGACAGTGTGGGGGCTTCAGTCAGCGACTCAGTCGACAGCGACGTGGGGACCTCGCTCAGCAGCTCGGTTGACAGTGAAGTTTCTTTAGTCAGCAGTGAAGGTTCTTCGCTCGACAGTTCAGTCAACAGCGGAGAAGGTTCTTCAGTGCTCAGCTCAGTAGTCAGTGAAACCAGAGGAATCTCTGAGGATGACGAAGTTTGAGGCATTTCAGAGCTACTCGAAGAAGTCGGGTCAGGGGTCAAGATCACCACCGTTTTAGTACCACCGCTAGTGGTAATATACGGCAAAGTTGTAGTCAGGGTGATCGAGCCGGTCCAGCCTGTGGTCGTACGTTCGATTGCCATCCCATCAGCACCCGCCAGCCCCGTAATCAGACCACCTGGGTAATATCTCAGCCACTTGTAGCTCTTGGTTTCCGTGGAGTCCTTACACTTGTAGCTATCGGCAGAGTGAAAGTCCTTGCCAGTCATATCGTCAGTGAAGGTGAGGTAAGGAATATAACCAGCGGGGATATCACCCAACGTTACCGTCACTTTGTTATCGGAACACGACACTTGGTAAGGACTAATGCCACTACCTTCGTTGGTCACAGGAGCACCCCAGTCATTGACCCCCTTGGAGAAAACCACTTTTACCGTGGAGCAGTCAATTTTACCGTCAAGGATTTCCGTTTGCATCATTGCAGAGTCATAGCCGGCACTGCAAACACCAGTGCGGATGATATTCAGCCCCCCACGTTTACCTTGGAACTGGGTAGGGTCTAAATTACCCTTGATGTAGAATTGAGTCGAGTACTCGTTAACGCCATCGTTGATGGTCCAAGTGTTTTCACCGTTTTTCCAGTAACTCAGACAATGTAAGTCACCAGCATCAAAGGCAAATCCAGAACAAAGGAATATCAGGAACCATGCTTCCCCATAGACTTCAGTGTTGGGAGTGACTGCGTCAGTAGCAGTACAGGTCATGGTTCCATCAGTTTTGACGCCTCCCGACATCTTACAATTGGCGTAGACGGTGTTACCGACTTTTAAATCCAAGGTTTTCGCGGCAAAGCCAAAGATCCCGGGGAGAGTCAAGTGGAAAGTGTCTCCGGAAGCCACTTGGGACCCGTGAATTTCCCAGTCCATGGTGGTGGTCCAGAGGCCCGCGGGAGGCTGGTTCGGACTTTGAGCGACCACGGAAGTGATCCCAGTGAACACACCGGTGACCTCTTTGGCCGAGACCACCGCTGCCGTCATGGCTCCAAGCACGAGCGATTGGAGTCTCATTAGGAATGATACAGTTACGTAGACGAGGGAAAGAACCCTGTCAGTTTTATATGATGCAAAAGCTTTCGCTTACGACTTTTGTGGACCAAAAAATAACTCGTAATGCAGAAATTCGAGTACATACGCCGAAGCGACTGCGGACGATACCGCAAGCTAAATTAGCCATCATCATCACCACGGAACAAACGTCAACTCGATACCGGTTTTCCATCAACTTTGATATTCAGTACTGACACTAAAATTAGAGTTTATCGTTGAACGGATATATCCATCGTCAAGTCCATCGTTGGCTCCATCGTTGCGCCGTATGCATTGCTGGAATTCATCTGTAAGGAAGCCGCCCCCAATCGGGACTTAAGGGCGATAGCATGCGTTTTCGAGTAATGGCCAGAGGCGAGGGGGTACCGAATCCGGAGCCACAATCTACGACGGATGACGTGGGCAATCGCCTAGGCTTCCCGTCAATTTGCAAGCTGGAACGTCTCGAAGCAATGGGTTCGTATTTCATTCGATGACTGCCTAACAACCCTAGGGAGGGATACGCCGCAACCCTAAATGAGACATTAGGTTAGTCGGCAACTAGTAGTGGTCTAATCGGGCGATCGTCGCTACTAGTGTCGAGTCGTCACATGGGAATGACAGTAAGAGAAGCAACGATGATTCAGAGATATTTTTTCCCCTTCGGTAAGAGGCATCGCAGGTTCAAGTGGGGAATCATCCATCGAAGAAAACCGTGAGGGGGAAGGGTCTGAGACAAATATTTTTCATCGATGATCCCTGCAGAGAATATTTTATGCATCGCTGGAAAGTGCCGTAACTTTCACCACAATGCCAGATATCCGGAAGGGATGCCGACTCACCCGCCCCCGGACATTTCCCGTTGCAATTACAGTGGGATTTCGGCGACTACGTCTCCATTTGACAAAGACAACAAGAACATCCGATTGGTCATAGTCATCCAGCAGATTTTGAGGCGATAGCAAAGACTTCCAATCCCCGGGTTCGTAGTGACCTTTGTGGATGGTGGAGGCTTAACCAAGAGCCTAGACTTGTAACCGAAGTGGTTGCTGTTAGTCACCGGCAGCTTGGTGCAGACGGCACCTGTTCCCCGGTATAATATCCCCGTAAGCCCCGACACTGCCATCAGTCATCGTAACGACGGGTAGTATCGCTTTTAGGTGCAAAGGCGATGACGTTACCTGATGCATTGCCTCCGTTTAGATGGAAATTAGTCGATTTAGCAGTGGAATTAGCCGAAACGTTATACGACGAACCTAGTACTACAATTGACTAATGACTCATGGTGACCAGAGGTAACTCCCCTTCATTGTACTTTTCGCTTATTGTTCCATCACGGTTTTTCGACGTCAAACCGCAACACAAAAAAATAGAAGAAACCTTCCTGTAGGGTCGCCTCAGTAAAGTATATTACGTCATTCGCCAAATTTCACTTCATCTCGATGCACTTAGGACTAGATAAGCGGACAACATTGGGCCCTTCACAATGATTAGATGACA
Source organism: Diutina neorugosa (assembly GCA_030578555.1). Lineage (NCBI taxonomy): Eukaryota > Fungi > Ascomycota > Pichiomycetes > Serinales > Debaryomycetaceae > Diutina > Diutina neorugosa. The sequence goes on along the minus strand of JAJMSK010000038.1, from coordinate 86,962 downwards.
CATCATCACTACCACTCCTATAAGATCATTGTGATCCCCATGTTGTGATGGTGGAAATGGTCCATGAGATTTCCTCGAACTCCCTTATTCCTTCCTCCCTTTGCGGTGGTGCCAAGGACACGTTGTCGATGAAATAAAGGTTATCACATGAGGTTTCCACTGTGCTTCATCGGAATTAGACTGTCGGTTTCTGTCGATGTCAGGTAGAGGTGCTTTTACTTGTGCTTCATCGGATTTACGTCGCCGGGCACCAGTTGAACGTCGGCTAATGACGGATATAAGTAATCATCGCCGAAGTGCGTAATACTTAATTACATGAATCCTCGGTCCCCGGAGTTCACCAAATTGACGAATACTAACTGTGTAACAAGCTCCCCGTACAATACCTAAAAGACATCCCAATCACGTGAACACTTGTGGTTCCGCTTGTGGTTCCGTTTGTGGTTCCCTTTGATCTTCCCCACTAATAGTGCTAGTCACGTGCACAAGCCCCCTAACCCCACAAGTTCACACCAATCAAATCAAATACGTGATCAAACGACACATTCATTACTTCCTACCAATTTCTCCATACCAATTACTCCATTCCTTATGTTCTGACCACTCTTCTAACTCCCATCGGCAACTGTCGGCTATCGAGGCCCCCTACCCCTCATCGGCCCTCGGTCTCAACGATCGCGACCCCATATAAAGGCCTCCCCCACAAAATCACACGCCTCCGCTCGAACGTTCAACAAAACCATGTCCGAAGAAGAAGTCTCCCTCGAAATCAAAGGTAAGGTGGCAGTGATCACCTTCAACCTTGCCAAAGCCCTCAATGCTTTGACTTACCAGCAATACATTGCCCTTGGTAAGGCGATGGAGGAAGCTAACGAAGATGAGAACACCGTGGTCACCATCATCCAATCGCTGGGTCGGTTCTTCTCCGCAGGAGCCAACATGAAGGATGTGGGGTCTCTGCAAAGTAAGGACCACGAGTTTTGGCTCCAACGGTTCGTCGGGCGTAACGTGTGGCTCGCCGACGTCTTCCATAACCATAAGAAAATCCTCGTTGCGGCGGTAAACGGACCTGCAATTGGTCTTAGTGCTGCCCTTTTGGCTCTTTGTGATGTCATCTACGTTAAGGAAAAGGCTAAGTTCTACTTATTGGCCCCGTTTTCCAACTTGGGACTCGTTTGTGAGGGGATGGCTCTGGCGTCATTATACCACCGGTTGGGATGGTCGTTGGCTCTGGAGGCAGTGGTGTTTGCTCGTCCCATCCAAGGGGAAGTATTGGAACGTATTGGGTTCATCAATAAGCTGTTTGATGGTCAATTTGCCCTGACGGAAGAGTTCAACGCTGCCGTGGAAAAGATGGTGGTGGAAATGTTCGAAAACTTGTACTACCCGCTGATGCTTGCTAACAAGCAATTGCTTAAGGCTAACCGTGACGATGCGTTGAACGCTGCCAACTCCAAGGAGGCTGTCACTGGGTTCAGTAAGTGGATCCAAGGCGTGCCCCAAGACCGGTTCAAGCAATTGAGAGAGGGTAAGATTAAACATAAAATGTAACCCACTCAACACAAATTAGATTAGCTCTATAAATCATGATGTCTACTAAAAACCCCCTCAACACTCAAAAGCCGTTACCATAACTCTCTCGATGGTTCTGTGCTAAGTCACGATGATACCACGTTACATTAACCATCTTTCAACTAATGTCACTGTTAACTCACACAAGTTTCCATTGACTATCACCTCGTGTTTGTCCAAAGCCGTTATCTCTCAAGTGACGTCCTCGGAGATCGGGCGCGTCGGTCGCACCCACTTATCAGCGGTTAGCCCCTATCTCCATGGCCTTCATTGCCCCGACACCTATAGCATAATTTATCACCCAATTTGACTAACTTTCAACAAAAAAACATCAATCCACGTAAAGTGATTACTCCCGATTCATTTTACTCCTTCTAATTGACATTTTTCACTATTCTTGACCCTTTATTCATACGCGTTATCGTCATCCTCCATTATCGTTTGTGGTCGCACTACTTTTCCTTCCCTCAAAAAGGCCGTTGCCGTTGCCAGACTCTACCATCCCCCACCACCTCCCTAAGCCTTCGTCTCGGCTTCAAAGCATTCGTTTTGACCTTTTGTGTACTTCCTATACGGTCCTGTGTCTGCGCTGAGCTGGCAAATTCACCTTATCATCCTCGGCTATTGAACACTAACGCCCCGACTCCATGAGCGACGCCAAATACTACGCCAAAGCCAAGCTGGCTGAGCTCCAGGCCGAACTCGAACAGGCGTGGAAAAAGCCAGGTAAAAAACCAGCGGCAAAAGTCGACGTCGTCCTCAAAAAAATCCTCGCCAACACCGCCATGAATAACTCCGATATGATCCTCATGATGCCAGCAGTGATACGAATCATGGCTCAAACGGGACACGATCACGTCGACGTGCTCAAGCTTTGCTGTAACTACCTTACTGCTTACAGTGATCTTGATCCTCGCAACGTCATTAACGAAGCCCTCCCCACGTTGGCAAAATGGCTCAGCGCGTCGCCTCAACTTAAAGTGCTTGCCCTTCGTACCCTTCTGCTGGTGAATAAGCGTCCGTTCATCGACGCCTCTCTCCAGGCAACCATGTCTAAACTAACCGATGGCGACCCCCAGGTTCGAAAACTGGCATGCTACGCCGTTGCTCGTCTTTACCAGCATGCTAGCGATCAGTGTGACGTCCTCATTCACAAACTTAACGATATGCTCCTTGAAGAAAGCGACACAGTGGTATTGACACTGTGTCTCGCTGCCCTTTCGTCGATCACCGACGTACTGCCCAAATTTGCCTTTGCCTTGACCAAACAACACTGCCAAGTGCTCATTTCTCGTCTAGAACAGGCCAACGAATGGGGGAAACTGTATATAATCAATGCCCTCATGGGCTACGTCCCCCAGCTGGGCGATGAGGCCATCGACTTGATGGAAGCAGTGATGCCGTGGCTCTCTCACGAAAATACCGCCGTGGTGCTCAACGCGATCAAAATCATCGTCTACTTGAATAATTATGCCAGTGAACAGTCGGTGCTCTTGGCCCTCCCGGCCCTCCCCAAACGGATCGGTCTGCTGTTGGTGGCACTTTTATCGAAGCCGCTGGAACTCGAGTTCTTGGTATTGCGTAACGCCATCCTCCTTCTTTTGGGTCGACGCTACCTCATCAATGTCGACGTGCTGATGTTCTTCTGTAACTACGATGATCCCATCTACGTCAAAGATACCAAGCTTGAAATCATCTATTTATTGGCAGACTCCACCAATGTCACTCGTGTACTCCGTGAACTCGAAGAGTATGCCACTGAGGTCGACGTACAAATGGCCCGCAAAGCAATTCGAGCGTTCGGTAACCTCGCCGTCAAAGTTCCCGAAGCCGCCACCGATTGCGTTAACGTTGTCGTGGAATTATTGAGCCATGGTGTCCCTTATATCGTCCAGGAAGCAGCCGTGGTGATCAAAAACATCGTCCGTAAGTACCCTCATCAATTCAATTCGGCGTTAGTGGAATTAATCAAACATCACGACGTCATTGATGAGCCTGACGCCAAGTCGTCATTATTATGGATGCTCGGCCAGTTTGGTGAGTCGATCAGTGGTTCGAATAAGATCTTATCGTCGATGGTAAAAGACTTTGATAATGATGCCTTTGAAGTACAAAACGCCACCATCACCGCCGCCGTCAAACTATACCTTAAACAACCCCAACAAGGCGAAGCCACCATGCTCCAAGTGCTCAAAGCTGCCACCGAACAAGTGCATAACCCCGATATTCGCGATCGAGGGTTCATGTACTGGAATCTCATCACTGCCCCACAACCGACAGGGTCGGAATGGCAAGCAATCACCAAGAAGGTGGTGTTGAATCCTCAACCGGGGATTCTGGGAGAAAACGACACCATCGATCCCGCCATTCTCGAGGAACTCGAACTCAATATCGGTACCTTGCTTCTGATCTACCTTAAGCCGGTACGAGCGGTGTTCCGATTGTCGAAACAAAAACGACTCGTGCCGAGTCCGGCGCTTCAACCTCGCCCCATCAACCGGCGACTGAGTCTGAACCGTAATAGTCAACAGCTGGCGCCAGAAATACCCCAGCCTCGCCCCAGTAAGTTTGGTGTTCACCTGAATCTGGGTCTGGGCCTGGGAACGTCGCTGCCAATCCGTCACTCGTCATACGCCGACCTGATTGGTAGTAGTTTCGATGGCGATGCTAGTCCTAAACGACCAGGAATGATGAAACGAATCTCCCGTCGCATCCCTTCGGTAGTGGGAGGCTCCAAGGGCGACACCCGCAAAATATGATGACCTATCAATGACCATTCAACCAATGACCATTCAACAATAAACATTTACCAATGACTCTTCTACCATTAAAGTGTTATTCCTAAAGACAGTTATCTCAACACTTATTCAATGCTTATTCGAGTGCTGTGTCGTTATTTCTCTCGTATCATACCAATTTGTATCTAACGCTTGATGGACAATCACAATCATTGGCATAATTGCAATAATCAAAACATCTAATTGAGCCTCACTACCAACTTAGTATCAACACTCAGAGTAAGCAGTTAAGTGGAGTAAGCTAGAGTGAAGCCAAGGTAAGCTAGAAGCTTGAGTAAGACAGTTTTCGTGAAGGGCTGAGTGTCACTCTTCAACTAGTCGTAGTGCAAAGTCAATGCTACCATACAAGAAATAACCATGTGTTCAATTGATCTCTTGTGATAGAAGTCTGGCCATTTTTCAAAAGTGGGCTAATTTGACCCTTTGTATCCTTTAAGTACCACTGAGGGAGTCACGCTTGGAGGTGCGACTTTCACCCTATGGATCAAGGCTCTCCCACCTACCGAGACCAATTTGCCATCCCCACGTTTAAGCTGTTGGGTATCTCTCATCCTGACTTCTCCGACGATGATTTGAGTATCTATTTCTGTGGCAATTCGCTCGGGCTCATGCCTCGGGCTACTCCTAAAGCCATCGAGGACGAGTTGGCAGCATGGCACGCTCGGGGAGTTGAGGCTCATTTTAACCATCCCAATGATAATCCCTGGGTCGATGTTGATCTCCCATTACTCCCGTTGGCGGCTCCGTTGGTGGGAGCTAAGGAAAACGAGGTGGCAGTGATGGGATCACTTACGGCTAACCTTAATGCCCTCTTGGTGGCATTTTATAAACCTAAAGGCAAACGAACGAAGATCCTCTTTGAAAAACATGCGTTTCCAAGTGATTACTACGCGTTTGTCAACATGGTCAAGTTGTATGGTTATGATGAATCTCACCTCATTCAACTTGCTCCTAAAGATGGTGAAACTTACTTAAAAACTGAAGATATTCTTGCGGAAATCAAAAATCATCAAGACGAACTTGCCCTAGTGTGTTTCCCTGGTATTCAGTACTATACTGGTCAATGGTTCGATATCGCTACCATCACTGAAGCCGGCCACGCTGCTGGAGCTGTGGTTGGATGGGACTTGGCTCACGCTGCCGGTAATGTCCCGCTTAAATTACACAAGTGGGATGTTGATTTTGCCGTGTGGTGCAACTACAAATACCTTAATCTGGGTCCGGGGGCCATGGCAGGGATCTTTGTTCATGAAAAACACACCCAGGACAATTCACCAGAACTGTTTCCACCACGGTTAGCGGGATGGTGGGGTAATAATTCCGATGACCGGTTTAAGATGTTGGAGAAGTTCGACCCGATTAAACTGGCGCTTTCTTACCGTCAGCTGAACCCCTCGGTGCTTGATGTCGTCTCCGTCAAGACATCCTACCAAGTGGTAGCCGCTGCGGGAGGAGTGGAAGCACTTAGACAAAAAAGTCTTGCCCTTACTCAACACTTGTGGGACTTGTTAACTCAATCCAAGTACTATAAAGCCGAGTCAGGTCCGTGGTTTACCATATTAACCCCCGAAAACCCCACCGAACGTGGAGCTCAATTATCGGTACTCTTTGGTCCTCATAGCGATGACCCTAGTGCCGACACCATGGAGCAAGTGTTCGATTATTTACACGACCACGCCATCATTTGTGATGAACGTCGTCCCAACGTCATTCGTCTCGCTCCTACTCCGTTATACAATACGTTTAAGGAAGTGGAGATCGTCGTCAACCGGATTAATGAGGCCCTCGATGCCATTGTTCGTAAACATTCGTAAACCACCCGATATATATCTATATAAATAAAACTAATCGTTACCCTTCTTTAGCTTGGCGAGCAGCTTCCTTTTCCCGCTTTTTCTCTTCTCGCTTGCGACGCTTGCGTTCCTTCTTTTCCTCCTCCGTCTCTTCCTCTTCATCCTGATCACCAAAGTCATCGAGTAATCGTTTCGCCCGTTCGATCTTGGCTTGTTGTTCCAAAATATATTCGAGACGAGCCAATTTAAGAGGATCGTCCTTAAGAGCAAACCCAATATCGTTCATCTTTACTCTCAGTCGTCCCTGTGACCGAGCATAGGTCGTCATCCGGTGGCACAAGTCTTGGAGATAACCACTGAGAATGTCTTCAAGGGCAGCGTTGGTCTCGTCGTTCTCTCCCACATCTCCCATGCCAAAGAGTAAATTCTCAATGTCCTTGGTGAAGAGCCGTTGCTTTTTTCGCCGCCGGGGAGGCTGTTGTCGGGCGTTATACATTGGGTTAGTGGAGGTTGTGGTACTAAATACAACGCTGCGATCTTTGGTGCGGCTTCATCGACAGAAGCAACATGGTTTGATTGGCGATATCTCATTAAATACCCAGGAATATGAGCCGTATTAGACGGGTTACATGATGATGACCATCACTAGAATTGTACCAACAACTTACTGTGCGCATCAGCCGCATTTTTCGCAAAGTATTACTCATCCTGCCTATTGTTTAATAAACACACAAACACATTTTTACATCAAGTCTTTGGTAGTATAACGGTTAGTATTTCCGCTTGTCACGCGGGAGATCGGGGTTCGATTCCCCGCCAAAGAGCTTTACTTTTTGCACCCGCTTCAAACCTAACACCGACCTTGACGACCTAAGTTTTTTACCAGACTTTTATGATGATTAGGTGAATGCATTTATGGGTTGTATATATGGGTATATGACGTCAGCTTTCGAGAAGCGACAATTCTAATGCTCGTCGAAGCTCCTCATCCTCATCTTCATCCTCCTCAACCGCCGAAACCGTTTGTGATTCTTCACGACTAGCAGCAAGTGCTCGCTCAAGTTCATCATCGGTGGCGGAGATAGGTTGGCTGGCGCTCAACGCAAGCGCCACGCGAAGCTCCTCGTCGGCGTCAAAGGCATTACCATTGTACTTATCCACCAATGCTTCCTCTTGACGACGGTTAAATAACTCCCGGTCGTACTCGTCGATACCATCACTAATTTGTCGGTTTATTGGTGCTTCTCGTGCCACGTAGCGACGTTTAGGAGCGGCACGGTTTTTAGTGGGTATGTGATCACCAAAGCGGAAGTATTGGATAAACTGTCCACTCACCACCACTCCGTGAGTCGCCAGCTGGTCGCGAATATCAAGTTTAATTGCACTAATGGGGACTAACTGGTCAAACATCTCACGAAACTTGCGTGGGTACTTCACCAGCGCCTCCTGCTTAACGATGGCCCCGGTGAACACATCGTAGACGTTGAAAAAACCTCGGTATCCCCCAACCACCACCACGGCAGCATTGATGGCTACCGCAGTCACCGGACATATGTCGTCAGGAAGTTGAGGGTAGTGCTTGCCAAAGTACGGCGGAGCAATCTCACATTGAGGGATAATGGTAGCGTGAGCACTACGACAGTTCCATACAACCACCGCAGCAGTATCTAGCACCGTAGCAAAATATAGGCCGTCACCTCCCGGTACTTTGGGGTCCATCAGTGCAAGTTTGGTGAGCTTTTCTGGAGGCACAGTTTGCATTTCGTTGAGCACCACTCGACCATTTAGCAAAAGCGTTCTTTCTTCAATGTCTGGAAGGTTAGCAAAGTGATATACTCTGACATTGATCCCGTGGCTAAAAATGACATTTTGCCCGGCAAAATCAACGTGGAAACTAACGGGATAATCATCATGGTCTCCTTCAATGGGATGAGGAAGGTCATGAGTCGCCACAATGTCATACGGCAGCTTGAATGATCGTATCACCAACTTGGTAGGAGTGATATAGATGATATAATGAGCAAAGTCCAGTTTGAGCTGGAGGATAGGTTCATCATCAAGAATGGTGGCCAATGGCTTCCCCAGAAGCGACCAAATCTCCACCATCCCCGCCAGGGTGCTATTGATGACATCGGGAGCCTGTTTTGATGATGACAGCGACGGGTTTATGGCAATGGCAGTAAACTTTTGTCCCATCGTCGTTGGTACCATTCGTTTAGCAATGACAGTGGCATTACCCCGAGTACTTAATGCCTTCAAATTACGAATAATCAACTCGTCGTGGACTCCGGCCACCGACCATTGCCAATTGGTCGCAAATGCCTCCATTAGCGCTGGACCTCGCCAGGGAACGAACCCTTGGTGGCGTCCATTGGTTAAATTGCACCACAGAATCGATCCGTACACTGCCAGCGCCGTTAGAAGCTTACCAAACCCGCCATTAGCGTCAAAGTCAGCGAGCACGTGGTCGACGTACCGTAAATCGTTATTGATGAGTTGATACGACACGTGAGTGCCACGAGCTTTACTCCAAAGACGAAGACATTTAAGTCGGTGGTAATATTCTCCCATCCATGTCAAATTGGACCGGATCTGGGGGAAATGACGGTGAGCCCCAAACGTTCGGCTGAATGCTCGCTGCCAGGTGGTGGGATCGACAATGACAAAGTTCCACCGGCTGCATACAAGCCTTAGGTCTCCTAACTGCGAGAGATCCACTGCCGAAAAGATCTCCACGAGGAGCTCATCGGGCAAGTCGTTGATGGAGGCCATGGTCCGGCGACAGTTAGGTCATGGTCGAGTGCGCGCTACTTGCCCGAGGCGGCACTCCGATTATATGCAGTACAGAAAAACTAAACCTCGTTGAGGAGACACACCACCTTTAGCCTCCGTAGCAGTCTAACTGACAACCTCGTCAATCCAATATCATGTCGACGAAACCACTTTGGTACCGGTGGGCCCGAGTATACTTTGCTGGAGGGTGTATCATCGGCACGGGTGTGCTTCTTTACATCTACACCACTCCCACTGACGAAGAGCTCATTGCCCGGTTCCTGCCCGAAGTGAGAGCCGAGTATGAAAAGGGTCGAAGCCTCCGTCAACAGGAACAACAAGCGTTGATGGACATTGTGAAGAAGACGGCGAAGTCCGAGGATCCGATCTGGAAGACGGGACCCATCGGATCTCCGCTTGAAAGAGACCAACGCAACTTAAACATTAAGCTTGTTGACGACGAAATGTTTGGTAAAAAGACTACCGAAGAAGTTGGTGTGATCAACGAAAAGCTCCAGGACCAGTTGGATGAGATCTCCCAGGTGGAAAAGCAGCAAAAACTCAAGCTGTGGTGGAAGAAATGGTGGTGATGTATTGTACATAGTTTAAAGGAAATCAACGCTCATGGCGACGACATATGACAGTAAAATCGGATAGGTTATTAGTGGGGGATGATGGAGAAAATGCTAAAGGTGGTGGTTATCGACCCCAAAACCGAGAAAATGGCAGTGGGGCCGTCTCCACCATCCCATTAGCCTGGTCCACTGCCGCCACGATCCGATTGATATTGGTATCGATCACCATCCCTCCTTGGACGATCTCTTCTAGCACTGTCTGGAGGACCTGCCAGCCAAACACAAGGTCAAGTTCACACACGTTGGTGAAGCACTTATCCAAACACTCGACAAACACTTGGATAAGGTCGAGAATCCCCAACTCCAGTTCTTGGTCATCGACAATAAACACAAAGTAAAGGGTAGCGTAGTGGCGATAGATGACTTTGATGTCGTCAAGGTCCTCCAACAACTTGGGTGGAGTGATGAACGAACACTCCTGAGCCAGCCGTGTCAGGATGAGCTGGAACACTTGTTGTAGAAGAAGTCGTTGAGTAGGGAGGTCGACATTGGTATAGAACTTCATGAGCCGTGGAAGCCCATTGTTGTTGAAGATAAGCACCGAGTGGATCATGGGACTCGCACTGGTACGATTCGCTCGAAAGTCCGATTTTGGTGGCAATCGTCTGATACCAACGACACTGACTCCAATGGTAGACGAACGATTATGAGGTTGTGATGGTATTAACTGAGGAATGTTCCTATGTTTGTGGTGGTTATCATGTTACTATTGGGAAAGTGAGAGAGACACCTTAACTACGCCTTGTGCCTCGTTCTTGCCTCAAAGGGTGACTCGAAATGTCAACCATCGTCGCTTGATCATCTGGTAATTACTCGCGTGATGGTTAGTACGGAGGAGAAATGGTTCTGTTGCTCAAATGTATTGTCCAACTTGAGTTAAACACTGCAATTGATATCCTGCCATCCAACACTCAGCATTGATTCTCTGAAGGTCTAGCTTGTCGAAGGGCTTTATTTTCACAGATACGGAATCCTACCATGAAGTTACCTGAGTCGTCTCCATGGATGCCAAATATATCTAGCGGTCTTTGGTGGTTATTAGCATCATATGGTGAAGTTCGATGTCTTGATCGAGCGGATGTTCGCCTGACTGTGAAAAAATCGACATGGTCCTTATGACGTAGGCACCGTACCCATTCCACATATTTGTGAATGTCATTGTTTCAATGACTCCATTGTTGAGTGCTTTGGTCGTCTCATGGCCAAGCGTTGCATTCGTCTGATCAAATAAGTCCACAGTTGGTGTTAAACCTTTACGTTGTATGTCGATTTCCCTGTTGAAGTGCTCTTGATTTCCTATGTTGAAAGAGCTGGGGATTTCGTGGCTAGCGTGTACGCTGGTGTCCCTTTGCCACCGCTCGTCGTCAAGCCAACAAGAGAATGCAAAGCGGACACGGCATGAAGTATCGTTGGTCGACCTATACGAGCAGGGGGTGGCAATGCTCCATTGTTGGTCTAGAACAATGCCATGTCCACGACTGATTTATGGTTTTCGATTATCTTTAAAGATACCGACATCCAGAGAGTGAGCAGAACAAGGAACGTGTATTCCGTTGTGATAAGTGAGTCCTACAATTGATGCTGATTGATTAACCTTATAACTAATTTGATCAAGTGAAAACTTTTACTAAACGAAATACGAGATACAATCACTAAGGTGGCTTTGGGTTGACGAGACGACAAGACAATGGGACGCCTTTGGCGTTGTATGGAGCTTAGATGAAGGACCCACCGACTCCAAAAAGTATAAATATGGGTCTTTTTTCCTCCCAATCCTCATTATCAATCCTCATCTGGCTTATCCACCATGAGCCTTACTGACTATTGGTGATCTTGACAATGCCATGACCAATACTACTAAATTGACATGGTCTGATGATGCTGACTACTGCTCGCTATTACCCAAGGCTTGAGCGTATGATTGTTGTTGATGCCATGATGCCATGATAAGACATAACCTCATAAGTTTTGTCTTATGTGGTTTGCGGAATTACTGAGTTGGCTTTGTACTCAAATACTTGATGTGCTTTGTTCAACCCATCCCATAACTAACAATTATAGATCCTTTTGTCATACAACTGGGTTTGTTCATCCAGGTCCCCCGTCAAATGCGATGGGGGTTCTTGCCTGGGTGCTTATCCTTTTGGTGTCGATGCAGTTACTCCTTTGACATGCTGGCAATGCCGATGGTATGTGGTAACCTGAGGGGGCCCATCCAACGGTAGTTGGCTGTGATGACGATGTGCCAGTGGTCTCAATCATCGTGATTGAGATCTCCTCATCGCTGGATCTCGATTGTTAACATGGAATGGGTTGACGAAGCATTCATGGTTGTTGAGACACAATACCAATAGGTTCTTGGAATACCCACTTTCCAATTCGCAACCTTAATGCCCAAATAGGAGACAGAGAATAACCTTCCTGACTATTCTTATATTGGGGTATTATATAATGCTATATCTATAGTATATTAGAACATTATTAAACTTGTTTCATTTGAATGTACTTTTACTACTCAATGGTGTCATCGAACTCCTCGGTTTTCTAACGTATTTACCATAACTGGGTTGATAGAGATGAAGAAACCTACGTTGGTCCTTTTAGTTAAGGAACCCACGATGGAAACACCCGAAAGTCTGGTGTAGCATCGTATTCACTTTGAAATCAGTAGATTAGCAGATTAAGAACATTGCTTCACCGAAAGAGGTCAGATCCAAGGAATTGCTCTCAGCTCAATTCACAAGAGATGGAAAGGCTCTTTCATTTAAAGCACAACTTCCATTAATGACATGATGGTTTAAGGTGGTAGCACTCGTACACGATTCATGATCTTGATTTGTTATCGTATTCTCCTAGTAAAGTCGCGAAAGATGCGATGGTTGCCATTTGTTAAGATAACTAGCAATGGCCACCTGCGACGCTGATTCCACTCCCAAAACGTCAGTGCCGACTCGTCCTACCATTGTCGTCGTCGGTGGTCTGTGGTCCGGTGTGTCTGTGGTTAGACGAGTGTTAGAGCAATCATCGCCGGCAAAATTGATTCTCGTATCGCCCCTGCCACAAACCTACAACAATACCGCTGCTCCCCGGCTTTTAGTCCATCCTGAACTTGCAGAGCTGACGTTGGTTGATCTAAGCGATCTTGAACAACGCAAACGCCATCATGAGTTTGAATTGGTCATCGGTACCGTTACTGAGCTCGATGTCGATAATAACCAAGTTTACATCGACAGTCAGTCCCAACCAATCAAGTATGATTACGTTGTGGTGGCTACTGGTCAACGGAGTAAGTTCAATGCGTTTAAAGCCCATGGTGATGTGACGAACCTGATGAAGTCAGTTAAGGAAATGAGCGACTCAATAAAGCATGCTGATCGCATCTGTGTGGTTGGAGGAGGATCTACGGGAGTAGAATTGTGTGGTGAGATTTCCGTGGCCTTTCCTGAAAAGGAGGTGACGTTAGTTACGGGGGATGAAGAAGGTCCCCTCACCACCTTTGGTGCTAAAGTGAGTCGAGACGCCGAGAAGCGATTAACTGACTTGGGAGTCGAAGTCATCAACAACATGGCTGATATCAATGATAATAAGGTAACTGTCAAAGGTGAACTGGAACCTCGCTCGTTTGATTTGGTTATTCCTACGTTTGGGTACACTCCCAATACCAGTTTCGTCCCTGAAAAGTATTTGGATGATCACAAATACGTCATTGTCGATGACCACTTAAAGGTTAAGGGGACGGATAACGTGTTTGCCACCGGTGATTGTGCTCTGATCACAGTAAAGTCCGCTGCTGATATCAACTTGATCCAACTGCGAGTGATTCTGAACACGATTAGACGAGAAATGTTTGGCGAAACGATTACTCCTAGAGAGTATAAGCCTGGTCCTCTTACTAGTATTGTACCCATTGGTCCCGATGGTGGTGTTGGGGTACTTTGGGGGTTTAGAGTCCCTAGTCTTGTCGTATGGTTCATGAAGCTGAAGGATTTCACCATTCCCAAGTCGAAATATTTGATGACCTGATGATTCCACGTGATAATCCGGCCACCAAGATCATATCCACTATTAGTTCAGATGGTATTGCGGCTGGGTGTTTAATTGTCATTATGATGAACTCATTCGTTGACCATCTGGACAACACATCAAATTGTTCCCTCGACGATGCTTTTTGTCTTAATGTTGGTCTAAATCATGGTTAACGGGCTTTATGCTCTGTGGTCTGCTGATCATGACATATATTCACTCCCAAAGCTGTTACCATCGCCGAAATGGTCTGTCGCAGTCCTACTCCTGGTGCCGTGACTCGAAGAATCGTGGAAGCCGTGCTTGCCATCATTGCCTTGGTGCTGGCGTCGATTCATATTCGAGAGGTTGGCGCCACGGGGATGTGGTTATATTGTGTCGTTGCCGGGCTTTCCCTCGGTCAAATCATCTTGACATTGGTGGCAGAGACAACGGCATCGTTTGCCGTACCGTTGGTGGTGGATCTATTGCTTGCTGGTTTATGGTTTGGTGGTGGTATTGTCACGTTCACGCTGCCCCTGCTGCGATGGACTCCGACGTTATTTGCTCTAGCGTTTTCCCAGTTTATTCTGTATACTGTGGATTCAGTTTCTGGGGTATTTGGACTTCAATGTTGTTAAACTTTTCAAAGAGTTATGACTTTCCATCGACGGCAAAAGTCAATTACCCAATTGATAGACCCGAAGATCTACGCCATAGCTAATAAACCAACCACTTCAAAATAGTTGTCATATCCTCTCTCCCAAGTCCATCTAATAATAATCTTTATTATGTTTAGTCGCAGTCCCTCTGAAAGATCGAATGGTCGTCTTGGTATACTGGCAATAACACTACCTTCTCCTAATTAATGTAGACTCAATGACACCCTGTTGATTTCAATTACTACATTACCTCCTATTCCTATCCTAGTCTCATGGTTGAGTGGCACCACCTCTTTTATGGTCGCACTGTCGCACGGCACCCATAAATAGGTCGCAGCTACCTATAATTAGCCCTCCCTTCGCACTATTTACCTGAACGCGTGTGCTCTAACCGCACCATCCCTAGCCAAGGTCCCAATGACATCAACCATACGAACAATTGAAACAACCACACTAACTGAAACCAAACTCATCTCCCTTACACTATACACTCTTCACTGACTGATGTGCCCATCACTAATTTGCTTTAATTGATCTGCTTTCAACGATTTCCTTCTCCTTGTGCTTCCTCAGCCTCATGCCATCTCCGTTGCTTCGCGCGATCGACTACGCCACAACCGATCCACCACGCTTTACTGAGCCCTCTCTCGTCGTGGATCCTGGCTCAATCAATCCCTCCGTCCGTGTCTGGCTCTGCTGCTGCCCATGCCCGAGCAGCTCGCGTTCCCGCAAGACGCCAGCGACCACCGTCGCCTGGTGAGCTACGAAGCGGCTCGTATCCGGCTCCCGTTCCAACAAGGAGGGCGGCCCCAGGAACAACTGCGAGTGCTTCTGGACCCTATTGGTCGTCGTACTCTGAATGAGGACCGTCATTGGGTTCTGCCGGTAGCCGAGGTACCCGAAGCGTATCCCGATCCCTTGGTGATGGAGCCCCCTCCTCGAGTTACTTCCTCCCCGAACTCGCTGCCTCCAAAACTTTTGACTCTGTCGAACCTGGGAGGTATTGGTCTGATCATTGGTGGTTATTTTGGGCTGAAAAGCTCGATGGAATTGGCCCCGGTGGCTTCCAACTCGAACACTACCGCATTACCCCCCCTGGCCCCAGCACCCACGTCGGCACTGCTGTCGGTGCCCACCATCGTCCTGGCATCCGATACTCCTCGGAAAGTATCCAATACCCTGATGAAACTGCTGCTGCTGTTGGAATACTCCCAGCCGACTCCGGTGGGGAAAAAGTACCACCATCGCCAGGACCTGGGACTGTCGGTGACCCTGGTGGGACTGGGGACGGAAGCAGCACTGAGAGATAAACGGTTCGCCCTTTACGCCATGACGGGGGCGCTGCTGGGTGCTCAATGGCTGATTGCCAACGTCTCCCGGTGGCTCGATTATCACACCTTCCACCCACTGTGGAAGGAAGCCTTCCGACGCAACGCCATCCTGGGTAACCGTTTCCTTGAACTTGCTAACTTCGACCCCCAATCTCACGTATGGCAACAGTTTAGCAATTACCTCGAGTTGGATGACGGCCATAATCTGATCGAACGGTTCATCGAGCTCTTGAATGAAACTACGGCACCACCAACGGACGAACCCTCATCCAAAAGTGAACACCGCAAACTGACGCCATTGGGTTCGTCAAGCTACGTGCCATCTCCCATTAACCGTCCCATCTCCTACATCGACCCTAACTACTACCGCCAGCACGCTCCCCCCAATTCATCACCCCTACTAACTCCCACCAACCCCCACAAGTTCTTCCGCAAACACGAGCTCCATCAAAACTACATCTCCCCTAATACTAAGTCGAACCGACTGAACCTGATGGAGAACATCTCGGTAAAGAAGGATCTGCGCAAATCGGGGTTGTTCAATATGGTGAGGGGTAAACTTTCTAATAAGGACCACCTGTTTTCCACCACTCATTTGACCACTAACGTCGCTAATTATACCGTACAACAACCGGTGCCGAAGCTGGTTGAAGTCCGTCGCGTGGCGCTGCCCCTGCCCATTCGTCGACTGCTCGAACTGGAAATCCTGCCGTTTGACGAAACCCCTCGCAAACCACCTCCACCAGATACTCTTCCTCCATCGGCGCCTCCGGTGCCGTCAGTACCACCACCCCCGAAACCACCGCTGATTCGTGATGCTCCTCCTTCGGCTCCTCCGGTACCGATAAATGCTGATAGTGGCATTCCTCCCTTACCGGTACAGGATCCTCCCTCTCCGCCACAGTTGCCGTCGGTGTCGCCTCGCCATCCAATAGCGTCTCCTCGAGGTGATCGTATCCTCGACGAAAAGTACTGGCCAAAGAAGGAGTCGCTATTCCACCACTCTAAGGTGATCCTCGTGTCTCGGGATAATCTGACGTTTGTTCCCGTTGCCGTACCTCCCGATGAACTTAACCTGGGCTTCTTAATCAAGGAACACATCTCCAAGGCACTCCGGCTTCCTCAGGCACCATTTACCATCCATTTGACCGACTTTTATGCTCGAGAAGGCACGGCGTTGCCTGACCCGGTGCTCTTGGAAGTGGTACGAGGCATAAATCTCGTCAAACTTATGGTGAAGCTGGAGGCGGGTCTGCCTAGTGTAAACACCTTCCTGACAAACTCTCTGGATCTGCGACTGTTTGAAATTAAAGGTGACAATGACAAAATATACCCTGCCACCCCGCAATACTTGCTTCAACGCCCTCAAGAGGCTCCCCATACCGATTATTGGAACTGTAAAGATCCCATTGATTCAAGAGCAAGTATCCAGCTGCCTCCGGAGCCCCCGAAAGCTCACTACTTCCCATTGCGTCTCCCCGTGCCCACCGCTACTCCGGGGACAGCCCCCACTCCGAAAAAGGCGGCGGAGCAACCCAACTTACAAATCAACACTTCGGGACCGCCTCAGGTTCGCTCGTTGCCGTCTTCCACCGTGCCTCCTCCACTGACGGCGTCGACACAAGCGCTGTTTCGCGTGATCAGACGCGAAGAAGGCCGGGAAATCGACTTTGATAAGCGTCGTAAGTCGCTGGTGGAGTCCAAGGCCCCCAAGTTGATCCCTAACATCTACACCTCATCGCTTCAAGACCTGATTCGCCTGCCAGTGCTGGCACTGACGTTGCAAACAGCTAAGGAGGATGGGGGTAAGTTGCCGCTAGGACCAACTCCAGACCAGCCACGAGCACCATTACTTCCCGAAGTGAAGCTCCCGCTGCCTCAACCGACGATCAGTGGTCCTGGGCGCCTGCTTTCGAGCCTGCGGTCTAATCTGCGTCCTGGTCTGCGTAATCTGGAATTGCGACGCCAGGGCCTGGCTCTGAGTGGTATCATTGCCAAACGGCTGGCACCACCTCCTCCTGACCGACAATCACTGGTGCTGCGTCTGCTGAGGGTATCGATGCTGCGACAACTGCTGTTGAGCCGAGTGCCGATCCTGCGGCAAGCATCGTCGCGGCGTTCGGAACTGTTTTCGTTTAAAGAGAATCTGATCTCGTTTGCCGATGCTCCAGCATTCTCCGACTCGGGCTCCGATGATTTCTTCGCCAAACCATTACACAACCAACTGAGTGATACCGATTTCTTCGCTAAGCCCATGGCCGATGACACCGAATTTTTTGCAAAGCCGATGGCGGCTCCGGAACCGGCTGGCGATGACGAATTCTTTATGAAACGGATGCCCAATAAACCCAAGCCCAATATGAATTTGTTGCGTCCTCCAGCGGAAGAAGTGTTTGACAATTTGGAAAAGTACTTCCCTAATACTAACCTCGATAAACCCATCATTGAGGAGAGCCAGGTCGACGATGACGCTAAGCAACAGGCTCTGGGCATTTCCAAAACGTTTTCCAGCGCTAACTTACCTCTGCCTCAGGCACTGACGATACCCAACGATGATGGCGATGTTTACTATAACACCGCTGTCGAAAACAAGATGATGAGGAGAATGAAGACCATTCGGGGCGTAGCCATTGAGGCTCGTACTCGATTACTTGCTGGCAAACGCAATGTTCCACCCAATCGTGTCGTGGACAGTCTGTCGGAGAACCTGTGGGTGCTGACGCCTCCGCCGCAGTTTAACTTGGGTCGACTGAAGACGAAGATGTGGGGTCAACGTGTGACTGAAGTGACTCTGAGCGAAATCGAACGAGGAGTAGTGCTGAATATCCAAGGTAAAAACGGCCTGTTTGATCGGTTTGTGTGGATTAAAGGTGAGCTTATCGGTCGCGGCTCCTTTGGGTGTGTTTATCTTGGATTTAACGTCACTACGGGAGAAATGTTGGCTGTAAAGCAAGTCGAGGCTCAAGTGGACCATCGCTCAAAGACGATGCAGAATCATGGCGGTATTTTGGCGTTACACAAGGAGGTGGAGACAATGAAGGACTTGGAACATGATAACATCGTGCAATACCTTGGTTACGAACAGAAAGGAAACTTGTACAACATGTTTCTTGAGTACGTCCTGGGAGGGCTGGTACTGGCCATCCTCAAGCAGTTTGGTAAGTTTGATGAAGGACTTATTCGCCACATTACTCGTCAGGTATTGATGGGACTTCAATATATCCACAGCAATGGCATTTTGCACCGAGACATGAAGGCCGATAACTTGCTCTTGGAGGTTGATGGCACGTGTAAGATCTCCGATTTTGGCATCTCCAAGCGATCGAAAGATATCTACTCCAACAACGCCGAGATGTCCATGCAGGGTACCGTGTTTTGGATGGCTCCCGAAGTCATAGACTCCATTGTCGAAGACAAAAAGCAAGGTTACCTGGCTAAGGTCGATATTTGGTCCCTTGGATGTGTGTTGCTTGAGATGTACGCCGGACACCGCCCCTGGCTGAACGAAGCGGTGGTGAGTGCAATCTATAAGATTGGTAAGACAAAGCTTGCACCTCCTATCCCCGGTAATATTGACATATCGCAGGAAGGGCGAGAGTTCATTGCAGCCTGTTTTACCATTGACCCCAACCTCAGACCCACAGCACTGGAATTGTTGCAACACCCATTTATGGTGGATGACCCCACCTTTTGCTTTGCCGAAACTAAGATAGCGAAAGAGATTCTTCAGGCCACTCGGAAAAAAGGGTTGGTCCGCCTGTAATGTGATACCCCAATAAATAAGAATACTAACCCTGATTGTAAACGGAGAAACTGATCGAGATAATTCAATTCGAGTATGATTAGAAGAAACCAAAAAAGTATGGACGAGTCAGGAATCGAACCAGAGACCTCTTCCTTGCAAGGGAAGCGCGCTACCAACTGCGCTACACGCCCAATTTCTTCGTTCAAAGGGCGAGGGTTTTTCATACTTTGTATGTACTAGCCGTTTTTTAGGCTCAAAATCTCTAAAATAGACAATCTAATGTCACGAGCATGCTTTTCGGCTTTACAAATTACTGAAATTATTATTTTTGGGACGATTACTGCTATATTCGAGAAAAATCTTGAAAATTTCATGAATATGAAAAAATTAGCAAATATTTGAATAAAGGATGAATGATGCTCAGCTGGGATTGACTATTCACATTGGTCACTAATGGCACAAGTTCGACTCTTCATACAATTGTAACGCAGACCTTTACTCTGTATATCCAAATCGACGGCTATTCAAAGCTTTGTACTTGTTTCCGCAAGCAGAGTTGCCCCGAATACGAAATTAACCCTACAATTCTATAGCGTGTCTGATGACTCAACCATGACATTATCAGTGTCACATTAGAGGGTCAAACTTTCTTAAAACTCTACCCATTTTGTAGATAACATAATGTCGATCAAAGATCACCTGAGAGATAAAATACATCGGACTGAGAGTCTCCCTGTAGCCACCAAGCTGTTACGCCTTCACAAACAGTCTCCACAGTATCTCTAACCTCCACAATTTACCCATCATTATCTTCCCCCTTCAGTCTTTTTCATCGGGGTTCAGTTAACCATGTGAGACTTCGCGCGACTAGTTGGAATTGCTATATGAGCAGCGATACCCTTCTCACAGCCCTTGTGCTGGGAGTGATCCTGGGAGCGACTACTGCTACCATCACCTATCCCTTTGATTCGATCAAGACTCAGCAGCAGCTCACTAACGATGCCTACATGAAGAAGTGGAACATTCCTGGCAACTACCCTAGCTCGCTTGCTCAACTCTTCCGAGGATGTCTGGCGTTGGTGGTGGGGTCGATGATCAAAACCAGTACTCGGATCATCACTTATAACTGGGCCTGTCAGTTCATGACGGTGTATCACGATAATGCTGGTGCCCATCGTCTTAAACCGACCCTGCTGCGAGTGGTGGTTGCCGGAGCCATTGCTGGGTTCTTCGAGCTGTTGTGGATTATCCCGTTCGAAAACATCAAGATCTTGATGATCCAGAACATGCTGTTGACCAACGAGCTCAAACGGAGCAAAGACCACGGCATCACTTATGATATTACCGGTAAAGATACCACTAGCCACGGCCACCGTCCGGCTCTGAGTATATTCACTCGTCAGTACGTGCTGCCCAATGCCTACTACACTAAAGACATTCTTGATCAGATCAAGGGCAAGACACCGTCGCGATTTAGCTCTTCCAGACAAGCATCGCCCATCGATGCTCTCAAAATACGCTACAATCACAACCCTACCCACACATTCTTGTCATCAATCAAGGAGTTATACTTGACTAAGGGGCTTCCTGGGTTTGCTCTGGGTCTGTTCGTTACATTGACTCGTCAAGTGGGTAATTCGGTGGTATGGTTCTGGACGTATAATGCGGTGCGCCAGCTTGTTGACCCGCAATCCAAAGTCGATGCTTGGTTCAGTGGATCCCGCCTGATGATTCAAAGTCTTGGTATCCACTTCTTGCTGACCCTGGCGGTGATTGTTGCCACGCAACCGTTGGATGTCGTCAAGACTCACATGCAATCGAAAAACGGTAAGGCGGTGTTCCGAGACTCTCTCACCACCGCCTATAAGTTGTTCACTCAAGAAGGACCTCGAGCATTGTACAAGGGGCTGTTACCTCGTTGGTGTAAGGTGCTTGTGCTGGGAGGCTTGACTGCGGGAGTGTACTCGTACGTGGAACGAGTAGTATCGTTGGCGGGGAAGAAGTCTCCCTTCACCACCGAATAGACGGACTAAATACCCAATTATCCTTATCTATTAATACCTATTATTACTATTATCATCATTTCCCTCAATCGTGTCACCCTTAAGCACAGGTAAGCAGTTGCGAGTAGTGGGACCAGTCCACCACTTCCAGACTCACCGTCAGCACCGAACCGGTGTCGGAAAACACCATCAGCACCGGCAGGTGCATGCTCAGATCCAGTTCTGGCTCCAACAGTTCCGCCAACGTTTCTTGCAGTTCGGAAAGTCGTTGTGGCAGCTTAGCCTTGACGGTAGCAACCACCGGGGACGTCGTCGAAGTAACCAAGGCACTATCTGGTTCTTCAACCAACGTCTGTACCAGAGCTTCGCTCCGTTCAAGGTAGGCGAGGTCGTGGTCGCTATAATATTGTTTAGGAGCCGCCACTTTGGCGTGATACCCAAAGAAGCCCAGTCCATCAATAGTGACGACGGCTCCGAGTCCCGCGACCGGAGCCATATCGACAATACTGGTGTTGCTGGCGGGGAGTAAGGTGCCACACTGTCGCTGGCTAAGGGTTTCTTCGACACTGTTGGTTTGAGGATTAAAGCTCACGCTACCAAGACCTTGTTTGAGGGTACAATTAGTGAATGATTGTTCCGGTGCAGTAACGAGGTCCCAGTGGACTAAGTTACCATCATTGCCACCACTGAAAAGGTTACCTTGGGTCCACAGCAATTGCAGAGCTCGTCCACGGTGTCCCTTAAGGTTACCAACACACCCATCCATCCGTATATCATAGAGTCGGATAACATCATCACGATGAGCCAGAGCAAATTGGTTGACGTTATCAGGGTTCCACCGTACCGATTGGGCTGCTTGTTGATGGGGTCGAAGCCCCAGAGTTTGCGGTACTTGATATTTGGGCAGCTCACGAATATCTAGAAGCGTCACCCCGAAAAGACCGGCCATAAGCACGATACAATCGTTTTTGGGCATGGGATCAACAGCCAGAAGACCCTGGACCGATGCCACTCGTAATGGAGTCGGTTTGGCGTCGGCCTCCAGGGCCTTGATGTCCCAATAAAATAAGTGATGGTCATATACCGTGAGCAAATGATTAGGATCGATATCAAACTGACCGAGTCGGTGGACCGGTTTAGCCGTGTGGAATTCCCGTCGTAAAAACTTACGATGATTAAATCGTTTACCAATAAACGCCGTCTCATCATCGCCTCGAGGCACCAGCACCAAGTGAGCGTACCCTTGGTCGTTACCCGTAGCTAACCACCCGGACTTTGCATCAAGCCAGTGAAGAGCCAGGGTCCGAGGAAGCAGAATCGTACTCAGATGACGTAAACTAGCATTATCGGGATCCAAATCGTAGATGAAAAGGTTGGCCAGTTGTCGTCCTGACAGGATGGCAAGACGAGCCGCACCCTCATCGACATCGGCACTAGCAATTGCCGTCAAGTGCATGTTATCATCGGGAATCTTCCAGTAACTCAGACGAATATCGGTCTGTAATAACCCACACGCTTGGTCCAACACTTCAGTATCCTTAGCTTGGAATTGGGGAAGCCGAGGGCCTCGCTTGAGATCATCCGAGGATTGAATGGGCAGAAGCATGGGCTGGAACCGGCGAATGGCGTTCTGTCGAAACAACAACGTCGGTTCGTAATACATCATCAACAAACGGAGAAAAGGTTCGGTGAAGAGAGGATAGGGGTGCAAGTTTATATCTGGCGACGCTGGACCCCTTCCGCATTGGGAATTCGCAGCCATGCCTGCAGCGCAGTGGCTGGCGTACACGCGGCGCGTAATTTGTACCGCGTGCATTAACCTGAGCGTTGACTAATGGACCCTAGAGAAAACCTAAAGGAACGTCGAGGGAAGATGAAAAAAAGCAATGTAATTGCTTATAAGCTATTATGCTGGTGTTTGGTTTAAGGCTAAGTGAATGAAGGTTTAGTGGTCGTAAATGACCACCATTAGTCTCATGTCATCCATGTAAGGGTTCAATTCGACTCATGCGGGAGTCGTTGGCGGGGTGGCAAGGGAAAACGACCTTATCCTTGCATTACAGGGGCGCAACTTCATGTAAGGATGCCCAGGGTTAGCAGTGATGGCACCGACACTTTTTTTCCCATTCTCGTGTTCGTGTCCTGGTTGACTTGGCGACGATTGCTCATTTGGGTTAGTGAACAAGGTAGAAAGGGCAACCTTAAGGTTGCGGACTAGTAAACCTCGATGCGTGGATCGTCCTCAGGGTCCACAAGATGGAACTAGTTGATCAGGAACCTTGTGAGGACGCCTCATTGCCTAATTACATGCACGGAGGGATGTGGGTAATTTGTGTATAACCATTATCCGGGAAGCATCCCTTGCCGCAAAACTAATGCCACCATTATCCGTGTTCCGTGCGAGCTAGTATAACCGGATTCCCTGATGTCACGGTTTAACTGAAGCAGACAGACACGATAAACCACATATGGATTTGATACACCATTAGTTCTTTACAACAGTATATGAGATGGTCTTGGTGATGGTGATTGTCAACCTAACACCGTGGGAGCACTAGGATGCACTCAAACTAGGTTCCCCAGCTCGCGATAAGCCGAACATTAGATGGTAAACGCATAACCAACGGCTAATGACGCAATTACCCATTTGACAGTAATTTCACTCACTGTCCGACGGCGAAATAATGGGACTATTCGCCAGTAACGTTTTCCGTTTCGCTACCATCGGACATTAACAAAGTTTCTTATCTTTATTACGGTAATCTACGGTAATCTACCTATAGTCTAAACCCAAAGCCCTTCCTCTAAGATGAACGGCTATGGAGATAAACCAACAGTCTTAGCCGTTCACCAGCCTTACTCTCAGTGCATTTGTCCTCCTAGATGTTCATGTTTGACCCCTTCGCAGCACCTTGTTACCCACGCGATGCTGGCTCATGGACCTAAACAGGTAGTCACCACCAGCCTCATCGATGACCATTCCATCATCATCCCTTACATGGTCACCAGTAAAGCCACTGAACAATGCCAATGCTAATTCGTTCCGGTGATTGTTTCTTTAAGGAACAATGGTTTTCGCCGTGGTCCTGGCACACAAGCGAGAATGTAGGACAATACATGACTGGCTACCACCCCAGATTGCGTGACCAAGCCTATACATGGAATCCAAGGGACAGTAAATGACCGCCAGCCTTTTGGTTCGAAGTAACCACAGACAGTGGACGTCAATCTCTTTACATTGTGGTTTATCTTGTTATTTAGAGGTAGACTACGAGAATAGACTGAGACTCGGAGGAAAAAAAAAAACTACAACGAACTCTTTCCACCTAATGGGCACTACCAAATCAAAGAGTTAGTATTAAGTGATAATTGTGACCATCATTGTCCACTAGGTTTAGCGTTATATCATTAGCCACGCGAAAGGACGTCTCCACGCGAAAGGGCCTCCCAACGCGTTGGGGTGAGGACCCTAATAATTATATACACACCCACACGTCTCTCGTGACTTATATGCACACCGACGCGTGTGACTCGTCTCCCGCAAGAAACAAATCGCACACAATCGTCCCGATTCTCCATTGCTACCTCCCTCAAATGTCGTACCAGTTCCCTCCGCTGTCACCGTTAATCGGAAGCCAAGATGACGATGACATGTTGATGAGAAAGAAGGGTGGAGCCAAGGGGATCATGGCGCCTGAATCTAATCGTGGCCGTCACATCGATTACCCGACTCCCAACCCGTCGCTGTCGCTTTTCCGGTCGCTGTCGCCGGTTAGAGATACTCCCCTGAGCCCCGTGGGCACTCATCACTTTGACCGTGAAACGGTAGCGATCAATTCTGACTTTAACATCCTTAACCCCGATCTGGAAGTGTTGAGAGTGCCGCTTTTGTCAAGCAAACATAACCTCGTCGTAGGAAGACTGCTGAAAATGTGTGACTTTTATTTCGGACTGCACGACAAGCTGGTGCTGCGGACTCACCTTCTGATCACCTACAATCACCATCATATCGTCATGCGTTGTGTCGGAGTCAATGGGCTTATGGTGCGGATCCCTCGCGCGTGTTTGATCTACACTACCCCCACCCCGAACAGCTTTGTCATCCTCGAAAATAAGACGGGTCAAATCCCTCAATTGGCGAAAAAGTTGAAGCGGGCCCATAAGCTGATCCGATTGGATGATAACCATACCGAGTTCGCCCTTGCTCGTCACGAAACCATCACTCTTCCTCGATTCGCCAACATCTTGTGTGAAGTGAACAACCACGTGTTGTTGATTAACCCTGATGATGTCGAAGAAGACTTAACTGAGGACGAAATGGACGTTGACGTCGCCGAACCTGTTCGGGCGACGCCGACTGAACCATCTCGGGTCACGCCTAAGCCTGCTGCTTATGCGATTCCTAAAGCCAAGCACGCGGTCATCGAACGCCCCGTCACTCCCAACGCATTTGAAATTACCCAACCCACAACTCCTCAACCAGAAACTCCTCAAGTCAAGTTAACTACCCCTAAACCCCATGTGGAAGTTGCTGAACCCTCTGAGGAGGTTACTGAACCTACTGAAGAAGTTGCTGAACCTACTGAAGAAGCTAAAGCCTCTGTAGAAGCTCATCAACCCATGGTCAAGGCTGTTTCCGAACCTCCTCGTGACACGTCGCCTGAACCCGCCACCACTACCTACGCGAGATCGGAATTTTCCACTCCGGAACCTTTACCTCAAAATGAAATGAAGTCCACTCCAGTTGAAGCACCTCAATCAACCGAAAACATACCAGTCGAAGACGTCGTTGCTGATGACATCGAGGATAAAGAAAATGTTGGCACCATGCCGTCGAACAAGCCACTGAAACCAAGCCTGGCAACGGAGACTATCCCCGAGACTTCGGAAGGAGTTGAAGTGCAAACCCAGGCCACCGCAGCTCCGGCAGCGTTAAAGCGTTCGACCGATGAGCCCCCACTTCGCAAGAAGCAAAAGACGGAGCTTACACCCAATCTGCCATCTGAATCTGCCGTTACCGACAGCAAGTCGCTTGTTGAAATCAAGAATATTTTGGCCAACCATTTAGCATTCCTGCGGTTGTCGCTGACGCCGGCGCTGGCACTCAACGCCGTTCTGGCACTCACACAAACCCTCAGTTTGTCGCAAATCCGGGTGGTATTGCACAACATCGATTGCATTGGCGTCATCTACCGGGAAGGGAAGGACGCTGCCGGGAAGCCTCTAGAAGAAGAGTACTACTATGTTCCCGAAAAGGATGACGATGAAGAACGGAAACAACTCGTGGCCAGCATAAAGGGCCACGGAGGGTTGCGCGCATGTCGTCGCAAACACAAGCAGTACTACTGGAAGAAGCCGGCTCCTATCAAGAAGTAGAGTGACGAATAATGACCTCGTATATAATCAACTAACATGACAATCACACAACTCTGAGTCTCAATACTTGATGAATTATACAATCAGAAAAAGACAAGAGTTAACGATCAGATGCACTACACTGTAGAACAGGCAAACCTTTCGTTTTCACGCAGGTTTGTGTTTCCAGGCATGACAATCATAGTCGACGTCTACACCGAGGCGGTGATCACCAAACCCTTATTAGTAGCGAAATTCCGGTTTGAGACGAAACGTAAACGAAGCTAAAACGCTTCCGAAAATACTTTGACGCTTCTACTTGATCGTGTAAAGAACCCGCACCCTCGGCTTTGACTTACCTATTTGGGAGTGATTTTTTCCCAAATCGTAAGTGACGCTACTAACATTTATCTTCCACACATTAGCGAAAAAACCCTTATTCACAGTTTTAACAGAGACGGAGTCGTAGATAGTCCAAGAGATACTCTCAAGTGGTTTTCCTTGGCATCGCCCTTCCGATTGATGAAAGGACTAGAGCCAAGACTAAGCCAAGCTTGTTGAACAAATTAATGCGATGTTCGGCAATAACAGTGATTGTTACGATAGTTGCATGCGTTGTGCATTTATAAAGTTAGCCGGACGATCCATCACGACCCATTGAGTAAACAACAAACCGCCTTGATTTCATCGTCAGCCTCATTTGACCCTACTTCATAGCAACAGTCCAATCAGTTGTACTCACAATCGATCTAACGCTTGGTGCCTAATTCGATTTAACAATCACTACCTATGTGCGTTACTAGGGTACTGTTGGTACCTTGCGTTAAGCCTAACATGATCAAAAAGGAACAAACACGTGCACCAAAATACTAGCGGCGTCGGACAAAGCTGCGTGTCAAGCGGCGTCAGAAACACGGAAAAAACCAGTAACGCTGCGCCTCACCACCGACGACCTCCCGAACTAACACTTGTAGCAACTAACCTACACCCGTCGATGAGAACGGCTGGGCTTTTGACGATTGACCTCATCTCGTCATCAATCCCCCAAGATCGATGCTCCTTCGAGGCAGTAAAGTTTTGTTTACGATCTCAAGATACTGATAAGGGCATCGCCAACGTAGGGTGGCGTTCGTCGCTAACTTCGATGGTGATTCTCTCGCTTTTCCGTGTAGGGTGTCGGCTCCATTCATCTCAACCGAGATCTAGCGCGTGTAAGTAGGTTAACCGCTATGCCTACCCACGTTCTTGACAAATTTAGTTTTGTAACTGAGTTTAGACCCTCTGGATTCGTTAAATAGGTTATGGCGTGGTTTTACGGTGAGCCAAATGACTCTTTTCCCGTTTATTCGAACGAACTAGAGTCGTTTTTGCAACAAAAAGAGCCAGTAGACATGCTGCTAGCAACACAATCACCGGTCCTAATCGAGTTATTTATATCGATGTTCCCGCATATATCTTCGTCGCGTTTAAGCAGGCACCAGGAACGAGGCGAGCCATGCACAGCGACGAAACCGACAAAACATTCGACTTTAGTTTAGGGAAACGGGACCATCAGAAACGGGAAGCATCAAATTAGTAACCAGATAGGTTATCTGTCGGTGGAAATCTTGGCATCGACATATAAATGTCCCCTCTCCCCCCCTCATCAATCTCTACACCACAACACACTCGCTTTTCCAATGCAATTCAAGACCCTTACTACCCTCGCTGTTGCCTCGTTGGCCGTTGCCGCTCCCTTGGCTTGCCAAGACGGCTCTTGTCAAGAAGGCGGTGTCATCCAAGGCGGTGGCCAAGGTGGCATCCAAGGTGGTGCTCAAGGCGGTGCCGGTGGCTCGTCGACCACCGTGATTGAAGAAGAACAAGGTGGTCAACAACAAGGTGGTGGTGCTGGCATGAACAACCCCTTGGGCCCCGTCGGTGCCATCGCTGCTGCCATCTGGGGTTGCGCCATGTCCATCTTGGGCACTGCCTAAACGGTCTAGATGACTACGTTTATTTACTCTCTTGTTTAGAAAAATGATTGTGGATAGGACCGTGCACACCTAGTCACATCAAAAATACAAAAATTACTAAAAACTATTCCCCCGTAAAATTCGCAAATTATCGGTTTTGGCAATTTTTACCCAGCGATGGGTTTCGCAAATAACTGGTTAACCTTAAACCGTCAGTGCTATTGTGATTGTGGCCAAGAAAGATAACACCGTATATCGGGGCTTATCGGGGGGTTAATTACACATATACGATATGCCGAGAAAATGCCACCGGTAGTGATTGCATCGTTTAGTCGACGCCTACCATTCACATGGTAGACTAATAGCCGTTCGGCTCGTAGCTATTACCAATGCGTGGTCAAAGCTTTCCCAATTTCGCTATTCTAGTTTCGGGCGTCACCTCAATTAACCGTCACCGACGCCTTATTTAGTTTTGTCAACCACAAAAACGCGAGGAACGAGGCGGAACGATACCTACCTACGGCCAAAATAGCCGTGTCGAACCCCGTTTTAGCTTGACTACGAGGGGCCCTGGCTGCAAATGGAGTCAAACAACTAGCCATTAGCATGAGGGCGTTCACCTCGACGGAGGACTATAAATTGGTGCCAATATCTCCTAAATTAAATCATCAACCCACACTCGCTTTTCCCCAATGCAATTCAAGACTCTTACTACCATCGCCATCGCTTCGTTGGCCGTTGCTTCTCCCATCGCCTGCAATGACGGCTCCTGCCAAGAAGGTGGGGTCATCCAAGGTGGTGGCCAAGGCGGGATCCTGGGAGGCTCGCAAGGTGGTGCTGGTTCGACCGTTGTCGTTGAAGAAGAACAAGGTGGTCAACAACAAGGTGGTGGTGCTGGCATGAACAACCCCTTGGGTCCCATTGGTGCCATTGCCGCTGCCATCTGGGGTTGTGCCATGTCGATCTTGGGTACTGCTTAGATCAATTGATTTATACGTTATCTTAATAATTGAATGGGTTACCGGCCGATCCATCAATAATACATGTTCTTCTACAACAAATCCGATATCATCAGAGAGATTTAACATCTGTTCATGAAAAACAATTACAGTGTAATGCTATGGTCTTGGCTTATTTTGGTTGCCGTAAATGGCTATGATATAGTAATGATCATCACTGTCTACTAACTCTTGGCTTCAGGTTATTGTACACTTGCTAAATCGATATTTACGCGAGTCTTTACGAGTGGTCACCGACCACCGAAAGGTATTCGTGGAACCAGGCAATCATCAACAAGTGGTCGTCGACCTTAACCCGTTCGTCGACCGAGTGGATCCGAGAAAAGGTGTCGGGGTGCATCACCAACGGCGAGAACCGGTAGATGTTCTTGGTCAAGTTCCAGAAGTGACGAGTGTCGGTGTTTCCCGTCATGATGGTGGGCACCGTCATCACGGGGTAGTCGACCTTAGGGAACACGCCAAAGTCTTCGAGCACGTGACGGTTAACCCCGGCCAATAACTTCCACAGAGTGTTGTTAGTAGGGGAGTTGGGAGCGGCGGGGAGCGACGACGACGTGGTGACGTTGAACGTACCCTTATCGCCCTTGAGCACTCGCTTACCGTAAGCGTACACTTCCAAATCGTGACGCTTAGCTACTTCCACCACACGCTTGACAAAGTGGTGTTTAACATCTTCAACCGACTGACCGATAGCCACCCGGTGGTTGGTGATAAGCAGGGTGTGTTCGGGTAAAGCATTGGCCTTTTCACCCCCCTTGATGATGTCCAACGCTTGGGTAGTTTGCACCAAGTATTGACCGGCGGTGCCTTGCAACGATTTGATGACCTTGCCGTTGGCATACTTGTCGAAAGCAGCCCGCAAGATCGTCTTCCGCAGAGTCTTACTCATGTTGTCACTGTGGATGGCAGCGCATTCGAGGTGGTGCAAGAACGGGTTAGCGTCGGTAAGAATGGGTTCGTAGGGGTCTTGTTCGATGGAGACTTCGAGTTGAGCCATGATCCCAATCAGAGTGTGAGGAGGAGGGATCAGAGCGTGCCCACCTTTAGTGAATAAGCTGGTGTGGATGTCGACGTAACCCTTTTCACCGGTAGCGGGAGCCGCCACCAATTGACCACTCAACGGGTCGTTAAGGATGGCTGAGCCTTCGTCAACAATGGCAAAGATCGAGTCCTTCCCGTACCGACGTTGGATTTCCTTCGACAAGTAGGCAGCCCCATGGTATCCCAGCGATTCTTCATCGAAACCAAACAGGACAAGGATGGTACGTTTCGGGTGGTAGCCGCGTTCGATGAGGATGCTAAGCGATTGCAAAATGGCGATCAATTGCCCCTTACAGTCCAACGTGCCTCTACCATAGATGAATTCGCCATCGTAGTGACCACTGAAGGGAGGATACTTCCATTGGTCCAACGTCGCTTGTTGTACCGGCACCACATCCTGATGAGCCATCAACAAAATCGGTTTAAGCGATTTATCAGCCCCTTGCCACGTGTAGAGCAACCCATAAGTGTTGACGGTATCCACGGTCAACGCCAGGTACACCGCGGGGAACGCTTGTTCGAGGTACTTGTGGAAGTCCTTAAACTTACCCCAGTACTTTTTGTCATCGACGGGAGGCAATTGATCACCAATTTGAGTATCGACTTGGACGGCACCTGAAAGCTTGCGAACGGCGTGCTTCCGGAACGAAGTGTCGTGCAAAATCCCTTCGACAGTAGCATTATCCTTCGCTGAATGCTTGGGAGTGACCTTAGGGTAAATCACACACCGTTCGGGTTGGTCGACCAGAGTGGCAGCGATCTTGATCCATTGATAGATGGGAGTGAGCGTGATCAATGCCAACAACACCACCACCGTGGCGACGGCGATCGAGATCTGACGCTTCCGTTGGTCTAGAGTGACGTTATTGGTGAGGCCAAACATACGGTTGCTGCCCCTGTCCTGGGGGCTTGCCTTATATATAAGAGGCTTAAGGGCTTCGTACTGCAGGTAATGTCTGGCACTTTTTTTTTTGATTGCATCCCTCTCCACAAAACCGAACCTCATCATTCATTAGCTCATAACTGCCCGTCAATGTCAAGCCCCATTGAGGTTTACGTCAATTGACCGAACGTATAAGGTTAGTGAAAGTGCCAATGGTTGGTCAAGAGTGGTAGTTGGTGTCAATGGAAGCAATTTTCCAGCGACATGGAACGGTTAGTGCATGTCATGCACGATAAGCCCCAGAGTCATTATAGGTGCCCAGCACGTCATTTCTAGTCAATGGCGAAGATAGCTAGACGTTGCAATTGATCAATCACTAGCCACTGATCATCGTGGGGTATTGTCGAGGTGAATATCACCGTCAACTAACTAAGATGAGCGTATCATTGGCCTAAGATGATGCCACAAACATGCACGGCTCGTGGTTCTGACGAATGTCGACGAGTCTCGATAACCTGTACAGTAGACGCATGTACCCTCTATTCATGCTTGCTACTGGATTAGGATTTTTAAGTGCTTTGGGTAGGAATAATCGATGAAGTCCACAATGTCGCTGGTGGTGACCCCCAATCGGGATAATGGTCTCGCGACCCTTAGGTGTGGCAGCGCGCTACCATACCGGTCAATGGTTCATAACATGGAGGAAAAAGGCGCTATCGCATTCCGACAATTCCGCCCCTCTCCCCTCCTTTATTCCCCCCTAATAATCAATCACCCCATTAGCGGCAAAAACACGCGCTCACCACAGTGACCACGACATTTACCATGGCACAGCCACAGACACCAAACCACCAAACAAAGCAAACAAAGCCAACAGAACCAAGCAGTCTCTAAAGTAATAACCCTTACTGATTAGATTATTCTCCTCTTCTCCTAAGCTAGACCGACCCTACGGCTAGACTTTACGGCTAGATGCTATGGCTTCAGGTCTCCATTTGTTCGGAGTGCGACTGCCGCTTAATCTGTTAATCTCTCAGCAAGGATGGACTCGTCGTGGATCTGGTTCATTGGGATCGTGGTGGGGTCCCTTGTCCTCGTCATCGGCTTCCTCTTGTTTGTGGTGTGTACCGAAGATGACGGAGACTACGAGCCCCTCATCGACGGTGGTCGTGCCGTGCCCCGAGACTATCTCAATGACGAAGAAAGCTTACGTCAATTGGCCGAAGAATTCGACTTCACGGGACTCCTGCCCGAAGAACAACTGAGCTACTTAGCAGGACAAGAGTTCACCATCAACCATCCTCCAAACTTCTCCCATATCCGTGGCAAATCGTTCCGCCCCGAAGATGACGTCCTCGTTCGGGACATGGGCGTCCACGCGTGGATGTTCGACCCCGATATCGATGACCGTCACACCACCAATGCCACCGAGTCGACGCCGTTGCTTGCCGAGACCGATATTGTCCGGGATCCGGGGTACGTCGTCCGCGACAAGACCGAAGTGGTGTTCCGGTGTGGTCAACCGTATCGCACCGCTACCGCAGTCATGAACCTTGCCATGCCCCTTCGTCATCGTGTGTATGCTGATACCGTGTACTTTGAGACGAAGATCATGGAGTATTCCGAGAGCCCAGCGTCGCACTTTGCCATTGGCTTGGTGACTAAACCTTACCCCAAATTCCGGCT
The DNA here is from genome assembly GCA_030578555.1 of Diutina neorugosa. NCBI lineage: Eukaryota > Fungi > Ascomycota > Pichiomycetes > Serinales > Debaryomycetaceae > Diutina > Diutina neorugosa. Next base: position 53,713 of record JAJMSK010000038.1, on the reverse strand, counting down.
TCCTGGCTACCAAAAGTTTCTGATTGCCTACGAAAGCACGGGTAACCTCAAGATCAATAAGCCGTTCCCTACTCCATTACAACAACACCAAGGCGATGATTCCCAATTCAACAATCTCGTCCTCCCTCCATTGAGTCAAGCCGACGTCGTCGGTTTTGGCTACGTTGTAAGTCTGGGGACAATCTTCATCACTCGCAACGGTCGCAAGGTGTTGGACGTAATGAAAGGATGCTTTCTCGACTTGTACCCTGCCATTGGATGCTTTTCTTGCGACGCTACTTTCCAAGCCAACATTGGTCAAATGGGGTTTGTGTGGATCGAAGCTAACGTGCGGAAGTATGGCTTTATCAGTACCACCGATAGTCGCAAGCTTAGTGGTGAACGAGGGGCAGCGGCGTTGCCGCGTTACTCGGTCGATGATAACGTCGATAAACTTCTAGATAAAGGTGAAGAATTACCCCCTGGCTACCCCACTAATGAATTGGACTTTTTTGGACGAGCGCAAACGGTGACCGAAGGGTGCCTGAACGAAAAGACTCTGGCCACCAGGATTACTCATGACCCCGATGAAGTGATGGATTTACGTGAACGGCTTTACGAACAGGAGACGGGCAACAGTAGTCCTCAACCAGTGACGAAAAAGTCGTCGCAAATCAGCACTTCTAACAATACGAGCATTCGCAGCATTGCTCCCGCTACTACCGATGCGTCAACCACCAACACTCTCGCCGGGACGGAGTTGGATGATCGGGTGGAAGAAGTCGATCGCGGTACCGTGGCTGACGTACAACCCGACGTCGAGGAACCTGAGACCGTGGTTGTCGATGTCGAACCGGAGATCGAAGAACCAAGTGGCGAACCGGGCATCGAGGAGACGAGTGACGACGGTACCGTGGCCGCAGCCGAACCAGTGATTCTGGAACCTCTGGATTTCGAAGTCGCCGAGGTCACCGAAGTCACTGAGGTGAGTGAGGTGTCCCCAGGTGAGGTCACCCAAACATCTACCCCAAAAGATGCCTCCAATACCGAAACGAGTGACGCTGTCAACGACAACGACGATACCACCAATGCTTCGTCGCCCTCACATACTCCGGGAGCCTCTCCCCTGCCCGAGGACCCCGTGCTGCTGCTGCTGGACCAGCCTGCGAACAAGACGAAAAAGAAGCACAAAAAGAAGAGCAAAAAGAAGAAAGGTAAACACTAAGTATACCAAATAGACGCGCGCGTATTCAGTCATTCTCTTCTCTCTTTTCTCTAACAATTGGCTATCATGGAATACATTATCATATGCTTTATTATACAAAAGCAGCGTTTCTACACAAACAACGCCACCAACATGAGCGCCAGAACCATCAGAGGAATGGTTAAAGCGGCGCCAGCACCTTCAAACACCGGACCAGCACTAGGGACGGTAATCACCAGCGTCGCCAGTGGTGGCTGAGGACCTTCACCAGTACGATTCACCGACTCTAACGTCTTGTTAGGTTGGTCATGGGTAGGTACTGGTTCAGGCTGAGGGTTAGCTTCCGGCTTAGGAGCCTCAGGTGTCTCAGGCTGGGGAGCTTCCGGTTCAGGGTTAGCTTCAGGCTTAGGGTTAGCTTCCACAGTAGGAGCAGGCTCAGGCACAATGACGGTGGAAGTGACCTTATCGTTGTGCTGAGGTTGAGGTTGTGGTTGAGGCTGGTTGCACTTGTCATCCTGGCACTCAATGTACACCGTATTGTGAGCAGGGCCTTCTGGTTGGTGCTGAATGCACTTGTCTTCGTGGCATTCGATGGTGACGACAGCATCAGGCACGGGCTTGGTGGGTTGAGCGTTGTTTTCAGGAGTGGGAGGACGAACGATCCACACGGAAGTCTCCTTCGATTCACATTTTTGTTCGTGACAAATGACAGTGGTGGTGGGCTTGTTTTCCACTTCCTTGGTGGTGGTGATGACGGTATTGTCTCCGGTGGTTGTTTCCACGACGCAAGGAACCTCGATGATCTTGGTCTTTGCCTCACAAACGGGACATTCCTTATAGATGGTGGTAGTGGTGAACGAAGTGATGACGTCAGGAGGCACGATCGAGTCCGATGACAGCGTAGGTTCCGACAGAGTGATTTCCGACGATGATTCAGCAGTCACAGAAGGTTCAGTGGACGATGAATGTTCAGTCGAAGGCTCAACAGAAGGAGATGGCTCAACGGAAGGAGATGGCTCAACAGAAGGTGATGGCTCAACCGAAGGTGATGGCTCAACGGTAGGAGATGGCTCACCTTCCGACAGAGTGGGTTCAGGTTCTGACAGTGACTTCTTAGATTCCGATGGAGATGGCTCAGCTTCTGACAGCGACAGAATAGATGGCGACGGTTCAGCAGACGACAACGAGGATTCGGTGGTCGGTTGTTCAGAAGACGATTCAGTGGGTTCAATAGAAGTGGAATCAGAGGAAGTAGGCGGAGCAAAAGTGCTAGACGAGTTAGTCCAAGGGATGGACAGGTCACTCAGAGAAGAAGAAGGCAGGGGTTCCAGTGAGGACAGAGTTTCAGCCGAGGGTTCAGGTTCAACCGACGACAGAGTTTCCACTGAGGGTTCAGGTTCAACCGACGACAGAGTTTCCACCGAAGGCAGAGGTTCAACCGAAGAAGACAGGGACTCGGTCGAAGGCAGAGGTTCAGCTGATGACAGAGATTCCGTTGACGACGACAGGGGCTCTTCCGACGACAGAGTCGGCTCGACCGAGGACGAGGTGGGATCGGGAGTATAGATGATGATGGTCTTGGTGATACCACTGCTGGTAGGGAATGGTTGGGTGGTAGTCAGAGTGATCGTGCCAGTCCAACCAGTGGTGCTACGGACAACGGCAAACCCATCAGCGTCAGCGGTACCGGTGACCTTACCTCCCGGGTAATAGATAAGCCACTTGAAGGTCTTGATTTCGGTAGAGTCCTTACACTTGAAGCTATCGGCAAAGTGAAAGTCCTTACCGCTCGTATCGTCAGTAAAGGTGAGGTAGGGGATGTAACCAGCAGGAATATCACCTAAAGTTACCTTCACCTTGTTATTGTCACACGTTACTTCCCAAGGGCTAATATCACTACCTTCGTTGGTCACAGGAGCCCCCCAATCGTTGACTCCCTTGGAAAACGAGACCTTGATGGAGGAACAGTCGATCTTACCATCGAGAATCTCCGCTTCCATGGAAGCCGAGTCGTAGCCAGAGTTGCAAACCCCGGTACGCATGATGTTCAGCGGGCCTCGCTTCCCTTGGAACTTGTCGTTATCCAAGTTACCGGTGATATCAAACGTGTACGAGTAGTCATTGGAACCATCGTTGAAAGTCCAGGTATTTTCACCGTCTTTCCAGTAACTCAGACAGTGCAAGTCGCCAGCATCAAAGGCAAATCCAGAACAAAGGAATACTTGGAACCAAGCTTCCCCATGGACTTCGGTCTTTTCGGTTACTTTATCAGTGGCAGTACACAGCAACTTCCCTTCGATCTGAGGAGTACCCTCCATGGTACACTGAGCATAAACGTCGTTACCAACTCTTAAGTCCAAAGTCTTTGCCGCAAATCCAAAGATCCCGGGGACCGATAAGTGGAAGGTATCACCAGCAGCGACATTGGACCCATCAATGGCCCAGCTCATGGTGGTGGTCCAAAGCCCTGCTGGAGGCTGGGTCGGGTTTTGCGGCACTACCGAGATGATCTCCGTGAACACTCCCGTCACCTCTTTAGCAGCGGCTACCGAGGCGAGAACAGGATATACAAGCGAGGGGAATCTCATGACAGCGATGGAAACCGGGGGCGAGTGGTTCAGGGGTTATTTATAACAATTCTACTCGGTTTTCGGGGTTAGATTCGGGTGCTGGTTCTACAAAAAATATCGTGCGTTTTGTGTTAACGGTAATCTTCGCTAGAACATGTCAACTACCGCCGAACCTTGATCCCCGTTGGGTTGATGTCAGCGATCAATGGTGCGAATCAATCACTTTCCAATGGACTTGTATCACTACATTATCTACCGTTAACTTCATCGCTTGTCTCTAAATCCCAATTTGGGGGACACACCCCTTGAGGTTTGGATACGAATGGGGGACACTTAAGGCGTGCAGAAGCGACGAGGCGACATCACCTTCGGCAAATTTCATCCGAAAATGGCGTAGCAACGCGTCCAGAGACATTATCGTCGTGGCTTCGGTGCGTAGTCCTTGTCTATCAATCACGATCAGATTCTATTCTTGTCCCTGGAATCGCTAATCCCGGGTGTTCGAAAGTGCGAAAATCATGGTTGCTAGCCACGACTAGAGAGTACTACCTGGTGATTAGTCGATTGTTTACTAACACTAGCATACTAAAGCGTCGTCTAGCCTATTATACGAGAAAACCTATATTAAGGTGCATTTAGCAGGGTCCAGATCGATTTTGTATAGGGTTAGGTGACCGGCAACCCCCGGATTTGCGGAAATGTGTCCCTTGGCATTGATTCGATACGATTCGATTATTATATACATTGTGGAGAGTGGTCAAAGGGCGCGGGGATCAGCGCTGAGGGGGAAAAGGTGGGAATTTCACTTACTAGGTAAGGCGGACATGTACATGGCGATGCGCATTGGGGGTGCATGGGGTACTTCTAGCGTCATCGAATGCTTAATTGCTACCTCTCCCACCCTTCGTAAATGACAATAAGATTAGGTTGAAGTCACCCCTTGATTAGACTCACTAGTCAACGTTTTGGATGGCTCGACCGCGAACATACTTTTCATTGCGAACCAGCCGGTCGACTTGAGCGTAAAACCGCATCATCTTGATCGATAACTTCGTCATGAGGAAGATGGCGAGACTGCCCAGCCACACGTACACCAGACGCGCAAACTGACCCATGGCCACGAGCACCATCTGCAAAAGCACGGCGGGGGTGTGCACCATGGCAATGTTGAGGGCGACGACATCCAAGCGAGTGATTTCCACGGCTCGGCGCCACACGGGTCCCGGATGGTTTATGAGCCCGATCACTTCGTGGAGGCGAGCAAGCACCTTAATGAAGGGGACCACGGTGAACGGAAGGAGCACCACGTGGATGGCGACCAGCATCGGCGTCACCGCCATCATTTTGAACCCGAGGACTCGCTCCAGGTGTTCCAACAATTGCGAGTACAGACTGATCGAGGTCGCTCCTGGCGCCAGCGCCATGAGGATGGGGTGGTCGACACAGAGCAAGTGGGCACTAAACACCCACACCACCCAGAAAAACAGGGCCACTACCCCCACTGCCACAAGCACCGCCACCTTCATCATATTCTCCACTTCGACACCTCGACCATCATCGGCAACTTCGTTAGCGCCACCTCCAGGGGCCTCGGCCACCGCCGCGCCAGCATTGTCGTCGGTCTCGGCTTGAGCCGCGGCTCGTTGACGTTGACGTTGTTGGTGATCATCGTAGCGACGAAGCACCGTAGCCAAGATCCAAAGACCACACACTAATGACCCCCAGTCAGCAAGCCGCCAATCGGGTTGTGACAGCAGCCACAGCATGAACACGGTGTTAGCAAGATGGACAAACGGACGTCCAATGAGTAATGCCGTGAACGTCACCAGCATCACGAGCACACAGCAGAACATCCAGAGGATCGCCAAAAGTGCCGTCCACCGAAGTCGAAGGTTAGGAGGACAATACACGACGTCGTAGTTATTGACGGCTTCGGTAGTTTCGTCTTCAGTGGTCCAGTAGTCAGCCCCATTATCCCCTGATCCATTGACTGGAGGAGGGTCTGCGGGGCCCAAAAGCTTATCGTCCTTAGTAACATCGCAAAAGAGCTTTTTGAGGAACCGTCTCAGCACGGCATCGTTTGCTGGTACTCTAAGATAAGTACCATCGGGAACAAAACATGCTTGGAGGTCAGGATCAGCACTAAACCGACGTTGAGCCTCACCATAAGTGACGGGATCACCATAATTGGGACGAGCATCGCCAATTTGTGCCCACACGTTACGATAGACGACCCGTCCCCGTTCGGCAGCCACCGGTTTCCCCAAGATGTAATGACTAAGACGAAGCCGGTGACAGCCAAGGGCAAACGCGTGGCGCCAGTACCACAAGTGCCAGCGGTGGAAACACAGGTGGAACTCAGGCAGCAGAAGCACAAACCCAAGGAGAATCGCCAGTACTGCAGTGATGAATCCTACCAGGTTCGTGGGGAGGATCATTTGCGGTTTACCGGGGGTATAGAGCAAGTAGCGGAGCCCCCAAGTGACTCCACCAATGCCAGCGACAATAAACACCAGGTAGTACTTTATACTAAGCCATACTCGCAGCACTTGGAACCAAAACGGACGCTTGATTACATCGTGGATCAACCGAACGTTAGGATCATCGGGCAGGCGTAAAAAGTAGAGGGTACCGGGACGTAAAATGTGGTTCCGGGTCATGCCGACAAAGTGGGCGAAAAACAACATGTACAGAGTACCAAAGAACCAGTACATTGCCACTCGCAGAATCGGGTGTTTGCCGATGCGCCACGCTCCCATCGTCGCTAACATCCGTACTTGGTAGGTGTCCGGGTTCCACACTTGACGAAGGAAGAGGGGGGCGGCACATACGTCGAGTAAAAACCCACAGTATACGGCAAACACAAAGATCTCCATGGCAAAGACAAGGAACACCTTGACGGTGATCACCGTCTCAAAGTAGACCAGGTACACTTTGCGAGCGGTACCACGAACGGGGCGTTTCCCTCGAATGAGTCCATCCATAAGACGAGCCACCACCGCTGCCACAAGGGCATAGCCAAGCCCCACCACTAATACTCGTTGCATCACCAGTGGTGGTAAATCCAGTCCCACTAGTATCGCTTGCACTGGTTGGATGAATTGACGAGTGATGAATTGTCCCACCAGACGACCACATTCGCGTACGGTGAGTCCAGCGGTGGTGTTCCACTTCCAGGTGAATGTTGGCACCCATTGCCACAGTAATTGGGGGAGGCGAGGAATGATTTGTCCCAATACCACTTGACAGACTTTAGCCACCATATTACCAATTAAATGGGGGGCTAAGTATGCTAAAAGAAGCAAAAGGAAGATGATGATGTCGCAAATGGCCACGACAACAATGGGAGCAGTATAATCGAGGGTAAGACCGAATAATTGGAGGAACTCGGCCACACCATTGGGAGGAACGATATCGTCGTCATCAAGGGGTAATCCCCCTACATCGCCACCAAAGTTGGGGGCAGCATTAGCCATGACGTCTTCCTCATCGTTATCACTAGCATCGTCGTCATCATCACTATTGATATGATCATTGACGTTACCACCATTGTGGTGGCCAGCGTCATCCCACTGATGATCTTGCATGAATTGACGGAGCTCCTGTTGGAAACCATTATCGCCCACGGCATCATCAAAGTTATTAAGCATGTCGGCCATGCGAGCAATCCGTTGTTCGGGAGGTTCTCGTTCGGGACCAGCAGCCACGGCTCCTTGGATCTTTTCGAGGACCGTTTCCATCAACAGCTGGCGCAGTTCTTTACCAAGACGTTTGATGAGCAATCGATAAAACCCTTCGTCTCGAGCAATCCAATCGTGCTCGATAAAGAGAGCAAAGGTGACGGCAATCGTCAGAATCACCCAGGCTAACCCTTGCACCAAGCTGTGACTGGCAAGGGCAAGAATACGTTGGTGCCACAGAGGGTAGATGCCACCAAATACAACGTATTGCCACAGGGGTCCTGGACCGGGAAGACGTCCGTCAATGGCATACGTATAGAGTCGAAGCGTCGCTTGCCAGAATAAGGGTACCTGGATCGTAAGTCCCACCACGTAAAGGGTAAGGGAAAGCGTCTGCTTCACTGCCAGCAGGACCACTGCCACCATTTTATCGATCAAAAATCGAGTAGGAATGGTCAGGGGCATGTTCGGATCATAGATCGTTTCAAACGTATAGGGAGTATCACAAATATCACACTTTTCCGTCGATTTGTTGGCATGTTTAAGCCATTCCATAAGACAATCCTGGTGGATATACCGAATCAGACCGCGGCAATGGCACGGATGTAGCAACGGCTGAGCCTCGGTGCCCTCAACACGACAGATACGACACACATCCATCTTGACGAGTTCAGGTTGGCTGGCGATGGAGGAATGGGATAACGTTGATGGAGGGGAGGGAAGATAGGCCTGACCGATGATAGATATAGTTTAAAGCTTATGATAGCGCACTGTGTGCAGGACCCACCGTCGATTTGTGCGACGTTTGTGCGAAGGGGAACCCTCTTACATGGTAAGTGACCCTCTGTCAAAGGGAAGGGGAGCGGAGTCAGTGGAGCGGAGCTAAGCGGAGAAAGAGCTAGACATTGCTGGAGATGTTGTAAAGGAGAGTAAAGTAATCGTGATTAGGAGTCTTTTGATTGAGAGTGGAGGTGGTGGTGGAGTGGGTGTGGATGAGTAATGGAATCGTTTGGTGGAGTATCTACTCTGGGCACATAACCCACCTAATTAGGGTGGTGTAGAATTTCATCAGAGGTGCGTAGACGGTGGGTGTGTCACTGTGGTGAAGGTGGTGGCAAACATTCCCGCTAGGTGGGCGATTATGTAATCAGGGTCACCCAACCGCGGGGAAAACTTCAGGGCGCACCCGTGACAGGAAACACCACTACGACTTCTTGAAAGAAAAAGGAGAGAGGTAAGAGTAACGCCACCAGGGACTGGTTATTGGGGGTTATTAACGGGTTCGATAAGACAGACTTAACCCCATTTGCAGGGGGGGGATATAAGTGTAGTATCTTTTTTTCGGTGCACTGCTTAGGGTTACTACCCTACCCACGTGACGACCCCATCGGCGCACGCGCAGGCGTACTGCCAATTTTCCACTACGAATTTTCTCACCTCTTCTTCCATACTATAGACATCAAAAATGGGTAGTACGTATCCGACGTCAGCGTGGCCACCACGCGATTTTGAGTCCCTCCGTGTCGTTCCCAGTGACCCTTGACCTTGCTACCATCGACGATGACCTACGGCAACGGGCCGACACCGGGGTTTTCCCGTTTTTCAAGTTACTAACAAATTAGAGGGTACTCCTTCTATGGGTAAGAGACACAACAAGTCTCACACTTTGTGCAAGAGATGCGGCAAGCGTTCGTTCCACTGCCAAAAGAAGACCTGTGCTTCGTGCGGTTACCCTGCTGCTAAGATCAGATCGTACAACTGGTGTACCAAGGCCAAGAGACGGAGAACTACCGGTACCGGTAGAATGGCTTACTTGAAGCACGTCTCGAGAAGATTCAAGAACGGCTTCCAACAAGGTGTCGCCAAGCCCCAATCGGCTTAATCATGATAATACACAACCTGTACATTAGAATGTCCCGTCTGTAGATGTGTACCTAATATCACTATTGAACAGCTTTCATCGTAGTCTCGCCTAATGAGGCTTATCGTCCCCTCACTTAAGCCTCACTTTGTTCTGCTATCGCGTTCCCCCACACTCTTCCCTCTTCGCCACCAATGGACGAGCTAGCCTCCCAATTACAAACGCTATACGCTAGTAAGTGGCTTGCTGATGCTCATAAGACGATATCCCAACCTCCTCCAGCTACGGGACCTCGAACTCGCCAATTTGCTCGTACCGTGGCCCAGTTGTCGCGATCGATGGATAAGTATGTCGACGAAGAGGCTCGAAGTGCCGTGCTAGACATCATTGATTTGGGCCATATTTATCTGGGAGTCGATAGACGGGAACAGGAACCCCACGACCCAAAATTGGGGTATCTGGACCTACTTGTCCTCGAAGTGCTCGACTACTTTAAGAATCACTTTTTTACCTGGGTGAATAAACCTCCGTGTCCCAATTGTGGTGGAGAAGGAGATAACATGGTGGGTCTTGGAGGTCATCACTTCCCGGCAGATCAACCTAATCCCGATAATGTTGGAGTGGTCGAGACCTATCGGTGTCAAACTTGTCAACTCTCGGTTGATTTCCCTCGGATCAAAAACCCCGTGAGTTTACTTACCACCCGTCGCGGTCGGTGTGGCGAATGGGTCGATTGTTTTATCCTTATCCTCGTCACGTTGCTTGAAGATCCCCTGAAGGTGCGTTACGTGTGGAACCAAGAGGATCATGTATGGTGCGAATATTACAGTCAAACCCTCGACCGGTGGGTCCATTTGGACCCTTGTGAAGCGGCATTTGACCAGCCTAATCTCTACTGGCAAAATTGGGGCAAATCGATGAGCTATGTCCTCGGGTTCGGTACCAATCATTGTGTCGATTTGCTGGATAAGTACATTGATCCGTCGAAACAAATCGCCAAACTGACCATTGTTGATTCCGTCGATGAAGCCGACCACGTCATTCGCTACTTTGCCATGTATAGTCTCATCCACGCCTATCTGACGTCAGGTAAGCCTCAAACTCCATTGGTGTTTTACAATGACTATCTCGTGCCCTATAACCGTGACGTCAGACTGATTTCGGCAAATTCCACTCCACCAACCACAACTACCACTGGGCCTCAAGGTCGCCAGCTGGGCAGTGCTGAATGGACTCAGGCTCGCGGCGAGGCCGGCCAATGACGTCATCGGCACCCTCGCACTCTCCGTCGGAAACTGTTGCCAGTTTGTCCTAATGCGTAACCGTGAAGGATTCACCACAAAATTAACTCCCCACCAACCAACACCACCAACATCTGGTTATTGGCAGTGATTACAGCATTTAATTGGTGAAACGAGTGAAGCAGGCACCAAAGCTTAAAAGGAGGGGCGGAGCACTTCGGGACCGGACGGCTCCCATCGTAAGCTGTGCCTCGGACGTTGATGTTAATCGCGCAGGTTTTGAGCCATGCATGGAAAATTTACCTTTTTCCCTGGATTACCTGCAGGAATTACCAGGGTTCTCGGCCGATAATCCTAGCACCGCCTCCGTCCCCGAGATCACCGCATTTATCCTTGATTAATCGTTGGTTTCCTGATAATCACTTCATCAGTTATGAAATATTCGATTTTGGCCTGGGCTGCAGCGGCTGCTGCTGCCAACTCGTTGCTGGTGCTTCAATTTGAAAACTTTGGCTTTGATGGGCTGTACACTCCGGTGCTGGCGCTTAATGATCCCGAACTGGACCTGTGTTCGTGTGAAGCCGGGAAGCCGGTGACGTTTTCCGGTCCTTCGGCTCCGATGAACGGGGAGGTGCTGGTTCATTTCCGGGGCCCGTTGATTTTGCACAATTTTGCCTTTTACACTTCCGATAACCTGGCTAGTGGTGACTGGACCAAGGTGCTGAGCTACGACGGCACCCTGGCGAAAAACGCTACCTTTTTGACGACCGCAGGGGCTAATCTGAAGTGTCTCGGGAAGGCTTTAACTTACGCCGGTGAAGATGGTATCAGTAAAGCCGATAAGCCGACGGTGTTGGGACAAAACACGTTGATCAAGCTGAATGAAGAGTACGCCATCTTCAGCTCGACCAAGTGTGGGGAACTGGGGCTCAATGGCGACTGTGGCGTCTACCGTAAGGGGATCCCTGCCTACCATGGGTTCAGCAACTCCATCAAGATGTTCTTGTTTGAATTCGAAATGCCCACCGACTCCGACGGTCTGGAAGATACCGTGCACAACTTTAACATGCCGGCGATCTGGTTGCTTAACGCTCAGATCCCCAGAACGTCGCAATACCAAACCAACGCCTCCTACGTCAACTGTCTGTGCTGGAGACTGGGATGTGGTGAGTTCGACATCTTCGAAGTGATGAACCAAACCGATTCCAACAAGCTCGTCTCCACCATCCACGATTACCAAAACACCGACGATATCGAAACCGGCAGAGCCATCGCCGGCTACATCGAACGGAAGACATCGGGCAAAATGCTTGGTGGGGTCTACTTTGACGAAAACTCCAATGCCGTGGTGTTCATGCAAGACAAGATCACCTTTGACGACACCATCAAGGCGGATGACGTCAAGAAGTGGGTCAAGGACCTGGGCAAGGCTGCTGTCAGTGACTTGAGCCAAGCTCCCGGTAAGGACCAAGGTACCAAGAAGAGTTCTGCTGCTGGTCTCGAAGTGCTGAGAGGTAAGTTAGCCGTGGTGTTGGCGGCGATGGTGGCGTGGTTCTTGTAAACCACCCATGGACTGTGTACGTATGTCAATGAATAACTAAAATGACAGGGGCCTGCATTTATAACGTATAACCGCTATTTGAGTAGCATTTTGTAACGATGATTAAGGATTGCTTGGCGTCTGTTTGTTCATTTGGCGTGTTGTTTGGTCAAAGGCTTCTTCCAATTAAGAAAGGCAAAGATAGGTCCACTAGCAGCTAACGGAATCCGTTTAACACCAGAATAATTAGGCAACACTTGCTTGAGGTTAACTTGAGCCTCACCGTCACCATTGTACTCTATTAATGGTCCCGTGTCGGTTACTGTCACTCCTAACTCGTCAACATCAGAGTCCTGCTCTAACGCCTTAGATAATTCATGGCGACGAAAGCAATCAATTCGACTGATAATACCATCACTGAACTTGATAGTTTTTAGCTTAACCGTGACGCTGGTGTTATGGTGGACCCACTTTCGAGGGACGAATTGAGGTGCCCGCTTTTGACGACTTTTAATGAATTGATAATTGCTGAGGATATAACTCGAAGGATAGTAGTAGCTAGCATGCAGCACTGGTTTTAACAATGGTATAAGCGTGGGGGGAGGACCGGGATCCACCGTAAGTCGAGTCATCACTCCGATGGGGAGTCGACCACCAGAGCCATCAGACCGAGTCTCCTGAAGCAGCTGAGCGAATGGGTTAGTGGTGATATCATAGGGAGGAGTCACGTAGACGTCAGGATGGTGCTTTTTGGGACCTCGAACCCAGCGTCCGGGATTGGTAAGCGCCGGATGTCGCTTATACATCGCACCCTCACAAATGACGATGGGAATGGTGAAGTCACTACGAAAACGATTTTAAATTAGTAGCTTATCCCCCAAATGAACTAGACATTAATACAGGAAAAGAATTCAACGTGAATTACTTGCAATAGTGACAAACGATGCGCGGTGATTGTACACTCATAACAATGGCATTATAAAATTATAGGGAGTCAGACCAGGCGTTGTCGTTTATATGACGAAACCACAATATCATATTCATCTTGGATAAAATCGGCTCGGAAGGACCCCTTCCCTTGAAGAAATATAGACGGAACAGGAACCTTCATTCCAGAGCCTCCCAATTGTTTTATTGTTTCAAAATCCCAACACTCGATATGCTCAAGTAGTGTTCCCTCTTCGAAACGCAATCTACCTTTCCCTTTAACCTCACGCAATCTGAGTTGTATCACCGAAGCAGGGATCGTGAGCAGTTGGTAGTTGTCTGTGAAATGAAGTTCATCGATATGTAACGATATGAGCTTATCACATCGTTTAAAATCCATCGGGACAAAATCCGCAACTCTATCATACCTATTGAGGTCCAAGTTCTCCAAATAGTCAATGGTCAACTTTTCCACCATTCCAGGGACACCCAGGATTGCGCCATGATCTGTACAATGCAACTCTTGACACTCAACGTCGTGCATATTTATAAACACCCCTTCTATTTCGAGAACTTTGGCCTTGATATGGGGGGAAAGTATTGCTTCCGGGCCATAACTATCGATTCTCACCTTATCCGCCTCAACCGATAATTTGTTCAAGCTAAAATTCGAAAGTGTTAAGGATTTGAGGTGGTGGCTAATGACAATATCTTGGGTTGAACCGTCGATGGAAAGGTCACGAAGCCGAGGGAGGTTTTTCAATGAACAAGACGTATAACTAGTCAGCAACTTCAATAAACTTGGGGTTCTAAGCTCGATGTTTTTGACCGATCGTAATTTTAGCGATGTTAGTTTAGGACAATCGATGTTCACATAGCCCGGCATTGCAATCAGCAAGTTTTTGAGAGTATCTGATTTCACATAAAAGTGGAAATCACCGGGAATGTTATAAGGGGTCGGAAACTCATAATCAAATATCTCAAGCTGCGACGGAATGCCCTCGACATTATGAATCAGCATCACTTCCAACTCTTTCAAGTTTGGCGGTAAGCGGAAATGTTCAGTGAGAGGTTGCTTCAACCTCATTTGCAATAGCTTCAATTGCGGAAGTGAAGTCTTCAAGGTCATATCATCAATTGTGAGCGATTTTCCCTTAAGCAACTCCAACTGAGCCAATTGTTGCAGTGTGAAGATCTCAGTGACTTCGACATCATCTTCACAGTAGTCGCAAAACACGACGCTGACAAGATTGGGACAATGGATATTCTTGAAGCTAGGATATCCCCCTGGGGATGATATTTCTGGATGAAGTGTATATGGATAATCTCTTGATATTGTAATCTCCCGCAACTTAGCAAAGCTTGTGATATCCTCGATAACGTACACTTTGGCCGTTTCAATTTGTGGCCAAGGAATATTAACAATTTTTGGAATAGCCTCATCCCTGCGCACAAATGGGAGGTGCTTGAGGTTTGTAAGTGACGAGGCGTCGCAGGGAAACGGATAAGAATTATCATGAAGATCGAGATAGGTCACCAGTGGTGGCAACGTCATCCTTTCGTGGCAGTAGCAAGCACAAGATTCCATTACGAATTTGGTAAGGTTAGTCAAGCGTACAAGACGTTGTGGCAGCTTTAAAGTGCATGCGTCGAGTGAAAGGGTTTTCACGGACACAGGAATGTCGTTTGCGTCAATTTCGACCCTCGTAGCTTTCAAGGCGACAACGTTACCACCAATGCCCTGAAATTTAACTGGCACAGAACCCCTTGGTAATTCGAGATCGTGTCTCATTGCAACACGAGGGCCGTTTTCATACACCGTCAACGACAACAGCTCATATTTCACTTGTTGAAGATACCATTTGGCAATCTCCCAAAGACCAACATGAGTATTGACGACAATGTGGCACGGCGGAAGCTTGACGTACGTGTGGAATTGGATTTTATCAAGGTCGCCCTCGATGAGTTCCTCGGGGGTGACTTCAACAACTTGACTCTTGAGATACCTAGCGGTGTCAATCTTAAGCTTACTCGGGGGAATGGTGATGAAAAAGCGACACACCAGCGGCACATCGAGGTGGAAATAGACTTCATTAAGAACTTCTGACGGGAGCCGTTGAAGCAATTGATAGTAATCTTTCATGATTCAAGTGGCATCCATCGGTTAGAAATATGTCGCGTCTAGGGATGGTATTTCCGGTATGTAAACCTCTTCGACGCGTAAGATGGCGTTGTTACTTGACCTGGCCATAAACATTCCAAATGAAGTGGTTGTGATGTTATTTAATGCTACCAGACATTGGCAAAAACCTGCTGTAATAACTGAATGACAAGTGAATGGTACTGATCAGCAATTGCTTAATTATCTTATCCAATAGCAAAAGGGGCCTATATGATGCCACTTAATACAAAGTAGTCGGTGTTGACATGTTTCGGTACTTTTCACTTGAATACATCTTCCACATCGACTCCAGGCTTCCGTCGTTGTCCAATAATATAAGACTCTCGGCTCTCATTGCGACAAGCTTGTGGTTTAAACCGATATACTTTGGCAAACATCGCCTGCATCTTTGCCACGAGATCGGGTTCTTCCTTCCCCGTATAATACTTCATCACCATATTGCCTCCAGGAGCTAACACTGCGAGCAGTAGGAGCATGGCTCCATGACATAGGTCCATACTGGCGTAATGGTCATTATCCTTGATCCCCGAAGTGTTTGCCATCATGTCACTCATGACCACATCGACCCGTTTATCACCAAAGAACTGTTGGATCTGTTGATGAGTGGTACGACTAAGAATGTCTCCGGTGATGAAATGAGCTCCCAGTGGTGGTTGACACGTAATGAGATCGACTCCCAAAATCGATGATGACGTTGCTTTCCTTCGTTTAAGTCGTTCGAGTGCCACTTGAGTCCAGGCTCCGGGAGCAAACCCAAGGTCTACCACTCCTTGTGTAGTATGAGTAAAGAGCTTAAACTTATCATCGAGCTCGTGGAGCTTGTAGGCAGCACGCAGACGATAATTCTCATGTTTTGCTTGTTTGGAATGAACATCATTAACTTGTCGTTGAAGCCATCGACCCGAGGAATTAGACTTAAATCGGAGTCCTATTCTCATGGCTAGGTTTGTGGAGGTATATGGTAGTGCATATAATCATTTCGGCTCTACGATTAACCGTGCGACGACCTCATCTCATCGCTAGCCATGTCCCAAGTGTTTGAAACCCTCCGTGATCTGCCGGACACGGTGTTCTCGTTGCTTGGACAGGACACCAATCCGTTTAGTCAACTTGCAAAACGGTACTTGGATCCGCTCGCGCCCAAGTTCTCGGTATTGGACGAGATCTACGTCGATGGACTCGATGCCTCGCAAGTGTTTGGTCAGCTGAAGATGGTGGTGGAAGGAGCCGGACTGCAGTTACTTGGTGACGTGTCTGATCTTCGTACCCGCTACCATTTGGACGAAGCTGGGGCCTCTGACGACGAAGACGAAGACGATGAAGATGAAGACGAAGACGACGTGAGTGAAGATGACGAAGCTGCCCTTGGTGACCACGTACCCGAGGATGTCGAGGATGTCGAGGATGTCGATGGTTCTAGTGAAGAAGAGGATTTCAGTGGGTTTGTTTCTGCCGAAGAAGAGCTTCCTAATGGCCTGGAGCCCGAGGAAGAAAAAGGCGATGAAGAAGAAACCCTCGTGGGAGAAGACGACGCTAAACCTGAACGGGAAGTTAAGGAAATCACCGAAGACAAGTTCGGCTTAAACGATGGCTTTTTCGACATCGATGAGTATAATAAGCAAGTGCTCGCCCTCGAACATAATGATGGGGCCTTGGACGACAATGACGACGAAATTGACATGTTTGGTGACATTGACGACGGCTCTGATGATGGCATGGACTACTACGATGACTTTTTCGACGCCAAGGGCCAAGTGAGCTCGGTAAAGCTGAAAGGTGCTTCTAAATCCGATGACGTCGAGGACTACGAAGACCTTAACGAAGACGATTACGATGCGGCCGTCGACCATGCTCGTCTCGACTTGTTTGCTGATGAAGAGGAAGAACCCGAGGTTGAAGAAGAGGAAGAAAAGCTCCTGTCGTTCGAAAAGAAACAACGCGAGCTTCAACGCGAGATCGAAAAGCTCGAAGCCGAACTCGTCGCCGATAAGAAGTGGACGATGAAGGGGGAAGTGACCGCTCGAGACCGGCCCATGGACTCCTTGGTCATCGATCAGGATACTCAAGCATTAGAATTCGAGCGGACGGCTAAACCCGTCCCCGTCATCACCGAGGAAGTGACGGAACTGCTCGAAGACATCATCCGTCGTCGGATTGCCAATAGTGAGTTCGACGACTTACCTAAGCGGTTCATTTCCGACGTGGCTCAGTTCCATAAGAAGCAAAAGTTCGATTTGAGTGGAGAAAAGCTGACGAAGCTGTTGGCAGACATTTACGAAGATGATTACACTAAACCTCAAGGTGACGACGATATCAGTGACCAGTTAAAGCAACAACACGACGAGATTCTGGACATGTTCACCCTGGTGTGCCATAAGCTCGACACCCTTTGTCTGGCCCACTTTGTGCCCAAGCCTCACCAATTCAAGCAGATCGAGATCGCCGTGCTGGACAACGCTGCTGCCATCAACACCGAAGACTCCCAGCCGTTGCACGTGTCGCTGGCGGCGACGTTGGCCCCTCAAGAAGTGTATAAAGTCGGTGACGATAAGGTCAAAGCCAACGGAGCGTTGGGGAGACTGGAAGTCCAACTTAAGTCGGGTCTTACTTACTCTAAGGAAGAATTGACTCGCGAAGAGAAACAACGCCTCAGACGGGCCGCCAAGCGGAAGCGGGCCAAACAGTTCAACGAACGCGAAGCGTTGAAGCAGCAACAACAGAAACAAGCGGTGACCGAAGGTCGGGCTCCCAAGCGGGCCCGGAAGAGTGACGTCATCGACACCCTCGCCAAAGGTAACGTCACCGTGGTCGACGCTAAGGGGGAGTTACGCGATGTTAAGGGTAACTTGAAGAAGGATGGTGGCCAAGCACGCGCCAGCCACTTGAAGATGTAGGTGCCGCTATGAGATATGATTTCCCCGGTCGGGTTATAGATACGATAATACATGCCAGCGATAACGGCAAATGATGTCATTTTACCCATTCATTAGTCCATCAAAGAAGGTCTAACATTAGCCTGAAGTAGATAGAATGAAATTGATTACAACTATAGCATTAATTCCACCTAATTGTAAAGGTATATTCACTGTTAACTACAACTTCGTATGTTGGAGCTATATACGGCTTTGGCAACGAGATCCAATCAACAATCTACCGTCTAAATCTCATTGTTCTATTCATAGAAACACGTAGTGTTTGAATCCTTTCATCGACCGTTGTGTTTGAATCCTTTCATCGACTTGATATTTGGATAGTTCTGGTGATTTGTTTAACTTTAATGATAATTGAGGATATAATGACAAATTATGAGAATTCCACAGTTCGACTCCCATCCATTGTCCAACGTAATCAGTTATTAAGTACGCTCTTTGTACCATCACACTGTGTAATACTGATATCTATGGTTGTCTTCTCCTCGATAAGTAGTATTTGTGATTATCAATTGTGATTTAATTGTTGACGCGATTCACCGCGTCTCACTAGTCAACCATCGTTATGGAGCGACAACAACGGTTTGTCAACGTTACACCCAAAGTCCAGTTTACTCGGGAGTACCAAGCCCTCCAAAATGCTGAACAGAGGAAGAAACAAGGGGAATTGGCAAGCTCGGTCCCTCCGATAACGCCTCGAGTGCCCCTGGTTAACGTGGTGCCCGAAGTGCCAACGAGACTGACACTCCCCAAACCTCGGATATCTCCAGTGAATTCATTTGTTGAGAGTGCTAGTGGTCCACCACCGATGGTTTCGGCACCGACGGTGTCGTCGCTGTACACTTATAGTCGTCCGTTACCTAAACCCAGACTGACGATGAATGAGACGATTAATGTTGAATCGAGACCATTGAGTAATCCATCGAGACATGTTCTGATGACGGAAGATGATCCCGAATTACACCAATATGATGAGCTTGCGTATATCTTTAGCAAGACGGATCTGGAGATTCAGAGAGCTAAAAGTCAAGGACTTCGAGTGGCTCGTCGGGTTATCACGGAGCCCGTGGGTCGACCTCGACGAAACCTGGACCTGGCCATTGGTAATGAGACGCTGGCGTCTCAACCCATGTATGTTTCGACGAATGGGTCTCGTCAAAGTTCAGGAAACTCTCAAAATTCAGGGCGCTCTCAAAGTTCAGGACACTCCCGTCAGAGTTCAGGACACCATCAAAGTTCGATGCCCTCCCATCAAAATTCACTACACTCGCGTCAAAGTTCAGTGATCCATTCTCCTGGTATTACCAAGCCATCAACAGCAGAGTCTAACCAGGAACCACCACCCACGGATAAACCAGTGGAACCGGTGGAGAATACACTGGCCGCTGAACTAAAGCCTGCTGAATCAAAAGATCCTCAACCTGAGGTGGTCACACCACGGGAATCATCGGAGACAAACCCTGATGTGCCATCGGTACCTACAGTGAAAGTGGAACCAACCACCTCCAATCCGATGAACCTGGACCCCATGTCTACCACTATCAGTCATGACCCCGAGATCACTGTGAAAGCATCACCTAAACCTTCGTCGGTGACACCTTCGATACCTTGGTCGCGAATCGTTGCCATGGTCGTTGCCGTGGTCATAACCATCCTAGTTGCTCGATTTGGCTCCAATGTCGTGTGGCTATGGCAATATCGCAGTTGGTTCGATATTCCCTGGTTTTGATTGTCATCGGCATTAACTGGCATAAAAAAGAAAGAATCTAACCGGTCGAGACGCGCACGCATTTACATGAGGGAACGGGGCTGCATAACCAAAAAGGAAACCGGGACCACCACCGATTTGCAACCACTGGTTGTCAACCCCAACCTAATTTATCCCAAACCGGGGAATGTTTTACCCTAATGGTTATACCAATCATAATCCTTGGTTGAACCGATGTCTGTGGTGAGGCGTGATGGTTGGCGCGATTGGTACTAAACTAGTTGCCCCATCTAGCGTCACCGGCTGCCTCTGTTTCTCGCTTCGACTGACACGTCGACCGCGACACGTCAACACGCGCGTCTTGAGCGATGGCTGTCTAGGAGGACGTCCCCCCTTTTGGAAACTGCCAATACCCACTGCCATTACCTCCAGGTTTAATTGTACCAAAAGCCAGGAAAACCTCAAACGAACTTAACACGGTCAACGCCTAGTTCCATTAGTCAGGGTCAGTTAATGGGTGTGCGGTGGCATCACGCGCAATCAGGGGCGGTCGCTTGCACTGTTCGCACCATCACCCATCAACGACTAAAGGACAAACGACAAACAAAAAACGACAAACGACAGAAACTACCGAACTCCACCAATCGTCTCGTTGTCTCTACAATATAACCATCAGTACCTTGCTTTCCTCTACTATACCGTTGCCTTTATTGTCTCTGTTGCCTCTATCTTATGGCTCTTAGTCGCTCTTTTCTGGGGGTCGCACTCCTGCACACACCACAAAAGGCCACTCGCCAAATTTCAATCCTTCAGATCACCCTCCTCCTCCAACCCTAGGGTAAACACCGTCCCCCCTCCATTTGCGTGCTTGCTGCCATCGTCTAGCCCCCTTTGCTATCTACCAGACACCGTAAGCGAGCCCTGGTCATCGGATTGCTGCTATGGTCTCCCGCAAACACGGGTCGCTCGAGGCCAAGGACCCTCCGCTTCCCCCCTCCCCCGACCGTCTGGCGGTGCTGACGACGCTGAACGTGCTGGCGCTGCTGGTCAAGCTGAACTACGAGCTGGCAATGGCCAACATCGAGCAGGAGAAGAAGATGGTCGCGGCACTCAAGCGGTTGCTGCTCGGCCACATGATGGACTACAATCCTGACATCCCCATGGACGAAATCGATATCCACAACTTGAAGGCTCAGTTCGACGAGCCTCTGCCGCAATTAATGGCGCAAACCCCGGACTTAGACGACGACGAAGCCGATAACGAGTTCACTTGGGGTGCCCCCGACCTGCCGGGACGGCTGCCGGGCCGACTGCCGGCACGACTGCTGCCGTCGAGCCTGCTCAGCCACCAGCTGCTGCCCCCACAGTGGAAGCTGGCACCGCTGCCGCAACGACCAAAACCACCGGTGACGCCGTCGCCTCAGTCAGTGCTGCCACCGACGGCGCTGCCACCGAAAGATGCCACCGAACAATTCTACGACGCCGACGACTCCGTCGATATCATCCAGAACCCGCTGCGGCTCCTTTGGGTGCCGGCGCTGGCCCACCCGGAAATCGACCCCGAACAGTTCAGGACCCACGTTAAACATCAAGTCGACGAGCTCCAACGACAAATCGGCGACCCGCTGCTGCCCCAGCTGACGGGAGCCGACCTGGATGACCTTGGTCGTCTGGCGCTGCTGGCGCTGATGGGACGCCTGGCGCTGATGGGGCGACTGCTGCTGATGAACCGCAACCGCCTGACCCTGCTGAAGCACGAGAGCCATCGCTACCTGAACGTGCTGCTCCGCGACTTGACCCTGGAGCTCGAAAAGTTGCTGAAAATTGCTGGGATGGACGGGACCGACGCCGCCACCTTTGCCCGGACCCTTCTGACGCTGAGCATTGGTTATACCGACGTCGAGCGGCTTGCCATGGACGAAATGGCGCTGAATAACCGACTTCTGGTGGTAAGCGTCGAGTACGATAGTGATGAAGACTGGTTTAGCGATAATGACCTGGACGAGGGTGATGGCGACCGCCTTCTGACGATATCTCCCGCCAATTCGCGCCGGACGTCGCCGCCGATGCTGACGACGCTATTGCTTCAACAACGCCTCCAAATGCAATTCCAACAGCTGCAATTGGCTCGGGAACGAGAGTCGGTCGAGCGCGATTTACGAGATCCTCCTGCCGATGGCGTTCGTCGCCGCAAAAGTCAACGCCATAGTAAGATCATCGTTGCCGCTCGTGCCGTCCCCGACGTCGACCTGGTGCCGGAACTGGGACCGCTACCCACTAGCGATGACGCTGCCGCTGCTCCCGACGTCGTTGCCGACATCGATACCGCTCCCGCCATCGATGGCCCCACTCGCGATACGTTTCTGCTTAAACGACTGCGCCGCACTAACTATAAGCATCCTCAGGGGGAAAAGGTTCCCGCCAAGCTGGGCAAACTCCAGGAACTTCGCAATAATTTGTTAGGTGGTAACATCATTGGTAATAAGCTGGCCAAACCAGCACCGCCGCCCCTGCTGCAACTGGAGCAACGCCGTCGTGCTCGGGACCTGACGCTATTGTTTAGCTATCGCAATCCTAACGAGCCCAAGAATGGTACCGTGAATGATTCTGGAGCTCCTCCCCAATCTCGATCGCAACCAAGACGGGCTCAGCAACAACAGCAACAGCAACAACAACAGCAGCAGCAACCGCTACCCGCGGACTCTCGAGGCCATCAGAATGTCCCTGGTGCCGTGGGGGCGATTGCCAATGCCCCTCCCCATAAACCTCAACCGCGGCCGCTGCGCCAAACGGGTCCTTACCCTCAAGCGCCCAGTGCCAGCAGCGGGTGGCCCCAGCATCAGCATCAACAACAACCTCATCAACAACAACAGCGTGGATACCCTCCTCAACAGCATAAGCAGCCTCCTCATTCACAGGCGCAACCAAATTACCACCCGGGATATCAACGCCGCCAGCAATCGGGACCTTACCCCGGTCCCCAGCTGGGACCTCAATCAAAACCACAACCGGGGCCTAAGCATCATCATCGTCATCACCAACAAGCGCACCCTCAACCTCATCAACAACCTCACCCTGGCCCCCACAAAGGAAACCATCCAGGAAGAGCCAAAGCGCAACCGATCCCTCAGCACCAAGCCACTGGTCCTCACCCTCAAGGACCTCCTGGTCAAGGCTACGGATCGTCTCCTCCACTGGCGACTCCCATCAACCAGCAACAGCATCAACAACAACAACAACAGCAACGTCGGAACCAACAATACTCGGCGCATCCCCGCACGGCTCAGCTTTCGCAAAACCTCGATTTGCTTCGACTGGAGATTAATGAGTTTAAGGAGCTGTTAACGAAATCTGACGACGGCACCAAGGCCAAACTGGAGGGTGGAGTTGCTAAAAGTACCAATGACTTGGAGGTACCGCCTCAGGATATCCTTGGTGATCTGGAAGGTAATGAACTGGATTTCTCGTTTGAATTATCTTATGAAGACCCTCGTCGCGATGAGGGAGGACAACTGGTATCGATTGACGATCTACTGCTGCTGGATGATGATGACGTGGTGATCGATGGTAAACCTCACTCGGAGCCAGTGCCCGTCCCCATCCTGCCTGATCTTGACCTTCAGATCCAACAACAAGAGGCACGGTTAGTTCGCGAACAACACGAGCTTCGTGAGCTTCGTCGTCGACAAATCGAGCGTCAGCAACTGTCATCGCTGGATCCCGTACGCCTTCAGCACCCGCCTAAGCAATACCGTCATCAACAAGCGCCACAAGCATTGGATAGGGGCCACGATGCCGACGACGACCAGCTGGATGAAGAAGAACCTCAGCGCATCGACCACCACCCAGAAAACAAACTGCCGTACCCGCTGCCAACATTGGAAGAAGGAGTGGTGCCGTCACTGGCATTTATCGCTGGCCACGCCTCGACGACGTTGTCACAAGCGCCCCTCCAAGCGCATCCCCCCTCGACTCATCGTGCCACTGCTAGTGTCCATAGTGCCGGCGCCGCTAGCACTACCAGTACTCACAGTGGTCACAGCGGTCATAGCGTCCACAGCGCCCCCAGTGTCCCCAGCATCGCCAGTAACAACACTACGTCGAATAATGTGCCACCAGTGGAGACGCTGACACCCCAAACGTCACCTACCAAGTTGAAAAAGAAGAAGCTGTTTGGTATTCTCAGCGGCGAGCCGAAATCGCCGACGAAACGACTCAAGAAGAAGAAGCTGTGGATGTGGTTACGCGACCGTCTGGTGCTGGCGCTGCTGGTGGATGCCCAAAACCTTCCTCCCGTACCCGATAACGTCAAGATCCCTCGTCTGGTGCTGAATCCGGAAGATAATGGCGGCCAAGGCACTCGTCTTAGCCAGGAACTGGACGGTACTAAACTGCTGCAAGAACTGGCGCTGCTGAGTAACAACTCGGGGGTCAGCGTGCAACCAGCACCACTGGCGCCAGCGGCTAAGGAAAACATGATTACCAAGCTCTTCAAGAAGAAGAAACATCAACAGCCTTCGCCTACGCAACAACAGGCACCGCCAACACCACCAACGACGCTGGGAGGATCACTGGCGCTGATTCACCTGTACCATCTGCTCCAACTGTCGGACCTGACGGGGCTGCTGGACATGGACCGGCGCCAGCGTCTGCTGAAGGGACTGAGTGATGATGGACGCCATCTGCATCTGCGCACGCCACTGCTGGAAGCACGGCCTCATTACCATAGCGGCGGTGTCGACGTCATCCCCGCAGTGAATGAAGTGGTTGGCGATGACGATACCGCAATCACGTCGCCGACATCGCCTCAACAGTACTTGTACGATCCGGTAGTGGCGACCCACGATGACGATGGCAAGACTCCTGCTAATAAGCTGAGACTGACCAAGGCTCCCATAGATGGTACGGCGCCGCCATCGGTAACGGTGACTCCTGCTACTGGTGGTGCCGCTTCTGGTTCTTCTGCCGCTTCTGGTCCTACCAGCGCTGTCGGGGCTGGTGCTACCACTACTAACGACGACGAAAAACCGCTTCCGCTGACGTTAGAAGTCCAAGAAAAACTCCGCAAACAGATCCGGCGTACCTCCAAGGCCAACCAGCCTATCGAGTTCACTGATAGTGCGTTTGGGTTCCCATTACCGCCGCCGCTGCACCTGACCCTCGTGATGTTGGATTATCGGTTCCCCGTTCACGTCGAACGCGCCATCTACCGATTGCTGCACTTGAAACTAGCCAATCCGAAGCGGCTGTTGCGGGAACAAGTGCTCTTGCTGAACTTCATGTACGCCTACTTGAATCTTGTCGATCACACGTTGCATTTGGAACAACAGATGCTGCTGGACGTTGACCTGGACCATGAGGACGAAAAGTTATTTGGTGACCTGGAATTGGAAGACACGTTTGCTGAGGATGAACTGGAGCTGATTCCGTTGGACTTGGACGACATGGCCGAGCTGATCGAGGTGTAATAAAAATACCAAAGTCATCGGCGACATATCATTCCCTTACACATATTAGATCGCGTAGATGTCTAGTAATGAGAAACGAGAAGACTATTAGTACTAGGCTACTGACTAAGAATGATCCTTAGCCATTTCTTAAAGATTTAATGGGTTATATGGGTTAATTTCGCAAAATTATAAAATCATCACAAACACGGTACTTTTGACTGGACTTAATGGATGAGGCCTAAAACTGATAGTAGATATCAGTTGGAGGGGTTACTAGCTATAGATCAGTGGTTTGGGGAGCAAAAAGAAGCCCAATGCGGGGCTCGAACCCGCAGCCTTGAGATTAAGAGTCTCACGCTCTACCGATTGAGCTAACCAGGCTTGTTATAGCGGCGATAACCATCGGCAAATTCTCGTTTGAAAGATAGTGGTATCGTAGTGGAAATGCTGCCATAGACCCTTGGTACGGTGATGATAATCATCACAGAGTATGACCATTTGCTCTACCGTCTTGTTTAAGTCTGTAGATAAGCCTATTCACTATTATTCAGAGAGATAGTTGGGCTTACGAGATAGTGACAAATGGTCAAAGTATCATTTGACTCTCGTTTGATAGCCCGATAAGTGCCACTATTATAAGCTCGTAATGGTTAAGTGTAGACTATTGTGGTGTTTATCACCATAACGTACAAAACTTGTAAGAGATGATCACCCATGCCAAATCATATCACCAGTCGATCTAATGCACACCTACAGTTAATCAAGTAGACTTTGGTTGTAAGTCTATGGATGTAACATTTCTACGCCTTTAAGTAGCATCACTAATTACAACGATGATACGTTTATCATCCACAATCCTGAAAAGCGGTGATACTACCATAACCGTTTGTGATGCTTATATCAAGCAAAACCAAACAGTAAATGACTACTAGTCAAGCTCCAACAACTGTTGGTTAGTTTTGTTGATTGGTTGTGTATTGGGTGTTACCATCATCTTTCACATGTGTAATCCTTGCTCAGACATCAACTATGGTAGTGGAGGTGGGCACGGCGAGGACGTTGATGACAATCTGTGGAAACCACAGCCCCACGTCAGTCAAGTGACGATAACGGTTCACTAGTGTCCCCGGACACTTTCTACAATCAGATCTGGTACTATTGGCCTACACGAGGTCCGTCATTACTGTGTATTATACATATGCGCTAAATTAGGCCTTAGCAAGAGCCTTCTTCACGTTGTATCTGCGTTGCTTCTTCAACACCATGACTTGGAATCTTTCAAAGTCCAGCAACTCAGCTCTGCGTTGTCTCGAAGCCAACTTCTTCGCCCACGAAGTGGCGGCCCACTTGGCGTCGACGCCGGAAGCAGCCCATCTCTTGTGAACGGTACCGGTTCTGGCACCCTTGGGGACCTTGATCACCAAGGGGGTCAAGGTGACCCGAGCGAGCGAGATCGATTGACGTTCGATCTTGGGGCCATCGATGAGGACGCGCTTTTGGTCGATGATTTCGACGATGGTGGCAAGGTCCCGGTTGTTGATGAGAACGATCCGGCCAACTTCGACCAATCTCCAGTTAGCGGCTTTGACGGTAGTGTGCGACATGGCTTGTGGTGACTAGCTGGGGGGGGAAGTGGTGAAATTTTTGTTCGCGAGGGTGGTGCCGGGGGTAATGCGGGTGGTAACCCTAGGTCACGTGGATCAGGGCGCACGTCATTTAGTCACCGCGAAAAACCGACAGACGAAGTCGGTGCGCATCGCTCGACTATATAAACAGGGTCGTCTCCTCTCCTTTAGTCAGTGACGGTGTCATCGTCGCTGAACGGTGAGGTCACCGTTAGCGATAATTGGCACAACCCTAAATAATTGACTCAATGATGATGGTATAATTTGCGTTTGAGCGCTCCCAGCTTGAGACATGCCTAGTTTCACTAAGGGCTGAGAGCAACATGCGATCACTTTCTATTCTGACGAGTCACCGTAAACTAAACTTATGTTCTATTCCTAACTTAAGCTCTATTCCCTTAATTGGGATTATTGTCTACTTGACTGGGCTTCTATTGACAGTTGTCTATTGATAGTTGTCTACTCGTCATGACGCCACAGTCAGTCGCGCTTTTGACTCACAATCACTTCCACTAATAATACCCAACTAACCAACGTAAACGACCCCAAAATAACTCCATTAAACTCCCAATAACTCTGTTTCTAACCACTACCTATTTTGCTCGATTTCACACCCTGATTTTTACTTAAATGTTGTCACATACGCGAGGCTAGCTAATGCTGCCATCGCGAAAATGAAAAGGATAATTCGGGCCATGTCGAGTGTTAAACAACCTACGTGGCATGCCCCTCAAAGCAGCGCCGCCGATGCTCCTCAACTCAAGCTCTACAACTCATTGACTCGGCTGAAGACTCCGTTTGTCCCCCAACGACCCGGACACGTGGCGTGGTACCAATGTGGCATCACTCCCTACGCTCCGCTGCATTTGGGTCATTTGAAGCTGTTCATGCACTTTGACTTGGTCCGGAGAGTGTTAGCCGATCACTTTGGTTATAACGTCTATCTTGTGCTGAATTTCACCGACGTTGACGATAAAATCATCGTCGCTGCTCGTCATCAGTACTTGTTCGACGAAAAGATCCGCAAACAATACAATGCCGTCACCGATGACCTTCTTGCGTACTCCCTAAACAGTTGGAAGCAATACGTGGCGAAAAACTTACCGGAATACACTGGCGAAGCCACTCCCGAAGCGTTTTTGACGTGGAAAGTCGACCCGCAACAATACGTCACCGAAAAGCCCAAATTCCCCATGTACTTGACCGCTGCTACCAACGGGGCCAAAGCCATTGCCAATCGAGTTACCCTCGAGGAATTTTTGCCGGCAGTGGAAGAGTTTGTCAGTGTAGCTCTTGATGCTGAGTATGGTGCTTCGGTAACTGACCCCGACGTGTTCCGCAAGTTACCCTACCATTGGGAAAACCGGTTCCTTGCGGAAATGGAGACGCTTAACGTGTTGCCGCCACTGGTAACCACCAGAGTCACCGAATACATCCCCGATATTATTGCTTACGTTGAGAAGATCGTTGATAATGGCTACGCTTACGCCACCGCCGATGGTCTGGTATATTTCGACGTTCTCAAGTTTGAAAATAGTCCTGACCACGACTACGCCAAGTTGGCTCCCTGGTCGAAGGGGGATATGCTGCTCATTGCCGATGGTGAAGGTCAATTGAGTTCGGGTGATGGGAAGCGGAACCTGGTTGATTTTGCCCTTTGGAAGGCGCTGAAGCCCGGTGAACCGTTCTGGCAACTGCCGTGGGGTAAAGGTCGCCCCGGATGGCACATTGAGTGTCTGGTGATGGCACTGGATATGATTGGTGACGTATTGGATATCCACCTGGGAGGGATCGATTTGTGCTTCCCTCATCACGATAACGAATTGGCACAACTGGAAGCCTACTACAATAACCAACAATGGGTCAACTACTTCTTACACCTGGGTCACTTACACATTCAAGGACAAAAGATGTCGAAGTCACTCAAAAACTTTATCACCATTGAAGAAGCGTTGGCTCAACATCTGCCTCGTCAATTGAGACTTGTGTTTGCCATGACTCAATGGGATAAGCCCATGGACTTTAAGGATTCGTTGGTCCACGAAGTCAAGACCACCGAAGCGTCATTCTCCAAGTTTTTCACCAAGGTGAGAGCGTTGGTCGATGACTATAACCGTCGCCTTGAACTGGGGGAAATCATCTCCAAGAAATGTGGTGATGCCGAAAAGCTGTTGCTTCAAGACCTTACTCAAGCTCAAGACGATGTCCACGCATCGTTGTGCGATAACATTAACACCCTGGGAGCAATTCAAGTGTTAGGGTCGTTGGTTTCGAAGACTAACACTTATCTTAGTGGCTGTGATACTGGGAAGAGTGAATTGCGTATCGAACCGGTGGTGGATGTGGCACAATACGTCACGCAAACGTTGGGCAAACTCGGGTTTACCGTCCGTGGCGATGGTCTTGGGTGGGCCCTGACCGATTCGCAACAACTGGACTCGATGCTGGTGGAAAAGGTCGCTGATCCTTACTACCGGTTGTTATCGAAGTTTAGAGATCTGGTCCGTCAAGTGGCAATCAATAAGGGAGACATGCTGAAGATTTTAGCCGCGTGTGACCAAGTGAGAGCCGATTTGCTCAACTTGAACGTACTGTTGGATGATCGTCCCCCTAAGATGAATGATGAACTGGGGAAGATGGAAGATCAAGCGGCGTTAATCAAGTTTTTGTCGGATGAAGAAAAGCAAGCGGTTTTCCAACAACAAAAGGAAAAGGAACGGGAAGCTCAAGCCAAGGAAGCCAAGAAGGCGGCGGCTGCTGCCGAAGCGGCCAAGAAGGCCGCCGAACGGTTAGAAAAGCTGAAGGTGGCCCCCCAAGATATGTTCCGGGACCAGACGCTTTATTCGGAATGGGATGACCAAGGGATCCCCACCAAGGACGCTAAGGGGGAAGAAGTGAGTAAAAGTGCCAAAAAGAAGTTGATGAAGCAATGGCAACAACAAGAAAAATTGCATAATGAGTACTTAAAGACCCAGGGTTAGGAATACACTTGGGGACGAGTAAATAAACATAACATAATAATGATATACAAGACTAGGATTAGCGACTAGGATTTAACCCTTCATACACTCTAACTTAACTTGACTGTTACTCTTGACTTAGTTTACCACTATTGTCTCACAGGACTCTAGCTCTCTTCATCCTCGTGCCGTTGATAAATCGACAAGATAGATGTAGGGACGGTGTCCATATTAGTATAGTTACCACGGTATTGTCTAACAAAGACTATGTCTATATCTTACAGATTACACTTAACCATCTACAATTTAAGTATACTCTAATTCTGAGCAACAACAGTCTCAGTTCAGGCAAATCATTACGTTGGTAAGATTCAAAAGATACCTGCAACAACGGCCCTAGTCTGGGGTTCCTGCAACAACTTACCCACTCATTAATTCAGGAAAATATAATGAACTAGATTCTTGCAACAACGATCCTAGTCTTTATTCTAGCAAGAACAGCCCTAGTCTCGATTCTTGCATTAACGGACCTAGTCTTTATTCTTGCAACAACAGTCATAGTCCCATGATACCGTTGGCGCAATGGTTGCAATAATGACAAACTATTGTGGTTGTAATAGTATCAACACTTCATAACGGTATGTTGTCGATATAGTCTGATCGATTAGTCGATTCTAATAGTGCTACTAAAACTCATTCTAATCATCATTGCAAACACGAAGCCAATATGTTTACATCGGAGACGGGCTAAGTGTTAGTTGACTGGCTAAGTGTTAGGCGTCAGATTGCGAACTATCACAAAGCTTATCAGATACGGCCCAAGCAAGCATCACCAAATACCCAATCTCCTGGTAAAGGACATGATCAATCGAATACGACTCTTCTCCACGTGACTACTACTCTTGGTGGCGAAACAATAACCGGGATCGCCCCACAACTCCGATCGCAACTATCCCGGTCCGCCTCCCGACTAACTACACCACCAGTCATTGACCATTACCCTTTGATCAATTATCCTTCACTACTACTTAGTCATCATTCATCTACTAATTGTATTACGTTACACTGTGGATGACAGGCTTGGTGTTAGATGACAGGGCCTGATAGTAAGCTTTCGGTTCTTGGGTGCTTGCTTCGATGGGGTTCCACCCTCGTGCACATGCTCGCGCTCACAACCCGGTGGCAAAACTAAGTCGCCACGCTCACTCACTCACACTTTCTCCAACCTCTCAACCGTCTACCTGATCACACCAATGGCGAACGACGAAGAGAGAAAACCGATTGTCGATGCCCTGGGCGAGCACCAGGCCGAGGACAAGACGGCGACGGCAATTCTCCGTCGCAAGAAGAAGGACAACGCCCTCCTTGTCGACGACGCCACCAACGACGATAACTCGATCATCACCATGTCGCTGGCCACGATGGAGCTTTTGCAATTGTTTCGAGGCGACACGGTGTTGGTGAAGGGGAAGAAGCGCAAGGACACGGTGCTCATTGCTTTGGCGGACGACGACATGGAAGATGGTGTCGCTCGTATCAACCGGGTCGTCCGTAATAACTTGCGGGTGCGGTTGGGTGATATCATCACCGTCCACCCGTGTCCCGACATCAAGTACGCCAACCGGATCTCGGTGTTGCCGCTTGCGGACACCGTCGAAGGGTTGACGGGGCTGTTGTTCGACATGTTCCTCAAACCGTACTTTGTCGAAGCCTACCGTCCCGTGCGCAAGGGAGACTTGTTCACCGTGCGAGGGGGGATGAGACAAGTCGAGTTCAAGGTGGTCGAAGTCGACCCCGAGGATATCGCCATCGTCGCCCAGGATACCATCATCCACTGCGAAGGCGAACCCATCAACCGCGAAGATGAAGACTCCACCCTCAACGAAGTCGGCTACGACGACATTGGTGGGTGCAAGAAGCAAATGGCGCAAATCAGAGAACTCGTCGAACTCCCATTGCGTCACCCGCAATTGTTCAAGCTGATCGGGATCAAACCGCCTCGGGGGGTGCTCATGTACGGGCCCCCTGGTACCGGGAAGACGATCATGGCCCGGGCCGTGGCCAACGAAACCGGAGCGTTCTTCTTCTTGATCAACGGGCCGGAAATCATGTCGAAGATGGCGGGGGAATCGGAACTGAATTTGCGGAAAGCGTTCGAAGAAGCGGAAAAGAACTCCCCCGCGATCATTTTCATCGACGAAATCGACTCCATCGCCCCCAAGCGTGACAAAACTAACGGGGAAGTCGAACGTCGGGTGGTATCGCAATTGTTGACGTTGATGGACGGGATGAAGGCTCGTTCCAACGTGGTGGTGATCGCCGCCACCAACCGTCCCAACTCCATCGACCCCGCCCTTCGTCGTTTCGGTCGTTTCGACCGTGAAGTCGACATCGGTGTCCCCGACGCCGAAGGCAGACTCGAAATCCTTAAAATCCACACCAAGAACATGAAGCTTGGCGACGACGTTAACCTCGAAGCCATCGCCCTGGAAACTCACGGGTTCGTCGGGGCGGACTTGGCGTCGCTTTGTTCGGAAGCCGCCATGCAACAAATCCGGGAAAAGATGGACTTGATCGACCTCGACGAAGACACCATCGACGTCGAAGTGTTGGACTCGTTGGGAGTCACCATGGACAACTTCCGCTTCGCCCTCGGCAACTCCAACCCCCTGGCGTTGCGGGAAACGGTGGTGGAAAACGTCAACGTCACCTGGGACGACATTGGTGGTTTGGACGGTATCAAGAACGAACTCAAGGAAACCGTCGAATACCCCGTGTTGCACCCGGAACAATACCAAAAGTTTGGCCTTGCTCCGTCGAAGGGGGTGTTGTTCTTTGGTCCCCCCGGTACCGGTAAGACGTTGCTTGCCAAGGCGGTGGCCACCGAAGTGCTGGCTAACTTCATCTCGGTGAAGGGTCCCGAACTCTTGTCGATGTGGTACGGGGAATCGGAACTGAACATTCGTGACATCTTTGACAAGGCGAGAGCCGCCGCCCCCACGGTGGTGTTCCTCGATGAATTGGACTCGATCGCTAAGGCTCGTGGCGGTGGTCACGGCGACGCCGGCGGGGCTCTGGACCGGGTCGTCAACCAGTTGCTTACGGAAATGGACGGGATGAACGCTAAGAAGAACGTGTTCGTCATCGGTGCCACCAACCGACCCGACCAAATCGACCCGGCTCTCCTTAGACCAGGTCGTTTGGATCAATTGATCTACGTGCCGTTGCCCGACGAATCGGCGAGATTGTCGATCTTGCAAGCTCAATTGCGTAATACTCCTTTGGAACCGGGTTTGGACTTGCACGAAATCGCCAAGATCACCAACGGGTTCTCTGGGGCCGATTTGCTGTACATCGTCCAACGCCTGGCCAAGTTTGCCATTAAGGACTCGATCGAAGCTCTGATCAAGGCCAAGAAGGAGAAGGAAGCGGCTGCTGCTGCTGCTGGCGAAGATGGCGGCGAAGGTGCCGATGTCGACATGGGTGACGAACCCGATCCCGTGCCCTACATCACTCGCGCCCACGTTGAAGAAGCGATGAAGACGGCCAAGCGGTCGGTGTCCGACGCCGAATTGCGTCGTTACGAAGCCTACGCTCAACAATTGCAACTGTCGCGGGGGCAATTCTCCAACTTCCGCTTCAACGAAGGCGACGACCAGCAATCTGGTGGCCAAGCGGCGTTTGGCGGTAACGACGACGACGATGATTTGTATAACTGATTGAATATATGGTGTGTCATGACCTTAGCGACGTATAATATAATATTTTGTGTACTGAAAAGTTTGTAGACCCATTGTTAGTATATCTGATGGCAATGCTAGCAATTGGCGACTGTCACCGATGACTTCGTGGCCAAGTTGGTTAAGGCGTGCGACTGTTAATCGCAAGATCGTGAGTTCAAACCTCACCGAGGTCGACCTATGTTTTTTGTTTGGAGTGTCGTTGTCATCACACCGGTTCGCGATTTTACGATGTCAAGATGATGATGCTAATAGCAACCGATATTTTAAGCTAGGTGCTAAGCGGCAACTTAAATGGGTTTAGGGAAGTGTAACCGAATAACTATAGAGAAACAAGGGGGCAAGTTTACCCAGAGTCATCAGTGGTATGGTTAAAAGTTAACTTTTTTAGCGCGATTTTAGTACGCATATATATAGTCAGATTTTAAACAATATTAATCATCGACCAATGGATCACATAATTAATTGTCAAACGTAATTAGCTATCGTCATGACAACTTTCAAAAGCACTGCCATCGGTAATTTCAAGAAATAAAAATCGGCAGACGTGCGTTATGTGCGATCATTCCACCCGTTGCAGCGCGTTTCGTCGATCTGACGCCAGTACCACCCACCATCACTACCGCCACAGTGACACGAGATGATCAATACTTCATCCATGGTAGTATCACATTGGCGGTGACGGGCCCGGAGTCAACTCCTCATCATTGGTACGGATTCCACTCATCGCTACCGGACCAATTAGTTCGAGTGGAAACGTGCATTGGCGACGATGCATCTAAAACCTGCATTCCTCCTCCGACGAGATGTTTTAAAACTAAAGCCACTACGACCCCGAATTTTCTTTTGTCAGAGACATTTTTTGGTTTCAGGTTTTTGGTGTGTTGATTGGGAATGCTGTTGGTACAGGCCCAAGCACGGGCCCGCAAGTTATATATGGAGGTGGAATACCGTAAAGAAGGGTTACGCGATACCACTCTCCCCGAATACGCCTCTCCTCAATTTGAACCCGTGGGTAACTATCGCCTTACTCACCATTCGACGCTTAAACTGCACCAAGATAAAGTCGCCGGGATATGCTGGGGCCAACTGACGAAATTGGTGCTGTGTTCGACCGATGGATTCATGTTTTTATGGGATAGTGTCACTGGGTATAAGCATGCGGCGGTCAAGATGGAACTGAGCTGGATGTTGACGTGTGCCCTTAGTCCCAATGAAGACGTGGCGGTGGCAGCAGGCCTCGACAATACGGCTCTGGTGTATCGGTTACGCGAAGGTGAAGTCACTCAGTATAGCGACACTCAATTACGAGGCCATCGCCAATATATTAGTGGGTGTGCATTCATGGACCGACTGACCCTCGTCACTCTGAGTGGTGATCGGATGTGTGTGGTGTGGGACGTTGCTCGCGGGCTTGCCACCACCACCTTCGATCACACCCACGACGTGCTTTGTGTCGACGTCCGGGACGCCCACACGTTTCTTCTGGGGTCGCTGGACGGCACCGTCAACGTCTGGGACGCTCGGGTGCCCCAGCCCGTGCAACTGTTTATTCATCGCAAGCTGGGGGACGTCCTGTGCATCAAGCTGTACGGGAACTCGCTGCTGTTTGTCTGTGGCACCGAAGACGCCGCCCTCCGCATTTACGATAGCCGCAGCGACTGTAGCCTCGCCACGTTGCTGTTCGATGCTTCTCGCTACCGTAGCGTCACCAAGATGGACGCCACGGTGCTGGCGGGGTCGATCATGCTGGTGGACGTGCTGGTGGGGTATCGGATGATTTATGCCACTTATAAAGGCATCAACCACACCGTGGTGTGGGACTCGATGCGAGGAGAATTGGTGGGACAAGTGGGCAACGATAAGAGCCAAGTCGCCCAAGTCAAAGTGGCTCCGACGGGGATGGCGTTGGCCACCTCCCTGTGGGATGGGTCGCTTCGCGTATACCTGGTATGATAAATATGTGTTTATACAATAGCAACTTTCTAATTGATGATGTTGGCAATAAACCGTTGGACTTCGACCAACTCCCCTTCATCAGCCGAATGAGCCAATCCAGGGTACGCTTTAAACGTATAGTTCAGGTAACCGAGCCCTTGGTAAAGATCCCGAGCCGCTTCTCCCAGAGCAAACGGAACGATAGGATCAGCAGTTCCATGACCTTGGAATACGGGAGTATTGGCATTAACTCCGGTGCTTTTAGCCTTGATGACATCGGGGATGGGACAGAACCCCAGAAGAGCAACAATCCCACCAATTTTCACGTCTAAGAGAGCTAACGTAGCAAGCGATAACGCTGCTCCTTGAGAGAACCCTCCAACAATGATTTTATCGGCACTGATCCCGAGATCTTGTTGTTCTTTCACCAATTGTTTGATTTTGTCCACCGAGGCCAAAAACCCTTCAGCATCTTGCTTAGCGGTAGGAGAACCACCAAATTCATAAATGTTGAACCATCCGGGCATCACCATATTCATATTGGCAGCAATGGGGATCTTGGGAGCATGGGGGAACACCCAGTTGATCTTATCATGGTTGACGATAAGCGATTGCTGGCGAGCAAGCTGAGGGAACCACAGCCAACCATCCCCGGTATCTCCGAGACCATGGAGGAAGATGATGGCAGCTTGAGGCTTCAGGGTTGCCGCAAGGCGGATGGCAGGTAACGTCGACATGGCTAGCGGTATCGTCGGATGGAGGAGAAGGAGCAGAAGTCGCACCGCTATCACAACGATGACAATGGCACCAATGGTAAAGACAACCCGACCATTAACTCCAAGCATGACACCCAATCAAAGCTTACAATAACCAAGAATGACTAATGTTGACTAATGTTTTGAAACAGTAATCAATTGATACTCCAATTGTCGCGAAGCGTGGAGTATAACGATTAAACACACCGTGTCTAGGGAATGCGCGTAACCACAATGGATGCGATAACGGGTGTCGAAATCCGATAACTCCAACAGCCTAGACCAACCGTATGGTCAAGTTCATTCACTCAACCATTTTTTGTTACTCTAGCTATTTTCATGTTGCTCTCTTGCAACTCTCGCTACCCTTTTGCTATTGATGTCCCTTATCAATTTGCTATCATCTCTTCGCGTCGCAATCAGGGTTTGTCAATGACATCATCGACCATTATATAATACCACCGACTTGCTCGTCACACGATGCTTGCATACGCCCCAGCGTGTCGTATTTGGGTGAGGCTACTCGATTGTTTACCTTTTGCCGCGAGCCCTTCGTATCCAGCCGCAGGTCTTCCATCTATCCAATAAGCCCCACTATTGAATGGAATCGGACCCGTTGCTTGCTCGAACCCCCGGGACCTCCACGGCTCGACCCGTGGACATTCGTCGTCCTTCCCATTCGTTTTTGGACCAGCCGATGGGGTCATTCAAAGGGCCTAATACCCTCGGTAATTTCGCTCAGTCGTTCACTCGAGCCCAGCTGTTTGCTGCTTCGTTAGTCGATAACGAAATCCATCGCCAACGGTCGTTTTTCGATGCTGATAACTCGGTATTTGAGGATGAGTTGATCGACCCGGAATATATGGTGCCGCTGGTTCGGGGCCAGCGATTGCTGGTGGTGCTGAGACAACTGCTGATGATTCTGCTGCTTAAACATACTGTGGATGGAGTGGTGTTGGTTCAAGGTCAATCTACTGCTCCACAAACGGTATTTAACTCGATTAATGTCCTCATTGGTGTCGGGTTATTAGCACTTCCGGTGGGGCTTTTGAAAGCCGGTTGGGTATGGGGAGTTCCTATCCTTATGGCGTGTGGACTGGTGACGTGGTGGAGTGCTAGATTACTCTCCCGAGCCATGGATACTGATCCTACCATCATGACATATGCTGACTTGGGTTACGCTAGTTATGGAGCCGCGGTGAAGCTATTGATCTCGTTGATCTTCTCTGTCGATTTACTCGGAGCCGGAGTCGCCCTCATCATCTTATTTAGTGATTCCCTCGCCGCTCTCTTTGTGGATTATGGGATCTCCACGACTTATTTCAAGTTGTTGGCATTTGTCGTGCTTACTCCGTTTACATTTATGCCTCTCCGAGTGCTTCTGTTCTTCTCCCTCTTGGGAATCATTGCTACAATTACCATTACCGTCCTCGTGGGGGTGTGTGGTTTAATCAAATCGACCCTGCCAGGATCACTTCTCGAAGCGATGCCAACCAATCTCTGGCCCGAACTGACGAAGGACCTTTTGGTGGCATTGGGGATCTTGATGGCTCCGTTTGGTGGACACGCCATCTTCCCCAATTTAAAGAGTGACATGAGACACCCATACAAGTTTGAACTGACGTTAAACTATACCTATCTCGTAACCATGGTTGCTGATGGGTCAATGGCAGTGGTAGGGTTCTTGATGTTCGGTCCCTTGTGCAATAATGAGATCACCAATAATATCTTATTAACAGCAGGGTACCCTCGATGGATGTACCCGTTGATTGCCGGATTATTATGCATTGTCCCGTTGGCGAAAACTCCCCTCAATGCCAAACCCATCATCCTGACCCTCGAACTGGTTCTACTTCCAAATAGTGGTGGTATCATCACTAAAGTGGGACCGGCGGTGATTAAGCTTGGAGTAAACGCAGCGTTTGTGGCGTTAGCATGTTTATTCCCCGAATTTGACAAGATCATCGGCATGTTGGGGGCGCTGATTTGTTTTGTGGTGTGTATCGTGTTACCGGGTCTTTTCTACTTGAAGTTGTGTACTCCTACGAAAGTGGAAGCAGTGATGGTGAAGTTGGCGGTGGCAGTAGCGTTGGTATTAGGTACCGTAGCCACCATTGCCGTCATCACCCTGTAAATCACCGTCATCAATAAGCTTACCGTCATTAATATAACGTCATATCTCATCTTCAACTACACAACATAGGTCAATTACAGTCATTACTGAATCATTGACATGACTTAAAGCTGCTAGCTTACAAAGTGATGCTAGAGTCTCACTCTATAGTAACTTAAAAAACCATTTGAATATTCACATTCACTTAGACTACTATTAATTTGTTCCTCTTCCTCATCAATTGCGAGTATCCTAAAGATACACCTAAATGTAGCCACAAACTCATCAGATAGACTTTAGCATTTGAATATACTGCAAGTAGTCTAAACCATTACTTAATACTGATGTATTGCTAATCACTTCGGTTGATGACAGGCTCTACCGTAGTCCAATCATTGCTTACTGCGGCGCTACCATTTTCTCTCCCATTGGCCAGCGCGCATTACTTTCCTCATTTTCCATTGGCTGTTCTCCTTCCATACCATGTTTGCCAGAACCGCCAACCGTTGTGTCGTCCGGACCGCCAAGCGGTACGGCTCCAGCTCGTCCCATGGCAACAACGACGTGCCTCCCAGAACGTTCGAATTCAACATCACCAAGGTGTTCGGCGTGGCTGCGTTATTGGGAGCCGTGTACATCTTCAAGAACGACCGCTTCTCCAAGCCCGTCGTCGAAACCAAGTTGTACAAGGAACAAGCCGACGGCACTCGGGAACACTTGAGAAACGAGAACTTTGCTAAGAGATACGATGTGTCCTTCATCAAGGAATTCATCCGGGATAAGGGGGGGATCGGTCAACGCCAGTACCGTCGGGTCGCCGACGGAGCGGCGATGCCCACCACTCTCATCAACGCGTCGTCCGCCTACAGAACCGAGTTTGGCGCTGGCATCAAGACCGACGAGTTGGGGCCGAGACAACAACGGATCCGCATCTTTGCTGAAAACTAATGGGGACGATAGAATTGCATAATACACGTAACGAAACACTTAGCCTTTACCGAATCACTTACACTTGGCCCTTCACATACACTCAGCCTCTTCATCGGAGTCACTTACACTCAGCTCTACACCGAAACAGCCTTACTTGGCTTCCCTCTGGCTTTCCGTTGATGAACTGCCTTACAAATTACCTCTACCATCAGCTATTTGACGATAAACTAGTTATGACATTGCAATTGAATGGATACTACCATCATATATGACATCTTTCATTGTGACACTAGTGATAGACTGACAACGTGATGCTACAACTCACATCGACCTCTGCAATGACAATTACAGACTGGCATCATTTACCATCAAGTCTGATGAAAAACGACCCAGAGGGAAGCCAAGTAAGCCAGTTAAGTTGAGCTGAGTTTCATATCTGAGTGCTATAGTCTGATCTCCAATTGGGGAGATTAAGAGTAACAGTGGATTAAGTTTAACCCTCCAATATGTCATCAACACGCATGGTCCAGTGAGTTACCGTCTTAATGGGGAGCATTTCTCGGTCAATTCATCCACCAATTGCTAGTAATAGTACCTGATCACTTCCCTCCATTAAATCACGGTCTATTGTCACGCTCTCAAGTGAAGACAACAGCGTTTTGGGGTGCAAATCATCACTATAACCACCATATACCTAAACTAACCCCAATATACCTCATTTATACACCATATTACCCACTTTGTCACCTCATTTCCTTACTTTTTCACTCGTGTTCAGTGTCTCTTTCTAAGTGACTCTGACGTGGCGCGACGCGACCTTCCTATTTACCCTACCCTACCATTTAATTACCAACACCATGCCTCGGGTAAAGGTCGTGGACAAGGCACTTCTCCAGTTCCATAACCTTTCGGAATGGGCCGATTACATCGCCGCTTTAGCTCGGCTCCAGAAGCTGCTTGTGGGCCACGAAACGTCGTTAGACGAGCTGGCAGTGGGGGTGGCTCTGACGCTAGCCCGGTGCTTGCTGAGTCAATTGCCTCTGGGAGTCCATCAGAAGGCATTGGGAGTGTACA
Organism: Diutina neorugosa; assembly: GCA_030578555.1. NCBI lineage: Eukaryota > Fungi > Ascomycota > Pichiomycetes > Serinales > Debaryomycetaceae > Diutina > Diutina neorugosa. The sequence goes on along the minus strand of JAJMSK010000038.1, from coordinate 13,306 downwards.
TCCAGATCTTTCTGGCGTTCCTGGACGCTGCTATTAATGATACTGTCGAGCTATGGCTTCCAGGACTCTTCCCCGTGCTCAGTTTCGGGGCGCTGGCGGTGAAACCAGTGGCGCTAGGAGTCATTCGTGATCAAGTGATGCTGAGGCTTACTCCTAGACTGCTCGAAGTGGTGGGGTTCCCGTTGCTTTGTGCGTTGGTGCTGGGACTCGAGGACGAGACGCTGGACACGTTTGCCCTGTTCCACGCCACCGTGGAAACGTATAAACGGCTTGTTAACGATGACGCCGTGTTCTGGCAAAAGCTCATGTTGGTGGTGATTCGTCTGAGTGAACGGCGAATGGGAGCCCTCCGGTGGGTCATCCGTCACTGGCCCAAAATCGTCGGTGATGACATTTCTGACGAAGCGAAAGCGATATTAAACTTGGAATCAGGGGGGCTAGCCGTCCGGATGTTTGTGGCGGCGGTCGCCGATGAAGATATCGTCGTGGTTCGGGGGTTTTTCGATATGCTCTTAACCCACTGGCCGTTACTGGAGTGCCAGAAACTGGTACTGGCGAAGGATCTCCAGTTGTTGGTGATGGCAGTGGCTCTGGTGACGCTTAGACGCGATATGTCGCTCAATCGCCGTCTCTATACCTTCCTATTAGGTCCCCTGGCCCCTGACCTGGTAGAATACTTTCAAAACTACGGGTTTGGCCCCCTCGTTAACGGTCTCCTCGCCACCATAGATACTGCCCCTAACGATGCCATTCGTATCCTGTTGCTGCTTGCCATGGACCGATGGGAAATAAGTCATTTGGTAATCCCCAAAGTGTTTGGTGCCATCCTCGACGTATTCTGTTCGTCCGATGACGCCAAAATCACCGCTAGCTGTCGCCAATACTTCGATGCTATTGCTCCCGAATACATGTGGCGCCAGCTAATCACCGGAGACGCTAAGACCACTCGCCAGCTTGTGGATAACTGGGAGTTTCCTCGTGATGGAAACGGCGACGTCGAGCTAGTGCTTGTGGCCCTCATGTTCCTGGAAAACCACGCTCCCGAAACCCTCACTCGCCTCGTAAGCATGTGTGCTCCGATGGAAAAGGCTAGTGATGATGACGAGGTGTCGGTGGACGACATCGTCTCTAGCGACATTACCACCAATATTGTCGAGTACTTTACTCAAAGAATCGCCGATAACGGACCTCAGGTTCCCTACACTCATCCGCAAATGCGGCGGCTTTTGGTTAAAGGGGCTGTCGATCTCTATAACCAATCGCCTCGTCGCTACGCCCCAGTGGTGGTGGATGTGTGTAATCTCACTGCCACTAAGCTCTCAGTGGACGACGTGGTTCACGACGATGTGCTTGCCATCCAACCAGTGTTTTCCGTAGTGGAACCGCCGCTTCCACTGACACTCTTAGCTCAACTATTAGCCCAGTTATTGGCTTATGATGACCTCCGCCAAGTGCCTCGTCTCTTAGACTACTTCCCTCGAGGCCAAGTGGAAGCAGGCATCTTTCTTGAACTTGCTAAAGGTGAACGTGCTCGTGCCTACCAAGTGTTTGGCCAATTATGGGTCCAGTTTCTGCATCACGACCCCGAAGTGTTGGCAAGACCATTACAGCTTGTGGTAGACGCCGTGCCTGACCCTAGCGCCGTGGGGTGCTTGGCTGCCATTTGCGAGTCGCTGAGACGAGCTCCGTTGGTTCTGCTCCTCGTTACTCCTCCCCAAGATGATGCTGACTACGGAAGATGGCAATATCACTTTAATCTGGTGGTAGCGATGGTGGACTCGGTACCACGAGCTCGTGAAGGCTTTTGTGATGGTGATGCTCGTGCCAAATGGGCGATGGTGGCTCAAGTGGACCTGTTAATGACGGAAGCTGCCATCGATAAAGCCGAAGGCGATCGCCAATACTTTGATGCGGTGACCTCTGGTTTGTTGATGGTGCTGAAGCTCGTCACCGGTGCCGAACAGGAGTTTGGAGACTTAGCTCAGCGGTTATTTGAGGCGACGCTTCGGTTTGGTGGGCGAGGAGTGGCCTACGAAGCCGTCCAAGCCAAAGCTCTCGACGTACTCCAAGGGTTCCCTTCGCTTGCTAAAGTGGGCGATGCCGTGGTCGAGTATATTCTTCGAGGAGTGGAGCTGGCACTGACACCGGTGGTGGTGGAGAAATGGATTGCCGTGCTCGTAAGAACCCTTCCGATGGTGGGAGAAACTCAATTCTTCTTTGCCGTGGTGCCATTTACTAAAGCTCTCATCGCCAAGCTCGATGATCCAGCCTTGGTGGAAGTGGTGTTCAAAGGCATCAAGGATATGGCCACCATTTCCCACTCCTACGCTCGTGCTCATCAAGGAACCGCGGGAGTCACTCCGGGGACGCCCCAGCAACCAGCTTCCGCTTCATTCTTGGGTAAAGTGTTCACCATCGAGACTCCTGCGAGTGAGCAAGAAGGACGTCAACGCCAAGCAGCTACCGAACAAGCAGTGAGAATCAGTGTGGCGGCCGCGGTCAAAGTGTGGACGGAGCTGGAGCTGGCACCCCGGCGATTCTTGGTGAAGAAACTCTTGACCAAGTTGCTTGATCTCGAACCCAAATTGGTGGTGGAGCTGTTAGTGGCAAAAGATAATGTCCGGTTGGTAACCATCGTCGATGGTGGACGTCAAGTGGTGGTACGCCAGTTGTTTGATATCGTCACCACCGCCAGTGGTCTGCTTCAACAACGGACACTGGAGTTCCTCGTCGAGTATTTCCGGTTTGCCGTCGATGCCGATAGCCTAGTCGATATCTGGCCACAAACGTACGAGTTCCTCCAGCTGGTGGCCACTCACAAAACTGCCCTTTGTGGTGGATTACGTCTTGCCGTCGAAGTTGGACACCTCGCTAAACCAGGAGCATCACCGCCCCCGGAACTTGCCGATATGGTGGTGAAGTTGGTTAATCTTGTGCTGCAAATGGAGCCTCGTCGCCACGAACCCGCCACGACGCTTGCTGAGGTGCTTCCGCGAGTACTGACGATCTACGGGTCCGATAATGATAAGCTTGTGGCCACCACCAACACCGTGGTGTATAATGTCGTCACTCCTGAACTCAAACGAGCCAAAACAAGCTTGTCGCTGGTGCCAGCGCCGGTGATTGCCATCATGGCGACGTTAGGTAAGCTTTCTCCCACCAAACTGTGGCGACAAACGGTGATGGAAGTGTTCCATCTGCCCCTGTTTTTCGAAACCGCCCACGATGCTTGGGGACTGGTGCTTCGGCTTTGGATTAAACACGATGGCGATCGATTCGCCGAACTTGTGGCTAAAGCAGCCCCAGCATCGCTGCTGATTCTGTTATGGGGTGAAGGTCTGAGTGCTGAAACTCACGAAAAGATCGGTGCCTTGAAGAGAGTGGCGTACCTTCTTATGATTGGTGATGTTGACCAGTTTCTCGGTCATTTTAATGCTGTGTGTGACCAAATTGATGGTGCTCTTGCCATGGGCGATAAAGTGCCTCCCGAATACCTTGCGGCGCTTACGGTGATGGTGCGGGCGATGACGGTACGGTTTTCCGAGCTCCACTTGTTGCCGAAATGGACGGGGATCATCCAGTTGATTATGGTGGGATTACGACCGTTAGCCACGGCCGACCGGGCCAAATTAACTGCTGGTCAAACCCAATTGGCGTTGGGAGCGGCTAAGCTTTTGGATCAACTCTTATTGCTCAGCTACGATGAGTTTCTGCTTGCGGAATGGATGTTTATTGGTGAGACTGGAGTGGTGGCAGCGATCGTTCGTCAACAACACCAGCAAAAGGATGCGTCGACCGTGACTTCGATCGCCATCGACCTGACCTACGATCACCCCCTCGCGCCTCTCCTTAAGGGAGTTAGCTCGATTGCTCTGGTAGCAGCGCTCCGGCTGTTTTTTGATGGGCTTAAGGTGGTTCACTACGAGCGAGTGTATTCGATGCAGGCGGTGGACGACGCCGCGATTGCTGCCGACGTCTATGCCGATGTGTTTGATTAATTAAAGGGGGTTTCACACCACCGGGTCGGGCAACCGACGGAAACAGGCGACAAACTTATCGCCTCGGTTACGTGACACCTTCTGCCCTTCCTCGGTGGCATTGTACATGATCTCCACGCACTTATCTTGGGCCTCCCACTCTTGGGGCATCCGCTCGAACAACGGATGCGCCAGCAAGTGTTGCACCATCCATTGGTGGAGGTCGTCGACGTCAGTAATGGTATACACGATGCCTCCTTCTCTCAATACGTAGGCGTACTCCGAAAGTAGAGTGGTGGTGACGATTCTCGCCTTGTGTTTGCGTTGTTTAAAGTGGGGGTCGGGGAAGCAAAAGAACATCTTTTGGAGCTGGCCCTTGCGGAAGAAGTTGGGCAAAAACTTCATGGCGTTGCCTCGAAGCACGGCGATGTTTTGGTAGTTGACGGCGTGCTCCTGGTTCTGTTGTCTGAGAGCGATGATCCGGTCTTCGACGTATTGAGTCACTTGGGTCCGGATCTCCATCCCCAAGATCAACTTATCGGGGAACTCCGGAGCAAGCTTGGTCAATAACCCACCAAACCCACATCCGATATCGGCAATCTCCACCTGGTGGTTCTTATAGAGCTTAGGATAAAGCCGCAGCCAGTCCATGGCGTCGGGGGATTGCGGGTACTCGAGAGCATGGTCACTGAACGGGTTGGAATGAGCTCGCTGACGATAGAACCGTTTCTTGGGTAAAGCCACCGCACCCTCTTCAACAAACCCGACCAGCTTGACCTTTTTGCGGGTGTCTTCTTTGGTTCCGCGGTACTGTTTCCGCTTCAGCTGTTCCACCATTTGATGAGATGAGGTCGTGCGGTGCGGCTCACAATTGGTTAACCACGATAAGGTAAATCGACTAGCACTCAGCCTTGAATCGACCCTGGATGAAGTTGACTACTCCACTCTTTACTAAACAGATTCGAACAAGAAACGTTGAACTCAAATTACTTTAACAAGCTTTACCAAGTGTTATAGTTGGAGTTACATTAACAATAATATATACCACTATGGTGTTTAAACAGATGACTCTAGTCTTACACTGAATGAACTTGACAACTCTACTGTCTTTTGCCTTCTCTTACTCACAGACTTGAACAGAAATCAGTGAACTTACATTATTGAACGCAAAGAAATAGGTAGAGTTACAATACCAATAGTATAACACTTTGGTATTTAAACGGATGACTCCAGTCCAGTGATGAAGTTTATCAAGTTGATCAAATGACGTCAAAGGAACTGACTTTCATAAGATGCTCATCGTAGCTCATGCTACCATTGATCATTCACCAAGTCTCTGTGACTACTTAAACAAGTCATGATTACGTTTGTGTAGAAAGGCTAGACTATACCGTTAGGCCTAGATTTATTAGGCTTGATCTATCGAATGTAGAATACTATGTACAGATTTATGACGATTCTTCCGAACCTTCCGCCAGCTCCAGCTTGCCCATGTCATCCTTACGAGTGTCTAAAGTAAGGTACAAGTGAGTCGATGCCAGCTCCAAGGTGCGGACGAGCCCCGCCCCACCGAGAATGGTCAAAAGCCCCGCCAATTGACCTTGCAATTGGGGCTTAGTGGGGAGGTCCTTAAACAGATCGACTTGGGCCAAGTCGTACACCAGCGTTTCCACTCGAGCGCCAATGACAAATAACTTTTCGTTCACCGATTTGAGCGTCTTAAGCACTTGTTTGACCACGGTGGGATCGGTCTCATTAATGGCAATAACCGCAGTGGGACCCTTCAAAAGCGGACTAAGCGGGTGCACCACATCCATCAGTTCGTCCCGAGCTTGTCTCAGAGCCGGATCGGCATGGTCAGAGCCTCGAAGGTAGGCCCGGTAGAGCGAGTTCCGCAAGTACACGAGCTTAGCCCCCGCAGCATTGAGTTCCAGCCGCACCCGAGCATTGTCCACCTTATTGAGGTTGTTGTGATGGCAGTACAACACGATATTGTTGGTGTCGTTGAGGTGTTTGTAGTAGTCGATAAGGAAGGTTTTGCGAGAAAGCACGTCCTTAAAGGTGTCTCTGCCCTCTGTCAGAAGGTAAGGAGCACTCTGGGGGGTCAGAGCAAGCTTCCGAAGCAGCGAAAGCACTCGCAAGCCGCTTCCTAAGCGTGCCACCGCCGCAAACGGGCTCAAAGACGTCAACATAGCGAGGAAGAGTTTTTCAGGTTACGGTCGATCTCGAAGAGGTGGAGTGCGCGTTGGCGCCGGGCTCGTAACAGAAAAACAAAAGTGGTGCAACCATAGTAGCGGATGGTCTTAGTTACCCCAAGCTAACAGTTTCCTCCCCTCGCTCTCCCTCCCTCCGGATATGGTTTATAAGTACTTCTGCTAGTACCCAGCTAGCAGTCTACGTTAGGCTTCAATGCGCTATATAGTTGTCCCTAGTCGCTACCTTCAATTATCCCCGGTTAGCGTGGTGTGCTTGGTAACGACACGACCTCGACCTCACTTATCACCGTGGACCGGCTAGGGCCGACTAATGGACACCGATGACTTTGTCCTGTCGCTCACAGCGATAGCATCTCTGGACGATCCTCAAACCACTGCTTCTCAGCTCCCAGGAAGGCACAAGACTCGCAAACGCCCGTCGTCGCTGGTGGATTCTCGACCAGCCAAGTCGCCTAGTCCTGGAGATCATCTTCATGCTGGCTCCGACTCCGCTACCGATATCGCCCTGAGACAGATCGAATACCATGTGCGTAACCTCCAGAGACTGTTGGAGTTTTTGTTGGCTCAGCCAGGCATTCCTAATCGCGGTGATGACCTTGTTCGATTAGGTCATCGCCTCGTCCACACTGCCAAATCGAACCCTCAGGTCGGCAAATTCATTGATAATGTTGTTAGTAGCAACCTCTCCAATGAAGCGTGGCAAGATGTTAGTAGCGACGAGCTGGAGTCGTCCCTGGTGTCGCCAGTGGTGTCACTGGCAGTGGTGGCTCCAAAGAAGGAAAAACCTAAGGCTACGTCTGCCAAAATTGCTCCGGGGATGCCTCCATTACCTCCCATCACCGATACCAAGCTTGCTCAACAGGTTTTCACTCACAAAAGTGCGGTTCTGGATAAGTTTTACCTTTCGGGAGTCGAGCTCCTCAAACTTCACAATGAACGGCTCGAATTCTTGGGTGATTCCATCGTCAATAACATGGTGACGATGTTGCTTTACGAGCGGTTCCCCGATCTCTCCGAAGGCCAGCTTTCCCAAAAACGACTGGACCTTATCTGTAATAAGACCCTCACGGTATTTCTGAAGCACTACGGGTTCCCCGACCAGCTCCGACTGAATCTTGACCGAGCCGTGATTGAAAGTGGTGCCCAAAAGGCGTATGCCGATATCTTTGAGGCCTACGTCGGGGCTCTTACCGTACAACACTTCCCTAATATGGAGCCGGTGCGAGAATGGATCTATAAGTTGTACGACGGCATGATTCGAGACATGGAACGGGGCATGGAGCACACCGAGATCAATAAGGATGCTAAGCTGGTGCTCTACCTGTTGGTGGGACTGGCTCTGGCTCATCCTGAGTACAAGGTGATTGCTAAGGGCAATGGCACGTCCGATCCGTTCGTGGTGGAATGTCGGATTGGAGGAGAGGTTGTTGGGGTTGGAGAAGCCAGTAACCAGAAGAATGCTGGGCTTCGGGCGGCGATGGAAGCGCTAAAGCGTACCGACGTCATTGAAAAGTACTATAAGCTTCGACTCGAACAGGAACCTCTGGTGACTCAAGTGCTGCTGAAGAAACCCCCAACTCAATCGGAGTCGTTGGATCTGGTCGATTGGAGCAAATTCCCCGTACCCGAAGGTAATTACTCCCTCAAACTTCAAAATCAATCGAAGAACCAGCTTTATGGACTCTGTGGCCATCAGTTCAATGAGACCCCGATCTACCGCATGAATGAGATCCTGAAACTGGAATACGAAGCCCACCTCTACATCGGTGACCACCTTGTGCTGAAAGGCCGCTCCGACCTGCGGAAAAAGGCGATGACCAGAGCAGCCATGGCCCTCACGTTGAATCACAAGGCTATGGTGACTCTTTTCGGTGACGACTACGAGACGAAGTGAGGAGACATATTGCATTGATTCCACATAGACATAGATTACTGTGGACGAGAATAGACCAATATTGACGTAATATAGTTATAGGAAAAACCATTGATGACCACGTCCAGTTAACTAAGTTAGTACCGCTAGTGTCATATTACTATGGAACGATGGTAGTATAGCACTATGGCAGCTTTCATTGGTACGACAAGCCGCCGGCTGCTAAGTTGGCTAATATTTGGTTGCTACAACCGAGATTTCCAATTCAATCGACCTGTCCACACTTTCCATGAAAGCTCTGTGAAATTTCAGTAGCTCTCTAATTTACTTGTGAATTCTATGATAATCTTCAATTAATTAGAAATATTTCAAAATGATAGGATCACTTTAGTTCGAATCCCAAATACAAGGATTCAACTAATGTTTATAGTACCATAGATACAACCAGAAGAGCTTGTGGCCCATGCTATCAATCCACAGCTTCACCCACTCTGGTATGACCAAAGCCAATCATAAACTAATATAGTGCACATTTTTGATGAAAGCATCCTCCAGTTATGACAATGGACACATTGTTGATATCACTGATGTGAATTTTACTAGCAATGTTACAATGGGGGAGTCTAGGTTAAAGCTTAGATTTGTATGACGTTATCGAAAGGACTTCCCACACCTCAAGTCACAACCACCAGAGCACCAGACTCACGAAAGTTCGCTTTGAGCACAACTACTAGTGTTCAACTCTAGGGTTGTCAATTATAACGCAATCAGGATTCTGTGGGGATAGCTACAACCGAAGTGACGTAGTTTAGTAGAGTGTTTATTCGTGGTTGCAAGAGACAGTTAGGATAGCGGTTGATTAACACCTACTGGGTCTTCTTGGTGTCGGCGGCGTTCTTGTCGGCGTTCTTGTCGGTCTTTTTGGCGGCGATTCTGGCCTTTTTGTCGGCGAGTCTCGCCTTTTTGGCGGAGGCAGGTTCCGATTCGACCCGAGGCGACCGGAGCCACCACACCCCCCACACCAAAAACACCCCAGCAAAGTCAAGCAACGTTTCCACCACTTGGTGTTCGGTGAGGATGAACGGCGTCAACACGAGGACCTCGGCAAAGTCGGCGGCACCACCAAACGATAACGGACCGGCGATTTGCGGCAACAGCATGAGCGTCTTCTTCCCCACCACATAAAAGAGGAAGAACATGAGCATGGTGCCGTTGACGGCCTTGCGGTACTCGTGGAAGTCGTGGTCCTTTTTCCGCAATCTCCACAAACAGACAAACCCCAAGGCGATGGTGCCGTTGACGACGGCACTCATGGAAAAGGCAAAGTAGAGGATGGTGGCGGTGGCGGTGGCGTCGGTGGCCCGTTGGAGGAAGGGTTTCACCGCGTCACTCGACCGGACAAACGTCACCACCAGCTGGTAGATGACGTCCCAGGGGATCCCGTTGACCGAGATTTGCTTCACTTGGAACTCTTGGGGGATGGCAAGGTTCATGTTGAACACAAGCTCGCGCATCATCCATCCCGATAAGTAGAGCATGATCGTCACCGGGAACCACCACCGGAACCCCAGGTACGCCAGGATGAGCGCCAATGGGAGGGTGCCCAAGATGACGTTGCCTTCGTTGTTTTCAACAATGTAGATGAAGTCGCTAAGCATTTGTTGCAAGGGAGACGTTTCGAGAGGGAATTGAAGGCAAAGGTATTCGGTAGCGGCAAGCATCGTCGCAATCACCATATTAATACCCACGACCTTGGATAACGTTTCCGGAGCACCCCCCCACTTAAAGAGGGCGAGCGCCACCACCAGCAACACCGCCAGCACCACGTGGTTGTACAAGTGACCGGGAAGTTCGATGACAAGAGGTTCATCCTTCACCGTCACCGAAATGAGGTAGGGCGGGTTTTCCGGCAGTTTGGGCACGTAGACACAGTAGACGCCGGGACGAGAGATGTTGGTGGACAATTGCTGGTCGAAGGTAGCGGTGATCCAGTGGTCGGGCATCTCGCGCCGCTTGAAGGTGAACTCCGACGTTTCCAGGTTGTAGTCGACCAACCGGTTGTGCGACCCCTTGATATAGGTGTCGTTATAGAACTCATCCAAGTTAGGCCACTGGCGGACGTTAATCCCGTCGCGATAGTCACCAATGATCACGGGAACCAGACGAAGGTAGGGGGTCTCAAGGTGCAATTGAAGCTCGGTATCGTTCAGCACCAGCTCCACCATGACACACGCTCCTGCCCGAGCCGGAGTAAGGTGGAATTCCCGGTACAGAACCGCAAGCACTCCCCAGACAAACGCTAACACTCCAAGCACACGAGTGGTCAACATGATGGTGATAGGAAAGAAAGGTGCGAAATTTCCTTAGGGGGCGCGACGGTTATAGGCGCTCGGGGCGCCCGTGGCGCCAGTGGCGCTAATTTTTTTTTTTCATGGAACAATGGCAAGCTTACGGCAACACGGGTTTGCCACAGGGTTCCGGTTTCCGGAGACCAGTGGGTGAACGGAATAAGCACGGAATTAACCGGAGTTGTTCATGGTAGATGGATGGTTGGGTGATATCCAGTTTGGGGCACGGGGCGGCTAGTGACTTTAAGCATACGAGAAGAAGGGGATGGGGAAAACACAAGCACGATCGGGAGCCGCAGCGCCAGCGCAGCGCCGGGCGCCACGCGCGTGTTGGGTTTTGGGGGGGTTTTTTTGGAGGGGAAGATTGGGTGGGACACGCCCTACGCGTCACCGCGTCAGCCGCGTTTGGGCCGGACACGACATTCACAACAGTGAGCAACGGTAGACAGTGACGGTAAATGGTGAACACTGTTAAATGATAGAAATGGCACCATTGTACAAGTGTTTTTGATTGTCTTGATTTGTGGGAGTTATCCGAGTCATGACTGTTTTGGAAGGTTGTTCCGCTAGCTTAACACAAAGCACCGTGGTGATATCTCCGAGACAAAGAAACTCGACGAGGGTAACCCCGAAGCCTCTAACCAGCACACGACCACACCACCACGGTTCCAGCAAAGCTTCAAAGCAATGACCTCGATGACGTGATGACGTAGAAGCCGGGGTGGTGCTTGATGGCATCGACGACGATGGCTAATGGGTTAGAAGACATTAGTCGATTGCCCCATTGGGAAATGAGTGACGGGCCTTGAGGTCTAGCCAGCCATGACTCGGAGTGTTGTCATTTCAACCGCTGTCACCTCTATGGTCGGTATTGTTTACCATGGACCCCTTTCGGCGACTGGAGGGTTTTTATCTCGGCAAAGACGAGTTCCATACACCAACCGAAGCTCGATGTAGGGCGACCGTCGGGCATAGACGGGGAGTACGCTACGCCTGCACCATGTACATTTACCTAGTAAGCGGGTATGAAGACGTCGAGGCTGCTTTTCGGGGCGTGGCAGCTGCAGACCAACCATGGAAGCCAGCTTAAAGGCAAGCCTAGCAAGAAGACAACCTTGCAATAGGTGAACAGAGTCCATTGGTCCTGCTTCCACTTTCCTACGATGTCAATGGCTTGTTGTTGATTGTGGTTGTTTCTTTTTCTAAGTGTTTGTCCCCACACTTGTCTACATTACAAACCCGATTGACCTTTTTTTTGTTCCAAGTTTCGAGCCCGCGCCGTTCTCCTGCGGGGCATCGAAGGCGATATGACAGTAATATTAATTACGGCGAGGCTCGCTAACGTGCAGTGTCGCATAATATCCGGGCGAAGAAGCCCCATGAAGCACCGGGGCGTGCCGCGTGCGTCAGGTACGACGTCGCGCCCCTAAGGCGATGGCAAACAACCGACAAAAAACGATCGAGCCCGACTATGCAATGGAAACCCCCAACCCCTGGTTATGGAACTCGGAATTGTCGAATTTCAGGTGGACTTTTCAGGATTTTTCCTTTTGTTAATTTTTTGGCGTCGTTGTTTGTGTCAGGTCAAACTGAGAATGGCACCTTTCCCCAGTAATACTTCCAGCCACCGGCCCAGGCCTGCGTCCAAATCTCGTTCATTCCATACTCGTTCAAGCACATCGATTATCCCGTCAATTTGGGTCAGGTGGCGGCGTCCGTCGATGCGGTGGAGTTGGTAGAGCACTCCCCAGCGGAGATCATCACTATCTGCCAGGACCACACCAATAATAAATAGAGGCCAGATTAAAGCGGTGGTGGGGTCGACCACTTGGGCGACAATGTCCAATATTGCGGCACTGATTTGTTTGATTTGACGGAACTTCTCGGCGAATAGTTTTGGTGACTCCAGAGTCATCCCCAGCACCATCACTCCAACGGCACTGGTTCCGGGATGACGAAAGTTCACATACTCAAAATCGACTCGTGCAAAGAGGTACACGATCGCCGCTAATCGTTTGGCTTCGAAGACTTGGGCCACGGTATGAGCAGCAATATCCGCGGCCACGGGATCAATTCCTGGAGGAAGTCGATGATACTGATATAGCAGCACCAATTGAGCCTCAATTCCATTGCGTTCGTTTATTATCCACGCTCGGTCGACATCTGCTGACGTTGAACGTTCCACCATCATTGCTTCGTACTGTCGAGCAAGACGAGTCGTTTGATGGATGAGCATAAGCAACCGTGCCAGCGTACCAAACATCACCAGAGTTCCTCCTCCTAAATGACGCCACGCATCAGTGATTATTTGATCGTTAGCTTCGAACGAACCGGAATGATGATGGTGTGGTCGCAGCCACGATTCCCAAGCCCCCACACTCACCACTTCATGGTTGACAAAAAACTCGATAAAAAATCGAGCGATCACCGTAGGAGTGGTAGCAATGGCTGGATGATGGAGTAAGTTCCGGGCGCCGGTCACTTGGACCAACCACTGGCCTTGTGGTCCGTGAGCGATATCGCCAATCGCGAGGACCACCATCGTTGCCAATACGTCGTCCCATTGATGAGGCGATGCTGGCAGCTCTTCATACTGCTTGATGGTATGAGGAAGCATCAGGAGGAGTTGGGCTTGTAACGTGGCTGCCACTGATCGATAATGGCGCCGTTTGGCGCTCGGAGCGCCAGCGGCGCCGGCGACGACACTAGCGGCAACGGCGACAATTGCCGTAAATAATAGCGTCAGTTGGAGAGCTAATTGAACGATGGCTCGCCACGGATGATCGTCGACGGTAGCGATCACCATTTGCGGCACCATGGTGTGGGAAAAGTAATTAAACAACCAGTTTTGTTCTTGCGCCAGCGCCAGCGCCGGCGCCAGCGCCAGCGCCC
>JAJMSK010000037.1:0-105538 GCA_030578555.1 Diutina neorugosa | reverse complement strand
CGACGATTCTCGAAACGAATGAGCTTGGACAAATTGTCAACAATAACTTTAAGAAAATGTTGAATACTTATGCTCCGTCTATTGTTTTTATATTTGTAATGGCGCTCGTGTATTCCTACTGTCTGGATAACGATACGCAGTATTCGCCTCCAACGCACGTCACGGATTTGGTGTCCATCGCTTCTCCCTCAATCGCCGTCATTGATATCGACGTTATTCCGCCAACTACGTCAGTGGCAATAGTTTATCGAACGGCGATGGTAATTTCCCAATTGAGCAATCAAGTACGTGATTATTGGAAGACGATGGTACGGGTAGTGTTACAAGTATGGGCTTCGTTAGTGTAAAGTATGACTGAATCACAGTGTTTACGGCTTGCATCTGCCGGTGAATTTGGGGTACAACGAGCAGTCTCTGACGGTAAACCGATCGTGCAAGCAGGCGGGGATTGTCTCGGAACCCAACCCGGGACCTCCGTCGGGGAACGACCCGTGCATTCTGTGATTAAGGAACCAGTAATACGCTACCGTGTCCAAGCCTTTTAGGTCACCATTTATACACTTGTATAGGATTAGACCGACTCAATGTGGTCGGTGTACATATCCAATGATTTTGTGGTGAATGGAGCTACTACCCCATACCTCCATCTGCAAAAATGGCGGAATAAAAACGAAACTGTTAAACTATGACCCTATGGGATGTCCTAGGTTATGGAGATGAGGCTGAACCTATTCCTTTATGATTTGTTCAAAAGATACACAATTTTCAAAAACTTGCAAATTCCATTGTGACTTACAATCTTTCACGAAACCATGTTGTACAAGTAAATCTAACCTTGGGCGTCAATTAATCACAGATCGTACACTAATATTCCACATGTGGATTTAATAAAGAGAAAGCTTGTTTGTTGTGGTGGCTGATGATTTTGAATGCAACTTCAAGATTCGTTATATACCTCCCTATTCGCCATAATTGAACCCAATTGAGTAGGTTTGGTCAATGATGAAGCTGAATTTTCGAAAGACATCAACTGGAATCATTGCTGAAAGGATTTCGACCGCCAGTGCTAACATTCAGGACTCGAGTATGTTCAATATCATCGTGCATTCAGCAAGATATTTTGAGGTCTGTCGGCAAAAGAAACCCCTAGTGAACTTAAAGGGGAGCGCTTCGAAGCAAAAGGAAAGTGATGCTACTTCTGAATATGACATCGCCTAGTTTATGGAATCCCCCTCGTGCTTACTTCTAAGTGATGGGAATCATTAGGTCAAAGTGGATAATTTTATATTGACTGTGAGGGGAGTTAAAAATGAGAGACAATGGAATTATTAAGTCAAACTCGGGGACTTAAAATTGACAGGGGGGGGGGAAAAATTATTGATACAAAAATGAGAATGAAATTATGTTTAGTTGGATTTTTTTTTATTCAGTTGGGTTATTTACAATGAAAAGTGGGTTTTTTTAAACGTTGAATTGGAATTTAGTGCGAACAGTTGGGAATCAATTGTGTGAGTAGTGCGAATGTATATCAAATCTCAGGTAGTTTTAGTCCTCTGACGCTTGTATTGGGGATCCATAACCAGTATGTTTAGCTACTAGGTCTATAAATACTTATCATACTGCACAAAGGGTTAGTGGGACACTGACACTTTCTGTCATTAAAATCGCAATATGCAGTACTACACAAGCACCTTTCTCTACAGTCTCATATAGTAGGATTTTGCCCATAATATTGCTTCTCCCCTCCAATGCCTTCATCGGAGATTGCTGGGGGGTCCTTCGGAGAAGGGTTAACTAGCTTTAATATCACACGTATATTTCCATATATACAGTACCTTCCACGACCCGTAGGTTTAGCTACTAGGTCTAAATATACGTATAGGACTGCACATAGTGTTAGTCACGTGGGCACTTCTTGGGTTATCGCGGGGGGCAACTAACACATCATCATAATAATATGCACTCCACTGCTGTAATTACAACATGCAGTATTTTTCTCATTTTTCAGAGAATTATAGATATGCTCTATATTATGTCGCACTGAAATTCGGACTTTCCCTATGCAGTTATTTAAACTAAACTTGATAAATTAAGCACCAGTGAGGTTTCCTCATTTTGTGGATGAAAATATTATATGTTTCAGTAGTATTAGTTAAATTATACAGTATAATCCGAAAGATTGGCAGCAATTACCTGTTTAGGAATCGAAATTTTGATGCAATATTTGCTCCTTTAAACAAATATACTAGAAATCAATGAGTTTCGCATTTAGAATAACATAAAAAACTTTTATGAAACTATTACACATACTGTATATGAAAGTGTTTGTTTGTAATATACTGTATGTAACCTCTAAATATCGTGCATAAAATGGTGGGTACCATATTTGACATATACTGCATATACTGCATATATGGTATTTTATTATAAATTACAGCTAATTTGGACCTCCACAGTACTATTGCTTGAAACTACGTCGTACAGCCTATGAAGTCCATCACGTGATAATGTATAGTTTGTTGAACCATATGTCTCCACAGACTATTCTAGATGTTGGGTGCAAGACTGATCTTGGCCCATCATCACTCAAATATTCACTCAAGAATGAGCTCATATAGTTTGTTTATGCAATTGAGCAAATATGGGCTAATACTAGGGATTGTGACCACACAAGGCACATGATCCTACATCAAGTATACAGGTAAAATCGCAACAAATCGCATTTAGCCGGATTGCGCTTTTTTTCAATTCCGGTCCAAGAGAAAAAAGATTCGACATATCGGTCAAGAATCTTATCAGTTTTCGCACAAAACAAATCCACATTAAATCAAAATCAAAATCTCTTGGATCCAGAAACAATTCTCATTTTTTTCAACTTTCGATTCTCTACTTCTAATTTTTAATTTGCTCAACTTTCATAATCTATACTTAAAAATCGCGTTTTCAATTCCTTTCACGGTAACGAATGATTCCAGCGCTGGGTATAATCAAATCACAGCATGCGATTTGAAAATTTTTGACTGACGAATTGATAGGTCATGTCTTTGGTTTCATGTCTTTGGTTTCAAGCATTATGGCTACCTCTTGTTTTCGAGCCGCGTGGTCCTTTTCGCACATCAGTATGTACGCACTGGAAGCTTGCACCCCCCATACAGGATATTTACTGCTTAAGTACAGTCGGTAACATAATTTTCGGGATTTCCTCACACCCATAATTCGCACTCCGGTTCGGACCGGAATTAGATATTGGGCGGACCGATTCTCAGACGAGGTCGTTTGCGAATCCAGGTTTGTTCGCATTTTTCTTGTAAAGTTCGCACGCTTAGTTAGCAAAAGGTCGGTAACGAATTCGTTAGTTTGTGAGAGAAGTGCTTGCGAGACGTCGCACATTTTTGAAGAAAGGGTCGTTCAGGCATCGCAAAAAATACGCCAAATTGATAGAGAATAGTATGGAAAACGAACTTTTTTAAGCGAAATAAAATACGTACCATTGTCATGAAAATACGACTAACTATAGTGAACTTCTCAGCCAATTATGCGACTCTTTCGTCAACTCAATGCGAACGTTTTAACGAACTTTTGGACGATTCACCGAACTCTAGGTTTTTGTTGTGCGCCCTTCCTATGGCTACGAGCGGAATTTTTACAATCCGAGGGTCCGACTCTTACAGAATTTTAATGCGAATAATGCGTGACCGGAAATCCCGAAAATTATGTTACCGACTGTATGAGGTATAAGCTAAAATCTGGCCACCAGGAACACGAGAGTTCAAGAATACACCACAACTGCAGTAGGTTTGGCATATTGAATCTAGGAACTTCAAAAACATATGATTTGGAATATTGTGAAATTCTCGAAATTCAAGTAGCCTCACGCCACATTGTAAGGCCAGTACCATGAACACTATGAAGAGTTAAGAGTGAATTTGAGCATTCCCATGTATGACGCTTATCTGTAATTTTTTGAATGTTTTTCGTTTGTTTCTGTTTCCCCACTGAAGTGAGGCATCGCATCTCATCTCATCACCTTCCCTCACTATGGCCACCGTCGTCCCCCCCCAAAACAAACGACAGAAGAAGGAGGCACAACAGGTTCGAGAGGTTGATCTTGTGCCTGAGGACTTACCTCATGTGCTTATCAAGTTTCAAGCTGCTGACCTGGGCGAACAAGTGGGCAGCCTGCTCCGAGTACCTGGTGGCATCACTGAGAAACAACTTGAAGAATTATTGAACCAAATCCAAGGTGAAACCGAGGAACCCGTCCCTTATACCTTCCTGGTTCTTAACAATGAAGATGGAACTGAATCGCTTGTCGACATCAAAAGTACCCTTTATCACCTGGTTATCAAACCCGGCATCAAGACCACTGAAGATTTCTTGACGCTTGTTTACACTCCACGTGCAGTTTTTAAAGTCAGACCTATTACTCGATCTAATGCTGCCATTGCCGGTCACGGCCTGACCATCCTTTGTGCTCAATTTGCACCCAATGATTCTGGTCGGTTGTGTACTGGTGCTGGTGATAGCACCGCTCGCGTGTGGGATTGTTTAACTCAAACGCCCCTTTTCACGCTTAACGGCCACTCAAACTTTGTTTTGGTTGTATCCTATTCTCCTTGTGGGTCGATGATTGCTACTGGATCTATGGACAGCACCGTGAGACTTTGGGATGCGAACACTGGTAAGCCGATCGGTAAGCCGTTGATCGGACACTCTAAGTGGGTGTCGTCATTAGCGTGGGAGCCGTTACATTTGACGAAAGAAACGGAAACCCCGAGGTTGGTGCTGGGACTGAAGGATGGTACCATTCGTGTATGGGATACTACTCACGCCCAATGCCTTTTCCTGATGAGTGGACATACTAATGCTGTACTGTGCGTGAAGTGGAGTGGGTCTAATATTGTGTACCTGGGCTCCCACGATAAGACGATCAAAGCATGGGACATGAGCGCTCAGGGCAAGTGCATCCAAACCCTCAAGCTGCATGCTCATTGGGTGAACCACTTGTCACTTTCTACTGACTACGTGCTTCGGAAAGGTGGGTTTGACCATACCCTGACTCGACTGCTGGCCCGTAAGGAGCTGCCAGCCGAACTCAGGCGGAAGGCCAAGGAAGAATACGAAAAAACCGCCATGGTGAACGGCAAATTAAGCGAAAGGCTCGTCCTGGCTCTGGACGATTTTACGATGTACTTTTGGGAACCGTTGAAGCTGCTGAAACCCGTCACTCGTATGACTGGTCATCAAAAGCTCGTCAACCATGTGCTGTTCCTGCCGGATGGGCGCTACGTCGTGCTGGCTCTGTTCGATAATCTGATCAAGGTATGGGACGGGCTTAAAGGTACGTTCATTGGAACGCTTAGAGGGCACGTTGCCCCCGTGTACCAAACGGCTTGGTCCGCTGACAACCGATTATTGGTGAGTGCTCTGAAAGATACTACCCTCAAGGTATGGGACATTCGGACACGTAAACTTAAGGTGGATTTGCCAGGCCACGCCGACGAAGTATTTGCGGTGGACTGGCTGGTAGATGGAGCCCGAGTCGGCTCTGGGGGTAAGGACAAGATGGTGCGGATATGGTCACACTAGGATAGTTATAGACACAAACACGAAGAGTGACGGCTAGACCGGATATGTAGAGTTCAAATTATAATCATAACGTGGAGACTCACTACACAAACACCAGTAATTCCGTTGTTTGGCAAATCAACGAAGCTTGTGCATCAAAGAAATGTGACAAAGGCGAGGGGGACATTTACACGGATCAAACAAACGCCAAAAGCCTACATGTGGTTTGTTGTAATGGGCCCATTAAGAAGCGTTCGCCTTAGTGAACAAATATTCACACGATACTGTCGGAATGTGTCGGTACACGTTGGGCAACGGAACGCGCCAATGTACCTCACACAATGGGGTTCTGCCTCGTCATGAGGGAGATCGTTCGATCGATAAATCATCGTGTTTGGATAATGACGCGTCTCTCAATCAAAAAATTGGGAATCACGAACCGGAACTATTCTTCCACTTCTTCAACAATCGAATTTGGCTGACCACCGAATATTGCATGGACACACAATTGAAGCATTGGTGACCTCGCCAAGAAGTCTGCTTCGATAACTGACGTTTACTCTCCATAATAACTAATTGTAATCCGGTAGAATTTTGTTGAGGTCAAGCTGTCATCGAATTGGCATACGTTAAACAACTAGCACCAAGATTTACTGGCCATACCATCGATATCGTCCTTAGTTCACAGCTTTTAGATAACTCTTATCTTTTTCCCAGTTACTCATTTGGGGATTCCACAACTTGGTGGGGAACAGGTGCACAAACCAGGATACCGAACTCTCCGCAGGGGTAGTCACAAAAAACCAAAGTGGGAGTATGGCTGAACATAGATCCACACGACTCGATAGCACGGCTCTCAAAATGACTTCCTCATTGAGAAATGTCGGCGAGTCAACTTATGCGGAATTTTGTGTCATTAGATTGAATTGCCGGAGTATCCCATTGATATTAGGTTGGAATAGTCGATCTCGAAGTGTTCGCGAAGAATTAAATACGAGGTTTCGATCAACAATGGTTCATGAATGTGAATCGATGTATCACTTTAAAGGAAGTCGTGGAGACGGCTCAGCTAAATCATTCAGAGTCTTCCAATATGATTTAGATTGTGGAAGGATAGATAAGAGTCATTAAAGATAAAAATAACCACCGAAAAAATAATTCGACGACATTCCCTATACGGAACCTTATTTACTAGGTACAGAACGTTTTATTTTTTTGTGTTGATGCAAGTTGTCGAAACTGCCGTGCGCTAACATACACTCAACTTCCACCGTAACTCGTCGCAAACCTCCATCCAATCCACAATTACATTACCTTGCGGATTACGGCGCCATATGATTTTTATCAATTCCCTGATACGGCGTACGTTGCCCACAGTGTAATTGTCGTATACGGTATCCATTAGCCGTTGAATGCGAGCGCGATCATACTGAGTCAGAGCGGCAACGCCAATAATGATAAGAGCCATGTTAAGACACAGTACCAAACGAGGCATTACTGCCAAACTTTCCATCAACTGCATTTGGCTCAATAATATTTGCTGAATTTCCATTGCTGGTGGTGCCAATTGTTTGAAGTACAAAAGAAGAAATAGTTTGCACAGATTGCGGAACACTTCAAAGAGCTTCATGTGGGCATTACGTTCCAGCGTAGAGTCGATGTGACCCAAATTATTGAGAGGTTTGGCGTTGTTAACGCGGATCAATAACGAGTTGAATTGTTGTTCAACCTCCACATAATGTTGAAGACGATCAAACAGAAGATTGGAATCTTCATTACCCATATCATTCATGCGAAGATTAAGCGCCTGCCTTGTAGAGCGAAAACCTTGATATACATTGGTCATCTCCCCCAACAATAACCCTAATGGTTGAGTACATCCCTGGAAGGGGTCGACACCATAATCTTCGGAGTATTCCAACATTCGCACAACCTCCAGATAGCTGTTGATGCTACACACAGTGGCACCAGTCAGCAGCATGATGTCATGGCATTGGAAGTTTGCCACAAGAAACTTGGCGTCGTTTGAGTATTGGTATCGCTCCAAGAATTTGTTCACCCCACCGATCTTTTTGAGAATGACCACACATTTGTTAAATAGCCCATACCAGTTGTTGACATCGCCCAGACAAATTTGGATACCTAAACTAATGAGGTAGAATGCAAATTGAACGAATAACAGCGCCAGATCAGCATCAGATATCGATTTATTCGAGCGTATCAACAGATTGCGAGCTTTTCCAAGATAGTCGTTGACAATATCAATATCACGATCACGAAACAACGCCCCCCACGCAGCAATTGCCTGTGATATCAGCTCATGATCATTAGCAGCGGCAAAAAATGTCTTGAGGAAGTAGTTAGAGCTCGATGGCAGCACGGATAGAAGAGGAGCCACTTCGTGCTCAAAGTAATGAAGATAATCGATGCCAGCATCGTCTAAATACAAATTTGCCAGCAGCAGTGGCTCAATAAGAAAGCTGAAGTCGAACTCAGGGTATTGTTGGCCGTGAAGTTGAGTTAACGAGTTGCTCAACGCAAGTGACGGTTGAGTTAGTCGACTTGAACCTGGGGTATTACTCACCTCAATTGCTGGCTCAGGGTCTGCCACCGGTTCAGGAGCTAGACTAAGCACCGGTCCGGGGGTGAGTATTGGTTCGGGGGTAGGCACTGGTTCGGGAGTGAGCACCGGTTCAAAACGAAGTGGACGGTCGGGATCAAGGGCAATGGGGGTGCGAAATACACTCGAGGATGGCAAGCTTCGGCTTCTCCCTGACTTGGATTTGTGAACTCGATTCTCTAACGACTCCAAGCTGACCCGTTTGATCCCCCACTCACACGTGAGCCCTCGAGCCTCACAGTAATTGCATCGTGGACGAGTCTCGTCGCACTTCTTCTTGCGTTGACGGCAAGTTGCGCAACCGGTTTTCAGACGAGTCCGCTTGTTACCGTCTCGTAGGGAAGTCTGACGGTTTATCGTCGAGAGCGACGGGTCAAACGTGGCGAACATGACGACGGATAACTAGCCCGTGGGGCAATGGATCGAAAAAGCGTGCGCCTGGTAGCGCCGCAGGCTTCCCCGCCTTCTCGATTTGGCGGGGGTGACGGGGGCTCGACACGCTATATTGAATGCAGGGTAAAAACATCGGTCCGAAATGACCACGAACTAATGTCGTGATTGTGAGGGGTCCCAAAAGAAACGAGCCTATTCGGGAATATCGATGAGTGTGGGGTAATCGATGCCACTGGTGCGAGCCTCGACGAGTGGCTGCCTTGGTTTTGTAAAAAGAGGCTTAAGCGCACCGAACATTTCCTCGATGGGAAACAAATGAACCACGCCCGATGGCCACTTACGGCTGCAAAACCTTTTAAGTCCTTTGCGTACGTTGCTGCCAGCCCAGCGTTGCCTGTATGGAAGCCGAATACGATGGTTTTGACTCCGATTCCCAGATATGTACTCATTGTAGTATGCACCAATATCACCTTGTAGTTGTTGCCAGTGATCTGTTACCTTTGTTAGTGTAGATGTCAGTGGTAAAAGATCATCGAGTCGCTCGCACGCTGTTCCGACATTTCCGAGAATAATTGCGAGAGACCACCATTGCTTCTTTCAGTCTTTCTCACAACGATAACTTTAACAATACCTTCGGAACCATCGCCGTTACATCCCACCATAAACTTGATCTTGTGATACACAGAACCGTCATCATTACCGTCATCACTACCGTCTAAACAAATGGCGACGACTCGTGGTAAATACACTCGACCTTGTGATGCCTGTGCCGTCCGCAAAGTTCGATGTAACACCCAGAACCCGTGTGATCGATGTATCGCCCATGAAATCACCTGTTCATACGATCGTCCCCGTCGAAAGAGTGGCCCTAAGCGTCTACAAGAGAAAACAAGGGCACAAGTGGACGCACTTGCCAAGCAAGTAACGGTGATGGTGAACCATACCATTGAGCCTACATTCACCCCCAATCAACTTTTACCGTTTCTCCATCTTTACCAAACCTACTACTATGGCATATACCCCGTGGTTCTGGTGCCCGACCTCTCAACGAGAATCTTGGCCATCCCTTCAGACATGACGGCTTATACGCTAGCGGTAGCAATTGCTGCCGCCATCACCATACAGCTACAATTCCTTACCTCTCCTCCCGCCCTGCTCCATGTTCCCGTCGGCTTTGACCCGATAAGATTTGGCGTCGAGGCAAAACAAATGATTTACCAACTAGATCTCAATGGAACCCCGCTGGTGGATGCCGTGCTCATTTACTTTTTCATGTATGTCCATCTGATCAACGTCAAAGGAGGTATTTCAGCAGGAATTGCCTATCTTCGCCAAGCGATCGCCACGGCTCAGCTATTGCGGCTTGATGTTGAATCAACCTACTCCCATTTGTCTCCAAACAAGGCCCACATCCTCCGCAAGGTATATTACCTTCTCCTTGTCACGGAAAGGTTTATTTCCATTTCCCACCGCATGCCTCCCATTCTTGAATCGCTCATCGTCCACCCTCGACTAGAAGACGAGGAATACCAGCTGCTCCTTAATGGATTTGGCGAGCTTGTGAAGGTGTTTTCCATCCCCCAAAAGCTGTTTTTTGACCAACTTATTCAATATGGGGTAGGACTGAAAGAGCTTAGGCGTCAATGGGTGATCGATGTTCAATTCCAGCTTCAGCTGATCGAAGTGGGTGACGATATGAACGAAACGCAGAAGTTGAACTTACTCTTGCTGAAGTACTGGATGGAAATGCTTTGTTGGCACATGTGTAATCGTCAGGGGATTTTAGTCGATAAAACTCACGGTTTTGATCTGTTGCTGGTGCTTTTTCCCATCCATGTGGCGTATAACTTTTTAGAAGATACATCGTCATTATCCTTGTTCGCATTTGAAAGTAACGGTCCGGGGGTGTGTATCAAGCTATGCGAGCTTGGTATCGGACTTTGTGACCTGATGACGCTCATCGACGATGACGAGAGCCACACTCGTAATATTGCTCACCATTGTTTGCTGCTGATCTTCAGTTTAATCACGAGGTTAAGGAATGACCTTACGTTTCCTAACCACTTGTATCAGCGCATTGAAGCGATGGTGGCGCTTGGTCTGAGCTTTGGGGTAGACGAGTCGACATTATTTTGACAACTGCAGAACCACGCAGATGTCTCTGGACACAAAGCCCGAAATGATACCACCGGCGTTCACCTAGGCGGCGACATACTTTACGCTGATGCGGACTAATGTCCGTTAGCGCGTCGGCCGAGGCGACTGCCTAATTAGGAAGGTGGGCTCCAAAATGACCTTTCCCCTGGAGCAGTTTGGGAGTATAAGTAACACTAGAAATTCCCAATTCCTTCTTCTCATCAATCCAATCCTCTCCTCTACAACATGAAGTTCTCCACTGCTGCCGTTGCCGCCATGGCTGCCGCTACCGCCCTGGCTCAAGCCATCCCCGCCAACGTCGTTGTCGAAGAAGGTTTGGAAAAGCGGGCTGAACTCGATGATGTTCTCGGTGCCATCGACAACTTGGTCACCGTTCTTAACTCGAAGCGTGAAGCTGGTGACATTGACGTTGTTGGCTATGCTGCTGAGCTCATGGCTAAGCGTGACTTCGACTGGGGTGCCCTTATCCAAAAGTTGATCACGTACTTGCCTACCCTTATCAAGACCATTTGGGACTCGGGTATTATTCAACTGGTGGTGAGCACCATTTGGAACAACCCCACCATCAGAACCGCTCTTTTCGACGGGGTTAAGTTTGTCCTTAACGCCATCTTGAGCTTCTTCACTAAGTCGTCGGGCACTGCTGCCACTGCCGGCCAAGCTCAAACCAAGAGAATGTTGGATGAAATCGACCGCCTTCAACTGACCAACGACCTTTCGGCTCGTGACTTTGCCGACACCATCGGCTCCATTATCAAGGCTATCTTCAACTCTGGTATCATCCAAAGCGTCTTCAACTACGTCATCAACTGGATCAAGACCAACCCCGACCAATTCCAAAACTTGCTCAAGCTGGCCTTGTCGGTGGTGCTGTCGTTGGTGCTGTCGATCTGGAAGTGGGCCCAAGAAAACGGGTACATTGAAAAGGCTTTCCAATGGTTCGCTGCTAACATTGGAACCATCCTCACCCAAGTTATTAACTTCATCTTGAGTTTGTTCGGTAGAACTAACGGTGCCGTCACTACCACTGCGAATACTGGCGCCGCTCCTGCTGCCAACGGTGCTCCCAAGCAAAAGAAGAGAGAATTCAACAGAATGTACTGATTTTATTACCTGGGAGGCCTGGAGCCCCCGGAGGATGATCATTCCACTTCGATTTTAGTTTGATTTTTTGAATTTCTGGATGTTTACTACTTGTTTGGGAAAATTTTTGAATACCTCTGGATTGTATAATCAATACTTTCCGACGATATCTTATGTAACGCTGTCAATATCGACAATTTTTATAAAGAAAGATTTATGGTCTAATTACAAATTGACAATTTTACTAGTTTGTAACTCTGGACTTTTACATGGTGGTCACCGAATTAAAAAGGCCACTAATGTCTTCGACTCTGCTAATGGCGACGTCTCCTCCCAAGTGCTGGCAGCGTCGGCGACTGGTGTCGTCACACTTTATATCGCTGCCGGTGCGATAGGTCATGCTGTCATGTTATTGCTTTGTGTTACAATTTCGTCTAATTCAACTAACGAGAATTAGGGCTGCAAAGTACACTTGATTGTACTTAGTGAGCAAGGGACGATTCCTACAATATTTGCGACAGTTGACAGTTGAAAATGAGTTGTGTGTATTTTTCGGTGGCCCATCAAGCTCACATTAGGGAATCGCACCATGCAAAATTCAATTGTGCCCCACGCTAAGGGGGGTCACTCTATTATCAATGATTTTTAAATATATTGATTCAAGCTCTCCTGATAGGATTCGCTTGACCAAACATCTTGTCGCCACCGCGAAGACCCAAGATGTAGCGAACGTCGATGCATCGGCTGAGCAGTCGTAACATCGGCAATAAGTTTATTAAATCACGGTCATGCTGGTCATTAATCCAACCTTCAATCATTACCGCATTATCTTCATGCAAAGCGTACAGTACGGGTGAGTTATCCAAGATCACCACTGATTTGAGCTCGTCGGAGCCAAAAAACTTCGATAAATCTTTGACGTAGCCCACACCTTTGCGAAGTGTACAGTGGTCACGATAATAACGTTTGGTGAAAATTGGCGTATCTTGCAAATTTCGCCGCTTAGCTCGAATGGTGTTTTCAAGCCAATCAATGATGGGGTCGGCGTACTCTCGTACAGATGCAGTGAAAATCTGAAGTTCGTACCATTTGCTTATCTCCAGCAAAAAATAGTCACAATGAGGGCGCTTGTAAACGTAATAAAGACTGGCAAGTCCATTCAATTGAATTTCAATGACTTTTGGCAGGGGCGCTCCGCTAAATGCCAGCCGTGGCTGACTGCGCAGAAGCGAGTGGATGAGGGTCTCATCCAAATCAAGCACCAACTTCTTCCTCGGTTTGGGGCGTTCAGGATTGCGTGAAAGTGGATAAAGCCGCATTGGTGGCGGGATGATGTACTTTTGCGTGCACAGCAGCAGCTTCACGGGATCGACAAAGGTCTCTGTCGGTTCACTGATGTCAACAGACTCTTCCAGTGCCACCAGCGATGAACGAGGACGCAGGGAGGTGGGCGCTTGGGAGCGTACGGACGTCTGCGCCGGCGCAGACGTCGTCGGGTCCTCGACCACCACTTCGGGAGCTCCTGACTTCCCCAGAGTAAGCCACGAAGGAACGGTGACGAAATGGTATATAAGGAGTATCGGCTGAATGATCATATAGTTGGGGAAGAAGAGTATCGCCATAATCACTCGCGATGTCCACAGCAGCCCTTCGGGAGACGAGTCCATATCCAGGGAGGGGTCATCACTGCTCAGGGAGTGGTCATCTTCAGGCTCCAGTGACGGCAGGCTCGGTAAAGATATCGGCTGGTCTTTATCCTCGATGGTTTCGGGGTTGGTCTCGGGACTAACGACGCCCTCCGTCTCCTCCCCGGCACCGTCCTGGACAGGGGTGCCGTAAGCCGTGATCCGGTTTGCCACTAGCTTGAACGAGTTCATCGAAGGGTCTTCGCAAACAACGTCACTGACCGGTAAACTGAAGCGGGCGTTAGTTTTGGTTGGGGTCGCGGATGGTTGGGTTTAAGTGACGTGAAGATGTTGGTGTTGGGGCCTGGCGGTCACGTGGGGTCGGTACGAGCGCAAACGCAGCCTAACAGTAAATGTTGAGGGTCAGGGCCACCTAACTTGTCGTTCCCGGTAAGATACGGAACGGATCCGGTAATCGACGACGATAGCCGCTTCCGGCACCTCCCCTGGCTTCGGGTTTATTCACCCAAAGATAGATCGATCATCACCGTGAAATTTAGCCGCTACCGTCCCCCGATAACTCCCCTCGGAACTCTCTGACCCTAGCAAGCCTACGTTTACAGCGGGCATTCCTATTTTCCGATAGGTGCATTGTCATTTGCTTTCTCGCCCATAGGCGCACAATAGAGCCGTTAAGGGTCTCCTGTAAGGGTCATCCCGCATTTATTGACTATGAGAGCAGTGATCACCGGCGGATCACGGGGTTTAGGGCTCGGGGTAGCCCAAGCGTTTGCGAAGCGAAACATCCCCGTTACCTTGGTATCTCGGTCACAAGCTTCCCTCAATGCTGCCGTGTCGAGTCTTCCTGGATCGGGCCATAATGCGGTTGTCGCCGATCTCCTCCAAGACGATGTCCACCTTGACTGGGCCGGAGTCACATACTTAGTGAACTGTGCTGGTATTTCACCGGCGCTGCTTTTACTGCTGATGCCCAATGGCGATATCGAAGCGACCATTGCCACCAATCTCACCGCTCCCTTAAAACTACTGAAGCAGGCGATCAAACCGTTGTTGATCAATGGCAAACGGAACAATGTTAGTCCGGCGATAATCAATGTTCTGTCGAAACTTGCCAGACCCAGCTACTGTGTTGTTCTGGGGGCATCGGTGTATGTTGCCACAAAGGCAGCCATCACCGCGTTCACTGAAGCGTTGGCGTTCGAACTTAACGGTAAGATTCGGGTCAATTGCGTTCTTCCCGGTCTTATGGACACCGATATGGGTAGGGCAGCAGGTGTTGACGGCCCCATGGTGCCAGTGGAGGAGGTCAGTGAAAGAATTGTTGAACTAGCTTTGGGAGACGAGAACGGCGTCTGCGAACTCATCGATGTGGCACCGGAATCTAAAGCTTGATGATAATGCCGTGGTACCCGATTTCTCATATTGCCATCTTTTCTGTGCTTTTTGAAGCGTACACAGTGTTAACAGGGAGAACTTAGTTTTGAATAGACTAAGATACCACTCCCGTTGCTTTATTTGTCCGCCGACGATGCGGTAAATCCAAGTGACTTTAATGAGGTATCAATCACAAACATCAAGTGCAACGCAGCTATAACTACGTTTGGTGTACCTGCTGTTGCAGTTGTAGTGTCATTTGTTCAAGGACCGTCATGTCTTGTTTTTTCTTTCTTTAGTTTACCTTGATGCCCCAAGCAGTGGGTCATACTGAATCATATAATACAGTTGGTTTCGAGGCCCACTGTATGTACTTCTCGATTAGTATTACTATTTATTGACATAACTCATTAATATTACCACAACAGCATCGCAACCATTTGCATCATCTTAATGGCATCCTTCCTCCCCTTCAAATTGGGTGGTACGAAACAATTCTTTTCCACTGCCAATTCATCAACAATCACATCGTCATCATCACCTTGTTCAACTACCACCTCCTTATTTTCACGCGGCACTTCCAAATTGTCCAAATCCACCACAACCTTCAGTAATTGGTGAATCTGTATCAGTTTATCTTCGGCCCATTTCTTGACTTCTTCTTCGGGCAAAAAATGAGTGAGTAAGTGGCCAAATTTAACACTTCCCGCGTCAACGGAGTCAGAACCACCTATTAACCGGTAGAAAAACCTCCAAATTCGCTGCTTATCCTTAGCACGTAAAACCATTTTGTTTTCAACAAGAATCAGTGATACTGGAAGTCCAAACATAAGCGCCAAGTGTAAATCGACCACATAGCGGTTGTTTTCCAACTCAAAAACGTACAATGGTCCAAACCTGTCTTGCCGTTCACCAACAGTGCCATCAAATGCAAGTGCTGCCACAAGACCCTCTGGATAATTCTCTTGCACCAATTGCTGCTGCATCTTAAGGCGCTTCTCTCGTATAAGCTTGTTTTGCTGCTCAGCTTCATAAGCCTTACGTTCACGTTCCAAGGATTTCGCCTCTTGGACACGCTGCTCTTCTTTGTGCTTCTCTTCAATCTCCTGCTGACGCAAACGCTCTTTTTCACGCTCAGCCTTGAGGAACATATCACGTCTAGCCTTTTTCTTTGCTTCTTGTTTCTGTTGCCAGGCTCGAGCTTGCTCAGCATCACGTTCTCGGGGAGGATGTTCAGGGTGTGGAGACGGCAGCGCCAGCTTTCCTCGATCATCAGCTTTCGATGGTTGTGGAGCCGAGTGAGTGTGTAACGGCGAAGTAGCTCCTGTAGGTGCAGTAACCACACGTTTAAGGGGAGACACGTCATCTTTGGTAAAGGTTTCCAGTTTTGCCCTTTTGATTTCATGTCTCTCGGTGTGATCATGGTCCCTCAGCTTACGTTTGCGGACAACAATTATCTGTTCATCTTCACGGTCGCTATCACCACCACTTTCTTCCACCCCTTCTCTCTCTTTCTTGTTCTCTTCTCTTGCGTTGTTACGAACTTGGGCGATATTCTCATCAGAAGTCTTGGATTTCTCATCGCCGTTATCGGCATCATCGTTATCATCATCATCATCGCTAGGTGCAATCAGCGGTGCACGCAGCAGACTCTTCGAATGAGCCCGCAATGAACCCCTTATGTTGCCCTTCTGCGGAACCTGAGGTCTTCTTTTATCCATATACCGCTGAATCAAATCAACTTCATTGGGATTGTATTTGATTGCAGTTTGGGCGATTTGAAGAGCATTGCGGTTATCAGCATGTCGAATTTTAAATGGATCGGCACCTTTAGAAAGAAGCAGCTCAACAGTGTCCAAATGACCGCGTCCCACAGCTGCTAAAAGAGCGGTGGTTCCACAATCATTTTCCATGTCCAAGTCAAATCCCAGCAGGTCCAACCCAAGAATGATATCGACTAGCTCTGAATGACCGTTTCGTGCTGCCAAAAAAAGCACGTCAGGTTTGGCTGAGAGCAGATTACCCTGAACAAAATACGTGGCCGTTTGTTCCTTAATACCCTCAGCAGCGTATTTATAGATCTGCTTCTTGCGTAATAAGTCAGCGAAATACATGTCATGAGGATCGTCAATCACTTGTCGAGGAGCATCAGTTCTCGTCTCTGCGGTTTCTGCCAAATCAGCAATCTCTCGCAGTGGCCGCTCTTCAATTGCCTTTTCGAGGAGAGCAACAATGTCTTCATAGCCATCCTCATCACCGTGATCATTTAAAATTTTCGTGAGGGCATTGAGTCCGTCGATGTTGTAAATAGTGGGATCAGCTCCGTGGCGCAAAAGACATTTTACAGTGTCGTAATGCTTATTTTCGGCAGCATCAATGAGGGGTGTTTCACCCGCACCCACAGCGTCGGCTTTAGCATTTACATTCGCTCCATGGCTTAAGAGTAACTCGACAACCTCAGTGTTACCTTCAAGAGCAGCCTCATGCAAGCACGTGAAACCACCAAAGTCTTTTTCATTCGCATCAGCACCGCGAGCAAGATATTGCTTGATAAGTTGCAAATCTCCCTTTTTGCATGCACGTTGAAGGAGGGTTCTTCCACCGGAATCACGCTTGATTTTGTATGGCTTGGACGAAGAAGCTTGACTTTCCAGTGATCGTGAATCTGCAGGAGGACGGCGTTTATTAGACGCGGAGTAATCTCCTTCATCCTCGTCGTCATCGTCGACTTCTCCAACACTTTCATCATCTGGTAAAATATTGCGCCGTTTGCGTTTGAGACGAGACCGTTCATCTTCATTCTTGCGAATATACTGCTTAGCCTTATCGAAATGAGGAAGAGATTCGCCAGCGACTGTCTCGGTATCAGAATCGACAACATCCTGTTGATGTGTGGGCGCCAGTGGCTGCTTCTGTAAATCCGGTTTCAGAGAATTGTCAAGAACACCGGTGCCCAAAGTGTGAAAGTACTCGTCTGGCTTAGGAGTATCCTTAACGGGAGAAAGCGTCAGAGTGTCAAATGAGGAGTCAAACTTGAGTGGTGTAGCAGGAATCCGCGTTGGAGTCATTTGATTAACGTTTTTCTCGGATGATTCAATGCTCTCCATAACAGTATGAACAATTTCGCTTGCAGTCAGTTTTATAACTCCAACCTCCTCCTTGATCTTCTCTTTGATGGTATCCACAGCGTCGTGACTAATTTCATTAATTGATTCCTTGATCAGCTTAGAGTGCGCAGAAGTACTTTGCTCAGATGGCGGCTCTTCAGATTTTGATGAGATGACTCGTGAGTTTTCGGCCAGTGCTTGTTGAGTTTCCTCAGGCTTAACAGGCCCAGTTGTTTTTTCAATGTGAGATGACTTGTCAAGCAGCTTTTCCGATGACTCAGAATTGTCGCCGGCGGGCATCGAATCAACATCTTTAGGTTTTGGCAAACCGCTGCTATCCTCAGTTGCCGGTGATTTGGCACTATCAGTCTTTACTCTGTGTTCCGCAGAAGTAACTTCAGTATTTGTCTTACTGGAATCAACGACATCGCTTGCGGAGTTACCCATCGAATCCGATTTGACAGAAGTCTCCTTCGAGGCAGCTGAGTCGGTAGCTGACTTTTGCTTCAACAGTTTATACTCACTGAACAGCTTTTTCTTAGGCGCTGAGGGAACATGAGGCTTCTCAGCCTCCGCGGCCGGCTTTGGTTCTGGCTTGGACGTAGTGGGAGGTGGCACAGTTGTTGTCGACACTTCATGAGGGGTAGTAGGTACGACATTAGCAGTATTGAGGGTCTCTCGTGACGCAAGTTGCGGGATGTCCAGAGGGACATTATCGCGAAGTTGTGATTTTGACCGAGCTTGCTCACGATCTCGTATTTCCACGTGGCTGTTCCTTCGACTGAGTTCCCGAGGTTCACGTTGATCCCTATTACTATCTTTGAAATCCTTTCTTTCAGAGTCCCGGCGGTCTTCGCGACGACCATCACGACGGTCATCTCTCAGGCCACGTCGACCGTCCCGAGATTCCCTGTGATCATCACGAGAGTCGCGACGTTCATCGCGTGAGTCACGGCGTTCATCACGAGAGTCGCGGCGTTCATCACGAGAGTCCCTTCGGTCTTCTCGAGGGTCGTCTCTGCGGTCGTTAGGTCTTTCATCTCGAGAGTCTCTGCGGTCATTAGGTCTTTCATCTCGAGGGTCTCTGCGGTCATTATTAGGTCTGTCATCTCGAGGGTCTCGGCGGTCGTCCCTACCATCGCGTTTGCGGTCATCTCGGCGGTCTCTGCGCCGTCGCAGTGGTTTATAAGAATCAGTACCACCTCCGTATCGTTCGTATTTGTCATAACGCTGATCGTAGCGCTGCAGATGTTTGGGGTAGCTGTCATAGCGTCGGCGATCACGGTCACGGTCACGGTCACGGTCGCGATCCAGACCGTATTTAGAGTATTTCCCAGAGTTTCCTGATAGCCCAGAGTTACCACCAGAGCCATTGGACCCGCTGCCAGAGCGGTACATGCCATAGTAGTCTCGTCGATGTTGGGAGCCTGAGTACAGACCTCCGCCACTGGTGCTCAGCAGTCCAGGGGTGGGCTCTGTAGGATTTCGCTTGTCCGAGCCAGAAGAACCGGTATATCGCTGGCCATAGTACAGGCCGCCACGGTTATAGGACATGGAAATGGTATAGGAGGGTCAAAACGTCAAGGGTAGTTTTTTGCGTCACTCATAGAACGTGTCCTGCAGACAAATTATGGACGCGGCAGTTCAACTCCCTCAATCCTCCTCGGTTATCCTGCGGTTATCTTTATCTTAGCAAATGCCATCATAATATAGTAAAGCCAATGGACATTGAGGTTCACAGTTATTATGTTGAAGGTATTGCCTTTCACTATCCATACTCAATTCTTTTTTTCGAATTTAAATATCAGTATGTCCTCTTTGTGACGCGTAGTACCAAAGAGACTGAGACACCATCTAAAAAGGGAGACTACCACGCCATCAAATTTACTAGTTGATTATGCCAATTATGGACCCGGTATTTATTAACCAGGTGGATGGTTGACATTTTCAACATCAAAATGCAAATCATCTCCATCTACACCTTTACATGCTCTATCATTATCATTACTACTGGTAAATCTACTCATCCAGGTCTTTGTCATCCAATACCCCCGATTCAGCAATAAGCGCATCGATATCTTTAGGCAGCCACGCTTTGTGAACAACCTTACCGTCCTTGGTCATGCTCAAGGTGGCAAACTCCAACTTGTCCAGCTTCAAGTTCAGCGAGTCCATCGTCTTCAGCAACACTTTCACCGCGAGGAAGCAAGCATCCTTCAACGAAATGTCGTCGGTAAAGTCCTTTTTCAAAAGCGTTTGGGCCGCAGAGTTGTTGGCGCCAATTGAGGTGGCTCTCCACCCCAGGTAGTTGCCCGACGGGTTCGACAGATATAATTGGAATTGATACCGGTCGTCGTACCCGGCATAGAGGAAAGCAACCCCAAACGGACGCAACCCACCATGCTGAGTGTAACCCTGTTTGATGTCGCATACTTGCTTGATCAATTGTTCACAAGGAATTTGTTCACCATACTTCTTCAAGTAAAGTTGAGCCTGTACTCGAGCATGGTTGACCAAAATGGTAGCATCAGCCGTCATCCCGGCAACGGCAGCCACCATATGGTCGTCAACCACGTAAATCTTTTCCGGAGACCCGTCGTCGTCGAGCAATTTAGACGTCACCTTTTTCTCACACGCAAGCACCACGCCCTCAGTGGAAAGGATGCCAATTGCCGTCCCGGCATTGGAAATGGCCTCCTGGGCATACTCCACTTGGTAGAGCCGCCCTTCGGGGGAAAAGATCGTCGTTCTCGAGTCGTACCGACGCAGCATGGTAAAGGTATTTTGCCACCGCGCACCCGATGAATACAAGTTGAGAGGGTGTGCCAATCACGAGACCTGTGTAGGGAAAACAATATGGGATGTAGTTCACAATTTACAATGAATTCCTTTTCATCAGGTGCTGTATTATAGGTCGGTATGTTTGAATTGAATTGATGATTCATCGAACTTATGTGGGGGCACGTTTTAGAAGAGATTCTACCCAACACAACGGTAAATACAAGGTTAATCCAATGAAACGGTTAACCCAAAGAAATTACATCTTTCCTCTTTCCTTAACCACAGATTTGTGAAACATTTTGTGACGGGCCGATGAGCTTAATTGATCGAGTCTTAAGGCATCCAGTTTACAATCTTCATCCTGTTATTATAGCAAGAGGAAAACAAATCATCGTGGGTTTGCTTTCTACTTTTAATAAGCCATCCCGTATAGCTCTAAGAGTGTTCTTCGACTTCGGCATGAAAAACTACAACTATTCCATTCAACCTCATCACACGATATCAAATTCATAAAGCACGGCTTGCAGGAATACAAACAACATATTGTATACTAAACCAGTCACTGATTAGCCCGAGTGTAGTCTCGAGTTCAAATTTTTTTCACACCTTCCCTTACCATTAATAAAGATTGATTCGCGAAGCGAACTTTTGCACTCGTTACATTCAAGATGACTACCGTTGAAAAGATTAAAGCCATCGAGGATGAGATGGCCAAGACCCAAAAGAACAAGGCCACCTCGTTCCACTTGGGTCAGTTAAAGGCAAAGTTGGCCAAGCTTCGGCGTGAGTTGTTGACCGACTCCAGTGGGGGTGGTGGTGGTGGTGGTGTAGGGTTCGATGTCGCTCGTACTGGGGTTGCCACGATTGGGTTTGTTGGGTTCCCGTCAGTAGGGAAATCAACGCTTTTATCCAAGTTGACTGGTACCCACTCTGAAGCTGCTGCTTATGAGTTCACCACATTGACCACCGTCCCCGGTGTCATCAAGTACAAGGGGGCTAAGATCCAAATGTTGGATTTGCCGGGGATTATTGAAGGTGCTAAAGACGGTAAGGGTAGAGGTAGACAGGTTATTGCCGTTGCCCGATCCGTTAACCTCATCTTCATTGTCCTTGACGTCAATAAGCCTCTCCACCACAAGCAAATCATCGAAAAGGAATTGGAAGGGATGGGTATCCGGCTTAATAAGGAACCTCCCAACATTGTTATTACCAAAAAGGAACGTGGTGGGATCAATATCACCACCACTCTGCCGTTAACCCATCTTGATAATGACGAAATCCGAGCGGTGATGGGTGAATACAAAATCAACCTGGCAAACATCGCTTTCCGCTGTGATGCCACCGTCGATGACTTGATCGATGCTATTGAAGCCAAGGCTCGGAAATACATCCCTGCCATCTACGTACTCAACAAAATCGACGCTTTCCTGGTTGAGGAATTGGATTTGATGTACAAGATCCCCAATGCCATTCCCATTTCGTCCGGTAACGGCTGGAACCTTGACGATTTGCTCGAAATGATGTGGGAACGCCTCAAGTTGGTTAGAGTATACACCAAGCCTAAAGGTAAGTTGCCGGACTTTAATGAGCCGGTGGTGTTGCGGAATGACCGTTGCACGGTTGAGGATTTCTGTAACTCGATCCACAAGTCGTTGGTGGAAGATTTCCGGAATGCCCTTGTCTATGGTACCTCCGTCAAGCATCAACCCCAAATCGTCGGGTTACAACACCCATTGGAGGATGAAGACGTCATTACCATTCTTAAGAAATAATCTCTATATAGCTTCTCCACCTAATACATTTGTTCAAATAGCTGATTAATGTAATTCGATCAATCTTAAACCAATTCCGTCGATCGTCGGTGTCGGTAGTGCGACAGGTATTTTCTCGCGTACCGACGCTCCACGACACTCGCAACACACCTCAGGAATGGTAAGTATTTCGACCACCACCAGACTTGCTTCGAGTCTACTAACCATCAGTCGCAATCATTGAAACCGTACTTGACGGCGGTGCGGGCGTCGCTCACCGCAGCGATCTGCCTCGAGGACTTTTCGTCCCAATTGGTCGAAAGACACAACCGGCCGGAAATCGAAGTTGAGCCCAACCACACGCCCGAGTTGATTTTGAATCCCATGGTAATCGCCAGAAACGAAAACGAAATGATTTTAATTGAGCCGTCGGTGAACTCTGTACGAGTGTCGATCAAAATCAAGCAAGTCGACGAAATTGAGCAATTATTGGTTCACATGTTCACCCGGTTTTTGACGCAAAGAGCCGAGCAGTTCTTCATTTTACGGCGGGTTCCGATAAAGGGCTACGACCTCTCGTTCCTCGTCACTAACTTTCACACGGAGAAGATGTTGAAGGCGAAGTTGGTCGACTTTATCGTCGAGTTTATGGGCGTGGTTGACAAGGAAATTCGTGAGATGAAATTGTTTTTGAACGCTCGTGCCAGAGTTATTGCAGAAAGCTATCTCGAACCCTTTGACTAAACAAGGTGACAAACCTTTTCCCCCCTCCTAACAAAATGAAGAATGACGTACGAAATAGATCAAAAATACACTCAGCATTGGTAACGTATCATTTAAAAAGGTATATACTTATTTCTTAGTGTGCATCATAAGCTTGAGGAATTCGTCAATGACGAATGTCGCCGCCAACGACGTAATTTCAGCGTTGGTATCGAAAGGAGGCGACACCTCCACAATGTCGGCACCCACTACGTTGAGTCCCTTGAGTCCTCTCAAAATCGAAAGTAATTCCCGTGACGTGAACCCGCCAGCTTCCATGGTACCAGTCCCAGGAGCAAATGCGGGATCCAACACATCAATATCAACCGAAATGTACACAGGCTCATCACCAAAGGCATCTTTAAGAGTGTTGATAATGCCCTTGATGCCAATGTGATCGATGTCTGTGGCTTCAATCGTCTTAAATCCACACTCTTTATCATGCTTACGATCGAATACTTCGTCTACCATCGGGGCACGAATACCAACATGGTAGTTGTTATCAGGGTGTACGTATCCCTTTTCATGAGCATAATGAAGGAAGGTACCATGATTGAGCTTCATGTAATCTGTAATGCCCCCACCGAGCTGACGAGGGTCCCAAGTATCGATATGTGAGTCGAAATGAATAACATGCACTGGTCCCACCTGTTCCGACACCAGCTTTAATGCCATAAGAGCGATTGTATGATCACCACCCATTGTTATAATTTTTGGCGTGGAAAAGACATTACCCTTACGCTTATGGGTAGCTCTTTGGGCTCTATAAAGTTGGTTGAGGGCAACACGGTTATCAAAGGGAGACATGGGCACATCCCCACAATCAACAAGCAGAAAATTGTGACTCTCAGGGTCGTAAGGAACTTGAGGCCGTTCACCAGGTTTGGTCAATGGGGAACTGTGGCCAACCCCTCCAAAACGACGAGCTCCCAGACGAATTGCCTCGGGACCAAAGCGAGCACCGGGCCGGTAGCTCACGGCAGTATCAAACGGTGCTCCCATTATAGCAATATCAATCGGCTTATCATCATCTTGATTCACACAGCTGAAATGAGGCAAATGAGCGTAAGTCAAAATGCCACCAAAGAAGGTTTGATCAACATCGATATCGCTGATATCGTCATTATCCGGGAGCTTGATCAGCAGCGCATATAGTAAGTGAGATGCTCCTCGGCCGTACTCGGCAATGGTAGCCTCATTGAGCACCACTTCGGAGTCAACTAAGTCACCGTAAAGTCCATCCATGAGCGAGCCACGAGGC
This sequence comes from Diutina neorugosa, assembly GCA_030578555.1. Taxonomy (NCBI): domain Eukaryota; kingdom Fungi; phylum Ascomycota; class Pichiomycetes; order Serinales; family Debaryomycetaceae; genus Diutina; species Diutina neorugosa. Next base: position 81,035 of record JAJMSK010000037.1, on the reverse strand, counting down.
TGCTCCTTTACCAATGGAATTTGTGCAGCAAGCGCAATTGAAACCAATGTCAATGGAAATAACATTTGTCACTATCAAACCTGCATTGGCCCGTACGACTTTATATAATAGTTGAGCGAATGCGCTTTCGACCCGAAAAGGAAACGAGATCCGCATTAAGTGGAGAAAGATAACATTTTCTTGTCTTCATGAGTGAGTCAAAAGTATAATTAGTCGACTCATCCAACTACACGCATATCTCTGTACTTATCAAACCTCAAAAAACTTGACTTAATCACGTTCATTTTTACAAAAAGGAATGGTCCCTAGCGGGATCGAACCGCTGATCTTGGCGTTATTAGCACCACGCCTTAACCAACTGGGCCAAGGGACCGACTACGACTAAATGTATGGGTCACTATTATCAGTCAAATAAAACCAATTATTTCAAGCTCAAATTTTGTGATATCAAGCTGAAACTAATGGATCTGACGCTTCTATATGAGAAGATTGAATGAGACTACTTAATATAGCCTATACCATTCATTTGGGAGAGTTACCGAATGCACAACGATAATTGAAAGGAAAAACGCACAAGTGCTGGAATACTTCCTCGGTCGAGCACAAAGTACATTCCAAATAAGCCATACTCCGAGAAAATGACAAACTTCAGCTGGTATAATCCATATTGATTCAGGGGAACGTTCTATGAAGCGTATTAAAGTCGTACAACCTTTAACCTACTTCGCAGAAGTCACGTGGAAATTGTCGAACTTTAATGAACACACAGACACCAGCAGTGGATGTTGCCCGTATTCTAGGAGTTGACCCTCTGGTACTCTCTAACTCAAACCTTCAATTGTGTTTCAACTTATTGGATCAAGGAGTTGATCCCCAACAATTAGCTCAGGATATCGAGATGATTTTGAAGGAACAGAATAAGATCTAAATTCCTACTAATCATGACGAATCAGCAGGAAGGCAATGATCATACAATGCAATCTGATATGGTGGGTGGTTTTTTTAATACAAGTTACTATACTAGTACAGTTCGGTTTTCATTATCTATAACTTTATATTTAAGCGTCCTCAGGAATGTCGTCGTGGAACTTCTTACCTTCCAAAGTAGGCTTGATTACACCAGCACGGATGACCCAGTCACCAAATGGTTCACCATCGTTACGCTCCACCGACCAGCGCTTGAACAACGGCACCAAAGTCTCCAAGATTTCGTCTTCCTTGATAGACATGCGGTAAATCTTGTTCAAGCGTTCACCATGGTGACCACCACCAAGCATCAAGTTGTAAGCACCTAAAGCCTTACCAACAAGGGCGACTTCAGCCACCCAAGGACGAGCACAACCGTTGGGGCAACCAGTCATACGCATTACCACCAGGTCATGACGCAAGCCCATGTCCTCAAGCTCCAGTTCCAACTTGGTGATCAACTCGGGCAAGTAACGCTCCAGCTCGGCCATAGCCAATCCACATGTCGGGAAAGCCACACACGCCGCCAGCAGCAAACGTAACGCCGAAAAGTCGGTGTTATCCAACTTGTATTCCTTCAACAATCCCTTGACATGATCCAAGTCTTCATCCAAAACATTCAGGATGACAATGTGTTGGTTACCAGTCAATCTGAATTCACCCAGTTTAGCAGTCAACAAAAACTCGGCAACCTTCTTGAGACCTTGCTTTTGAGGAAGCTCAGGAGTGTCTTCAATACGACCGTTTTCGATGAAGCAAGTGAAGTGATTAAGCCCAGTTTCGTCCTTGCACCAACCGAAAAAGTCGACGTTGGAAGTGATTTCATAGGGCTTCTCGGGTTCAAGCTCGAATTCCAAACGTTCTTGGACCTTGTTCTTGAATTCACCCACACCCAAGTCATCAATGGTGTACTTAAGACGAGCATGCTTACGGTTGGTACGGTCACCGAAGTCACGTTGGACCAACATGACAGCTTCACAAGCCAAATGGATATTTTCACGCTTAACAAACCCAATCAGCGAACCCAAACGAGGATAGGTCTTCTTGTTGTTGTGAGTGGTACCCATACCACCACCAACAAACACGTTATAACCCAAGACTTCGTCATTTTCACCAACAATGGTTACTAACCCAATATCGTGAGCGTACACATCGACGTCATTGTAAGGGGGCACCGTGATCGAAATCTTGAACTTCCGCGGCAAGTACAATTCACCGTACATCGGTTCAAAGTCAACCAAAGCACCACCAGCAACCAAAGTCTTCTTCTTGGTGGGACCTTCGGCCCGGTTTTCCCAAGCTTCGCGATCACCAGGTTTGTCCAGAGGGTCTTCACCCGCCAACCAAATTTCGTGGTAAGCAGTAGTCTTGGGCAACAAATATTCCGAGATCAACGAGCCGTCGGCCAGAACTTGGGTGTGAACCTTCTTGTTGTGGGGGAGCGCCAGCAACATCACGTTACGGTTAACGTCACCACAAGCAGCAAGAGTGTCCATCAACGCCGAGTTCATACCACGAATAGCAGGCTTCAAGTCGTGCTTAACCACACCATGCAACTGGAAGGTAGCTCTGGTGGTGACCTTCAAAGTACCATTACCTCTAGTGTCCGATAATTCATCCATCTTGAGGTACTGTTTGGGAGTAGCCACCCCACCAGGCAAACGAACACGAACCATAAACGAATACGCCGGTTCCAAACCTTCAGCCTTCCGCAGCTCACGCACATCACGATCATCTTGCATGTAAATACCGTGGAACTTGGTCATCTGTTGGTCGGTAGCACCAATGGCACCAGTCAGCTCGTCTTGAAGAGCTTCGGCAATAGTACCACGCAAAAAGTCCAGCTCAGCCTTCATGTCTTCGTTGGTCAAGGGCTTCGGTTCCTCAACGCCATCGACATTGTCGACACCAAGAGCAGTCCACAATTGAGGAAGCCATTCGTTGAACCCAGTGTTGAACCCATCAGCGTCTTGGTCATCACCAAGGCCCAAGGGAGCAAGTTGTTGTCCACCGTAGAGCTCAAGCTTAGCAAACAAATCCTTGGCGGGTTTGTTGTAGTAGTGCTTGTCTTCCTTTCTGGGCCAGTACTCGGAGTCACCAAGCCCAAACACGGAAAAGTTCACCAGAGCAAGATCGGTGTCGGTCAGGCCCTTGAGAGCATCCCAAAATTGCTTACCGTTGACGGGGAATTCACCTTGACCCAGAGTCAGGACCACGAAAACCACGTTAGTTTCGGTAGGCAAATCCTCGACAGACAAGTCATCCATGGCCATCACCACCAGCTTAAGACCTCTACCGCTTGCTTGACGGTGCACCTTACGAGCAAGAGCTTCACCATTACCACCGTCCAGGGCAAACAACACCGTCAACGGAGGGCCAGACAACCCTGATAAAAGCGCAGCATACAGATCGTCGGCAACTTGCTTTTGCTTGATGGCACCGTCGGTGTTGGCAGTGGCGGTCAAGTTTCGCAGCAAAACGGGGTTGGCTTTAGCCAAAAGGGTTAACTTGTTTTCACGGTCCAAGAAGTCCTTGAGTTGCTTGCGCAAGTTCAGGGAGTCCAATTGGAATTGAGCGTCGTCTTCGAGGGAAGGGTTGTACCGGTAGAGCGGCCAGTGGCCCAGGTCAACCGCCTTCTTGGTTTCTTGCAACACGGCAAGGGTCAGGTCAGTCAGCTTGTGGTAGGGCAAGTAAGCCAACACCACCGAGGGACCATTAAACCGTTCGGCTTCAATCAACGCTTGAAGCACTTGAGTGTACAGCGAATAGATCGCCACCAGGGCCACGTACACCCCGCCGTAGTTCATGGCGTACAAACCGATGTCCTTCTTGCGGAAACCATCGACTTTCTTGTCAGCAAAAGGTTCGGAGTCGATCACCAACATGTTGATGTTTTGTCCCAGGGAGATGACCGAGTGCACCCCCAGGGCCCCCAAATCAAACGCCCAGGCGTCCGAACCCACCAACCAGTTGCGACCGACGGCAAACAGGTCCTTAAGCTCTAACAACGGCTTCAGCGACGCCAGAGTGTCCAGCTCAAGTAACGAGATGATGGTTGACACAAGTTCAGCGTCGGCATTGCCGGTCTTCAGTTGAACGAGCCATTCCAGTAACAGTTCAAGAAGCTTGGTGTTGTCGGAGGTGACGAACTTGTTTTCTTGAACCGCCAGCAATACTGCCGCTTCCAAGTGAGTGCGTTGGTCCTTGGCCGCCAAAAACGCCCCGAATCCATATTCGGGAGCTGTCAGCACCAGAGCCAGGGTGCTTTGGTTGAGGATAGTAAGGGGGTTGGCAGCGTCGACCAGTTGCAACATCTTGAAGTACGGTTGTTCCAAGGCTTGAGCCGGGGCAACTTGCACCACTTTAGGCTTGGTGCCGGTTTCAGTGCCGTAGGTAAAGTTTTGCTGAGGAGTGGGAGCAGCAGCATTCGACACGATCTTGCTGAAGGCATCCTCATAGTCCACCGACGAGGCAAACAGAGCCCCGACCACTTGGGTAAAGTTTTTGAGAGCTTGGTACTGGGCGTAGTCTTGGAAAAAGTCGATGACAAGGGGAGTGAAACCAGTCAGCTGAGAAATAAGGGTAATGGTTTCGACACCAGCGGGGACGTTCGACAACAACAGGGCAAGGTCAAACGGTTGGTAGATCTGGACACCAAACAAAGGAACGTTGTGTTTAGTCGCAGCCAGCACCACGTCGGGAGTGGCATTACCCAACAACAACACCGCGTGGGGTCCCGTCAGCGAGTTAAGCTGAGGAAACGCGGACACTTGAAGTTGCAGAGCAATGTCATTGACTTCCAAGTCTCTCACCTTGTCCAAAATGCTGATGTCACCAAATTGGGCTTCGAATGTGGGGTAAAAGTGGTACACTGGCAGTCTCAACTTGCCAGCCAAGTTGTAGGCCAAACGAGCGATTTGGGACAGGTTCTTGCCGTTAGACACGAGCACGGGCACCCCCGAGTCGCGCAAGGCGGACACGGCACCGTAGTCACCATCGACTTCGACGTGCAGCACCACCCGAGCTTGTTTTAATGCCAGCAGCAGTAACAACGGAAGTTGGCTCAAGAGGGTGGCGGCGTCGGTGTAAACGGTGACAAAATCATCGTCTTCCACCAGTCTCAGCCCCACGTAATCGCCGATAACTGCGTAGGGGTCGTTATGGGCGACGAGGACCTCGCCATCGCCGTATTTCGAGGGCACCCCTTTGGAGTCAGAGGTGACATAAACTCGACCAACTTCGATGTTAGTAGCTGTAAACACAGGTATGATTTTTATCTCCGCAACCAGTTGTGGGGATGGGGGAATTTTTTGCGGCAATTACTTACTCGATGGCATCTTGGTTGGCTGTGAAGGGCATAAGTGGGGTTTTATAGGTGTGGCCCTGATCCGCAATCGTCACGTGAAGTGTCGAGCTCCACGATTTTGATGGTGGTGCAGGGCATTTACGGGGTTTGGGCCCGGTGGAATAGAGTGTGGCCTATGGGGTTTGGTTTACGTTGTCGGATGGTCGGTGAAATGTGTTAACCTGGTCCCGTATTGTGGAGTTTATCATTCTGTGGTTGCACACGAGTGAGGTCTAGTGCCTGCGATAACGCACCGCGAGTTACTTGGTGGAGATATAGAACCGTTAAACAAGATCATGGGATATGAAAGTAGCATTGATGATTGTGTTGTGGTGATTATCGAGGATGGTTTGTAGGTGGTTCAGTTGGTATGGATCTTGAGGCTCAAATGTTGACACAAATTCCGCTGACTTCGCCTTATCTACTATTGGTGGGAACTGTGGCGCGGGCTGCAAACGTTTTCATGAACGGCTGACGGCAGATCCCGTGCGCCTGAACCGGAGGTGAAAACTTAGACAACGAACGTATCACATGGGATTAGCGGATTGCATCGAAGAATTTTAAAACTACTCGACCCTATTCGTCGAGTTACTTGACACACAAATGGACCGACGATTGGGTTTGTTATATTATCGTTGATTGTTTAGTCTACGACGTGTACAACAATTATAGCTTAAACAATTCAAGATTGTAGGAAAAACTCAAAAGCCGATGATTCGTTATAAAGATTAAAGCACCAAACTCATTCCAATGTGGTTCATTCTTGACCTTGCCGCATTTGGAATCTAAGTTCATTTTAGTCTACCCTAATAAAGCGGCTACGTGTGTCACCAAAATATATCTCTGAGGGGAGCACTTAGTACATCAACGGTTTTGCCGGTGTCTAGCTACTCGAGTCCAGGCTCGGCGCTTTCGCATATTGACTTTGCCGAAACACAGCTGCTGGATTCGGTGAGGAGCCACAACAAACGACCCTCTGAAATTCACCGGTTTACAATTGGTAAACACGGTGAAAATCAGCATGGGTTCCCACGCCAGAGCTTCGTTGGTATGGCGGCGACGTTTCACTTGGCCCAACGACGGTGGTTGTCCCGCTTCCATTAGTGACGCGTCAACGACGCCCCCCTCAGCATCTACATAAGCGTATATGGCATCCAAAAAGCCTCGTTCGTATCTCGTCGTCTTTTCCACCAGCCGCGACACTCGAGAAGGGTTAAGCTTGGACTTATCAATGGATAGAATCCACGGCTCGTCATTAACGTACAATGGTAAGTCTTCTCCACTCTTCCACATGTAAACATTACCATCGAATGGGGTAACGGCGTCACCATGATCTAGCCAGGGATACCTAGCCTCACAGAACTCATCAAACGAAGGTCGTTTATACTCTTTGGTCACTTTAGAGGCATTAGTAACATTAATAACCTTGTTAGTACCAAACCTAGCATCATTGATGGCAGCTTGAGTTGACCCTGGCGTTCCTGCGTACGTATAAAAGCCATTCTCGTTGATGATATAGTCAGAAGACACCGTATGAGCCATGTCCACGCTGTTGACTCCAGACACCACCGACGAGCCGGGCATGCCAATATTCAAGTCAGGAAGGACATTCTTCTGTGGCAGCTGCAGTAGTTCCAGCAGCAGGAGGGATTCTTGCTCGAGTCGTTGTAGCCAGTCCTCAAAGCAGAATTCTGGTGATTCCTCCTTGATTTTGGTCGATCCGCCACTCGAGCTCCCACCCGAAGTGTCTTCGGATGGATTAGTGTCTGACTGACTGTCATGTTTGCGGCGTCCATCAAGAATTTCTTCAACCTTGACGTACGAGGAACCATAATGTCCCTGGTACAATGGGTATTCCATGATGCAGCATCAAATCGATGCCGATGATTTGACTTTAATAGCCCAGTGCAGACTACTCTTGTTACAGTAAACGTGGAAAGAACAAGCCCTCGAGGGGGTCGCTCGACTTTCCCCGTTAGCCAGACCACAGCAGAGGCAGCAAATTCAGGGTCAGCAATTGACATCGTTGAACAAAAGGTTAGGGACACAGGATGATAAAAGGTTGGGGTTTCCCATTGATATCCAATAAGGTAGGTCAAATGAGTTAGCATCATCATAAAGCCATCATCGACGTCGCCTCAAAAGATGGTTACTGACCCAACATTAGTCACGCCATTTTCGCCCCTTGATCCACCAGCATCGTTGGGTCGATTACAAACCTTGCATCGCCACTATTCATCACCATCATGTACCGATCCTGATAATGCTCAATGTGTGGGGTGACATACATCTTGATGCTTGACTGCAGGACAATTTTCACTTATCTGCAGTATCTACGTTCGGCCCGGTTTAGGCGCATTTTTCAGTCTATGACTCAATTTTATAGTGCCATCCCCAACCCCATCGATGTCATTAACCCGATTGCGAGTGCCTTTGGCTCGGGTGCTTCAAACCCGGCTATACTCGCAGAAGCCAGTGTATCCCGAATTACTGCCACTGGATTACACTCCCGAGGGTGACCCCAATTACGTCAAGTTGATCCTCACCCTGAGAGTGTACGATGTTGTCGAAGAAGGTGGCCTGCCTCTCACAAAAGCAGTCAACTTGCTGCACAAGTGCAACACCAACGTTTATCTCAAACGTGAGGATTTATTGCCGGTATTCTCGTTCAAGTTGAGAGGAGCTTACAACATGATCGCCAATTTGCACCTGCGGCTGAAGAAGCCTATTCTGGGGGTGATCGCCTGCTCTGCGGGGAACCATGCGCAGGGAGTTGCCTACCTGGCTAACAAGCTTAATATTCCTCTGACGATTGTCATGCCCACCGCCACTCCCTCCATCAAATACACTAATGTTCTGCGATTGGGTTCTCAAGTGGTGTTGTATGGTGATGATTTCGATGCTGCCAAACAAGAATGTGACCGGTTGGCTTCGCTCAATAACTTGATTAATATTCCTCCCTTTGACCACCCGTTAGTGGTTGCCGGCCAAGGTACTGTCGCTCTTGAAATTACTCGTCAAATCCGTCTTGACAAGCTTACCGCCATTTTTGTTCCCGTTGGTGGCGGGGGATTGGTTGCCGGTATTGCCTCTTACATTAAAGATATTGCTCCTCACGTCAAGGTAATTGGTGTGGAAACGTTCGATGCCGATGCTCTTTATCAATCTCTTGAGCAACGCAAGCTGGTACATCTTGATCGAGTGGGTATGTTCGCTGATGGTACCGCCGTTAAGGTACTTGGCAATGAAACCTGGCGCCTTTGTGAGAATTTGGTCGACGAGGTGGTCCGTGTGTCTACGGATGAGCTTTGTGCTGCGATTAAGGACGTATTTGAGGACACTAGACTGATTGTTGAACCTCTGGGTGCGTTATCAGTGGCTGGGCTCAAGAGATATGTCGCTGAACATGGTGACGTTGATCACTCCCAAGAAACGTACGTCCCCGTTCTTTCCGGTGCCAACATGAACTTTGACCGTCTTCGATTCGTCTCGGAAAGAGCTGTATTGGGGTCTGGTAAGGAAGTGCTGTTGGTGGTAACGATTCCAGAAAAGCCTGGTGAATTCGCCAAGTTACAAAGTATCATCAATCCTCGTCCCATTACCGAGTTCAGTTATCGCAATAACGGAACTGACCAGGCAAACATCTACTTGTCTTTTACCGTTACCGATCACAAGAAGGAGTACAGTGAAATTGTCGATTCCATGCGCGAGCACGGCTTTGACGTTATCGATATCTCTGACAACGAAGTTGCTAAGTCGCATGGGAGATACCTTGTCGGCGGTCGTCCTCCCCAAAAGGCGAACGAGCTTTTAAGACATGAACGTGTGTATCAGTTTGAATTCCCCGAACGTCCGGGGGCACTTTACAAGTTCCTTCAGGCTCTTAAGCTGGGTTGGTCAATCTCATTATTCCACTACCGGAACCATGGTCACGATGTTGCTAAGGTTCTTGCTGCCTTCATTCTTCCTAAAGGTGAGGAACATGAACTTCAACAGTTTTTGGATACGGTTGGTTACAAGTACCAAGATGAACTGGACAATGTCGTGTTTAAGAAGTTTTTGACCAACGACGAGGAATCTCGTTCGAACGTTAAGATTGATTCATAGTGACCTGTAAAACAATCTCAAAACTTACCCTTTTCTTTCGATTTTTGGCAAATAACTGAAAATCCATAACACTTCAAAACATTATACTGATGAAATTTCAATCCACCAAAATTATATCAATTTTCAAGAATATTTCTCTACGGATGATTTGATAAACGTATTTGATTTCCGTGTAAATTATGAAACCTAACATACGTAACTAATAAATTCAATTCTTCAACAATTTAGCAGCCTGGACTCTCAGTCTCATCAGGGACCCAATGATAGTTGATGGCATTTCAACCGCAATTGAATCGGTGGTTGATTCTTTCAATTTATTCAATTGCGCATCCTTGACCTCTTGTCTGAGCTTGAGAACCAGTTCAGCCCGTTGTTTGATTTGAGTTCTAAGAGAGTACACCAAATCATACAACCGTTTCACCACCTCAGCATCATTCCCAGAAGCACGTGCTTTTAATGGTACCAATTTTTCTAGTACCACCAGTTCTAGATGACAAACATTTTGGTATTTAGCTTGAAGTTTTGTTCGCAACGCTTCGTTAGCGAAGTCGAGCTGGCGATTTTTCAGAATTTCCCGCTGGTCTGAAAGAAGCTTGAGTTGTTTAAGCATGGTGTCAATCTGACCTCGCACCAAGTGTGTGTCTTCAATCTTCGAAAGTACATCATTGACCATCGACTCAGAACGTTGCAACTCCAGTAAGCTCTTATCAACAGACTTTTGTCTTTCACAAGCGATTTCGCTCAACTCCGGGGCATTGCCCAACGCCCATGCTGCAGGATGGTCGAGGTCATCTTCCCCGGGGCTAAATTCCTCCATTGGGGAGTGGTAAGCAATGAGCGGAGCCAACTTTTTAGCATTATCCTTGAGAACTTTCAAATGACCTTTAGTAAGTCCGACAATGTCGCGATACTGTTGAGAAACCTTGGCATCCACTTCAGTTCCGCGAGTTTCATTCGTCAAAGGTTCCGTATACCCATCAAAATAGTTGAAGATTGGTGCTTGTGGTGCTTCTCGAGCAATGAAGACTTCTCTGTAGTCCACTTCTTCGAGATTCAACTTCAGATCTAATTCCAACTCCAATTCCAGCTCTTGTTCCATTTCTTGTTCCAGTTCTTCGTCCAGTTCTGATTCCAGCTCCAGCGACAGTGTAATCTCAAATTTAGCGTGTTCCACAGATGACGAACCACCATGACTATCTTTGTTCGCAGAAGGTATAGGTGATGTGATTCTTGTTGTCGGCACAGTGGCTGGCTCTTCTACAGAATCGGGTCGGGCGGACAGGATATGAACTTGATCAATGGATACATCCTCCAGGTCCAGATTCTCTGATTCAGTCGGGTTTGAATCACGATTGGTATTGGGGTTTTGTCCCATGAACTTTCTATCATCTTCTTGGGCATGCGGGGATGACGAGAAGCTTTGACCCTCATTTTCAGTATCAAAGTCGGTATGAACTTCGTCAGATTGAAGCTCTGGAGATTTACCAAATGGCAGTGCCGCAGACAGAGGACCACCAAACATTGACGTTTTTTTGGCCGCGTCATTGAGATTAGCGAATGGTGATGCTTGCCGGTCATCGACATTGCTGGAAGTTTCGCCGTCTTTAGTCTTAGACGGTATAGCACCAAATGGAGATTGCTTTGCGTCCGTGAAACCTCCAAATACAGACGGCGTATTGTCATTCTCTTTATTTGCAAGATTCGAAGATTTGTCGGTGTTGCTGAAAGCGCCAAATGCAGATGGCGTTTTTTCGGTTTCGGTAGAACCAAATAAGGTTTGTTGTGCGTCATTGCCCTTCAATGTAGCAAAAGGGGATTGAGGGCTGTCCCCAACTGAATTGAAGAATGAAGGCTTCAGTCCAGTCTGGTTGATAGCACCAAAAGGAGATGATTTCAGCCCAGTTTGAGTCGTAGAACCAAAAGGCGACGCCTTCAGATCCGATTGAGGCTTGTTGTCGCCAAAAGGTGAGTTCTTCACGTCACCACCTCCGATTGCGCCGAAGGGAGACGACTTATCCTCATTTTTGACAGCGCCAAATGGGGAAGGTTTGTTCTCGTCGTTGACTGCCCCGAATGGCGACGATTGGTTATTACTGGTAGCAGTTGCAAAGGGAGATTGAGTACTGGCGTGAGATGCAAATGAGGATCGGCTTGATGTGTTGCCGGTAGCGAGACTGGCAAATGCGGACTTTGAATCAGGGGAAGGCGTTTGACCAAAACCAGAACTTCCAAAACCAGAGCTACCAAAAGCACTGCCACTACTAGCTTGCCCGAAACCGGAACTTCCAAAGCTAGATTTACCAAAACCGGAACTACCAAAACCAGAACCTGTACTGGCCGGCTTTTCACCGAAACCGATACTACCAAAAGCACCCGCACTTGGCTTTTCCGTCTCATTCTCAACCTTATCATCGTTTTTCGATTGTGACGTGTCACCCACGCTTCCAAAGGCCCCCTCGCTCTGTTTGTTTGAGTTTTCTTGCTTCGTATCACCAAAGGAGCCAAATGCACCTGTAGATCCAAACACGTTCTTTGATTCCAGAACTGTTCCACCAAATGCGCCCTCATCTTGTTTGTTTGAATTTTCCTGCTTCTTATCACCAAAGGAGCCAAATACACCTGTGGATCCAAACACGTTCTTTGATTCCAGGGCGGTTCCGCCAAATGGCCCACCAGAAAGATTTGCAAATGGATTGGATACATTCAGTGCATTGGTGTTATCGCTAGGCTGTGTGGTCTTGACAGGAGTTCCATCGTCTGCCTGTTCCCCAGGCGTAGTTTGCAGCTTGTCCAGCGCCACGGGCGTTTCAACAGGTTCCAGAGATGTAGATTCATCCAGCAAAGATGCGCCATCTTTGAGTATTGCTTGCTTGTCAACCACCCACCACAGGACAAGCCGTCCATCATCCAATAACGCATGAATAATTGGAGCTCCTTTTAATTCTTCCTCAGCACCAGGCCACGGGTCATCCACCACCCGAGTGCTTTGAGATGAGTCTAATGCAATTCCCAACACTGCTGTATCCTCAAAATCTTCTGTAGTAGGAAATTGTGCGCGACAACTATCTTCGCCGGGAACAGGCCATTGCAAAGTAGCCAAGGAATTATCAGTGGATTCAAGGACAACAATCTCGGTAGTACGTGTACCCGACACCACTGTGAGTTTCTTCTTCGGGTTATACTTGTCCAAACTCTGTGAAAAGTAAGAAGGTACCCACTTTGCAGGACCATAGGGACCAAGAAACTCTACTTCAGTTTCAACTTTCAGAGGGTCGACAATAATCTGCACAATTTCGCTGGCGTCTTCGTCTTGGGCTGCAATAAAGAACACATTCGGGCGAATTGCGAGAAGAGCACATGGATATTTATCAGCCACCAACTCACAATCAAACAGCACCTTTTCGCCCTTGGCAGAAACCACTGTCGTCGGGTGTTCCATGGATATGTAGCAAAGATTGCTTAGTTGGTCGAAACAGATGCAATATACGTCCTCGGCGATTTCTTGAGAAGGTTCATCTCCTCGTTTGAGATAAGCACTACCACTGTCAAGGTATCCCAAATCGCCATTAGGCGCAACGTAGAACTCTGTAGCATTTGCTATCTTCACCGCGGTCGGGTTCGAAGCCAATTCGCTCAAATTGACCTTACTCAAAGTCTCATTGTAAAGTATATAGAGGTCATTGCCGTCCAAGGAAAATGCCAATTGGGTGATTTTCTTCACCTTATCAAGAGTGTAAGACTTCCACAGCGCCGTTTCTTGGTTACTGGACCCAATCTTGATGGTGGTGCCATCAGAAGCTGCCATTACCTTGCCATCGTGAGTGATGGCTAAGAGACGCACAGGAGCACTGGAATCAGCATCTGGCATCAAAGGATGATCGAAGACCACCAGGCTGAATTCACCTGCGGCATCTGTGATCCCCTTGAACCGGAAATCATCCCGATAGTCCTCAGCTATCATGAATGAGTTGATAAATTGTCGCACCCCCAGCGCGCACAAATGATTGAGGGTGAGGTGGATAGCTTCGGCAAGAGGTGACACTCGATTAAAACTACAAAGCGATAATGGTATAGAATCACATCGCCGTACTTAAGTCTATGTTAGGTGGAGATCTCGTAAGGTCGTGCGATACACGATTATCGTTTGGTTTCATGTAGTGTCGTTCTTTAATGTGATGAATGGTATTGAATGAATACGTATAAATATGTACATTTTAGATGCGTAAATGTTACTAGTTTGCCGCCTCCTGGGCTGCCCGTCTTGCCGCTGCCCTTGCCTTGATTTTCTTTTCGGTTTCGGCAAACACTCGCATGGCGATAGGTACCAGTCCCCAAGCGTCGTCCTTAGAGTCTGTAGTTTCTTCGGCGACTTCGACACCCTTTGGCCGGTTTTCTGGAGCCAATTCCTTCAATGGAGGATCGAAATCGGCGGGCCACACCCCACCCGTTTTCTTGATGGCCTTAGCTGCTTCCAGACGTTTCTCCTTCCATTCCTTAACGTCCTCATTGAATAACTCCCACACACAGTTGATGCAGCCCAGCATACAACAATTATCAGGTTCTGTTGGCTTAGCAGGGACGGTGACACCGGCGATTACTCTCGGCTCCGATCTATCGACACGCGAACTAGGTTGGCGGTCGTCACCTCTAATCCGACCACCAAACACCTTTTCCATTCGTTCTTGAGGAGTCATGTCTCCAAAAGGATGTTTGATGGCTCGTTGCTTAATGATAACTTGTGAGTCGCTTGGATGATGGGGATGAGTGGGAGTTTTCATCACGAGATCGTAAAACATGAACCGTTGTCTCATCGCCCGAGACACCGCTCGAGCCGGTACGGGTCGCAGCATATTGAGAGAAATTCAGGGGAGACTGGAATTGGGGTAGTAGTGAATGATCAACCGTGAAGAAGAGCACTATGATTGGGCGCGCATAGGCAGTATACCCAAACTAGACACTAAAATAGTCGAGAACAAACCCTTACCCAAAAGCTAAATACCGTTAATCATCTAACATGTCAACAATAATTACTACAGTGATGCTTGTATTATAATTGACCAAGTTAGCGTTTAAGATCTTAGGTTCGTACATCTGACTGGTAAAGCAATTTTTGCTATGAACGCGACGTATACGTCATTGTACAAGTTCTTTAGTGCGGATTGGGAGTAGTAGTCATGTGACACCTGGCACATCTCAAATCGGGAAGAAGCATCGAGGCGCTTATTAACATTTTATCCTTCCTGACTAAGCATCAACTACAGTGCATGCTACGTTTATGCGACACCAACCCCACACTATGATCAAGAATGGACGAACGTCAGTTGCTTATCCCACCTAATCAGTCGAGCTCGCCCCGGCGTTCAAGGTCCTTGTCACGCAGACCTCACCTTTATCTGGTGCCTCTGTCCCATTCGATCAAGCTGCCGTTGGCCGAACTCCAGTCTCGATCTCAGGATAACCTGCTGGTCCACTCGGCTAATTTTCAGGACAACTTCGACAAATACATGCAACTCCTGAGCCAAACTCCTCAACGTTGGGCATACGTGGCGTATTATTTACCCATATTGCAATGGTTGCCTCTGTATCTGTGGTCGAGTCAGTTTCTTGGAGATGTTGTGGCGGGGCTTTCATCAGCGTCGTTCCAAATTCCTCTTGTGATGAGTTTCGCCCGACTGCTTGCTCATTTACCGGCAGTTCTGGGTCTCTTATCGATAATCGTTGGCCCACTAGTGTACGCAGTGTTTGGTACGGTCCCCATTCTCATGGTCGGACCTCTGCCTCTGAGTGCGATCATGTATGGACAGGTGGTGGAGTCGTATCAATACGATAAAGTGACCGCTTCCGACAAACCCAAGTATAGTCAATTGGAGGTGCTGAGTGCACTCACGGCAGTGTTAAGCGCACTCCTCTTGTTATGTGGGTTATGTCGGCTTGGCTATCTAGACAAAGTCTTCAGCCGCGCCCTTCTTAAAGGATTTATTGGCGCCATGGGGGTGATTATGATTGTCAATCAACTTCCCATTGAATTGGGGCTAGAGTCATACATGAGTGAGCATCCGCAACATCTGATTTTCGCTAAGATTCATTTTATTTGGGAGTACGCTGGAAAAGCTCATAAGCTCACTTGCTTGATACTGGCTGTGGTATTACTATTGGTTCTCATCGTCAAGCGGTTAAAGACAGAGATGGTCGAGTCACAAGGTTCACCACTGATGAAAAAAATGGTTACGGTATTTCCCGAACTTCTCATTATGGTGGTGGTGCTGACGTTACTTTCATGGAGATGGAACTGGCATGACAAAGGCGTCAGTGTCATTGGTAAGATTTCACTTGATCTGGTGCCAGTTCAAAATATATTTGCCCCTCTGAGGAAAGATTTGTACCTGAGTGTATTTACCACCAGTGTGCTCGTCACTATTCTTGGATTCTTTGACCTGACGACGGCTACACGTACGTTAGAATCAAAGTATGACTTTCATGTCCTGCTGAATCGTGAGTTAATAGCATTAGGGGCGGTAAACCTATTCACGTCATTTGTGGCAGGGTTACCATCATTTGGAGCATTTGGCCGGTCAAAAATTTCCAAAGCTGCTGGGGCTCTGAGCCCCATGGCCGGTATCGTCATGCTGCTTCTGACGTTGGCGGTGGCGATGTATTTGCTCGAATTTTTGTACTGGCTTCCTGAGTGTGTTCTTGCGCTAACTACTACGGTGATTGGTATCACCGTTTTAGAAGAAATGCCTCACGACCTCAAGTTCTATTGGGAAACCGGAGGTTATGACGAACTAGCCACGTTTGCTGCAGTATTTTTCGTCACTTTAGGTTGGCTGCCCCAAGCTGGAGTGTTCTTAGGGGTGTCGATCGCGGTGATACGTGTAATTAAGTTCGGCACCACCCTGAGAATTCAAATTCTCGGCCGAATCCCTAATACGCTGGCATTCAGAAACGCCGACGAATTGATCGAAGAACGATTCGAGGGATTAACCAATGCCGACGAATTCACGGACCTTGCAGCCGAGCTTGAGCTGATTGAAGGTACGCTTATCGTCAAAATACCCGAGCCACTTACTTTTGCTAACGCAACCGATTTGAGAAGCAAGTACGCCCGCCTCCACAAGTATCGTCTGCTTTTAGTGCACCCATCACAACCACAAGGGGCTCAAACTCCTCGTAGGGTAGTCATCGACTGCAAAGGCATGACCGCCGCCGATACCGCTGGAGTACAAGCGCTCAAGGAGCTTGTCGAGTCGACGATGGTACGAGACGGCCTGAAAATGGTGTTCACCAGAGTCCCCCTTGGTCCTGTAAGAAAAAAGCTTGAATCAAGTGGTATAGTTGCCCTCATCAACAGCTCGATGAACACAATAAGTGGGGTAGAGATGAGCTCAGGGCTCGGGCCTGGATTCTACATGCTGATCGAAGATGGGCTCCATGCATTAACAGGAGATATCGCCACCACCCCCGTGGGCAACGATACGGTGACGCCGTAGGTTGCAAACCCCTCTGCGTCAATCACCGTTCCTAGCCAGCAATTGCCGTACGGGAAAGGCGTGTAAGCCTCGGGGCGACCCTGACAACGTGGGAGACCCCCACGGGGGTTTCCTTGAGAAATCACCTCACCGACTACTGCCTAAGATTATCTCAGCATAACCCACGATAAACTAAATACACACCGCCAATCGATTTGACTTTGTAGGTGGGGATAAAAAGTATTGAGCTGAAATAGCCTGGCCCTTCCTATTAGCTCTTGCCCATTGTATAGCTAACCGAGGGGTGACACAAAGTCTTATGATAAATTATCGATCCTTGGTATTGTGTCGTGTGGCCGCTACCGAGTCTAGTGATAAAGTGGCACACGTGGGCCCCCCTGGCCTGCGGTCGCACGGCTGAACAATTTGCGGCTGTGCCCGCTCACGAGACCACTCGTAAACTAGAGTGGACTATCGGTCAGACAAACCCGTCAGTGAATCCCCATACGAATCGTACCATCTAATTTTCTGAGCTTTTCTACGTCGTTTTTCCCAACGTTTTTCTCCTTGGATGGCCCACGTGTGTGTCCGATAGTGGCTGCAAATTTCTTGGTAAGAATTTTCTTGGAATATTTCTTGGAATCAGGGAATTTTTCTTGGTCAATGTCTGAGGCAGGTCTAGGAGTATAAAAATTAGCGGCTTTGTCCTAATGTTGTAGCTCATCACTAATCAGCCATGGCCTTGACTCAGTTCAATCACATCTTCGCGGTGACGATGATCTTTGCGTTCTTGGACGCTTGGAACATCGGGGCCAACGATGTCGCCAATTCGTTTGCCTCGTCGGTGCTGTCGCGGTCGCTTAAATACTGGCAGGCGATGATTCTTGCCGCCATTTGTGAGTTTTTGGGGGCAGTGTTAGTCGGGTCCAAGGTGTCTACTACCATCAGAAACAAAATCGTTGATGTCAAGGTGTTTGAAGATGAACCCGCCTTGCTTATGATGACGATGTCGTGTGCGCTTATCGGGTCCTCGTTATGGTTAACCGTCGCTACCTCGATTGGGATGCCCGTGTCCACCACTCACTCGATTGTCGGTGGTATCATTGGTAGTGCCATTGCCGCTAAGGGTGCCAAAAACATTCACTGGGGATGGAAAGGGGTGGCCCAAATTATCGCTTCGTGGTTTATTGCTCCTGCTATCGCCGGTGCTTTCGCAGCCATTACATTCTTGGTACTGAAGTTCTTTGTCTTGGAAGTTAAGGACTTCAAGACTTCCTTGCGTAACGCCATGCTTCTTGTTCCCTTCCTTGTCTTCGCTTGTTTCGCCATTTTGACCATGTTGATCTTGTGGAAGGGGGCTCCCAACTTGAAGTTAGACAAGTTACTGCCCAACGCCATTGCTGCTGCCATTTTGGGTGTCGCTGCCGTCGCTTTGGTGCTTTACATGATTTTCCTTTACCCTTACTACCGCCGGAAGCTTAAGTACAACGACTGGACTTTGACTTGGAAGTCGATCTTCATCGGCCCCGTCTTTTACTTCAAGTCCACCGATGACATCCCTCCTATGCCTGAAGGTAAGCACTTGGTCCCTGATTACTACAAGGGTAGACGTTATGACGACGCTGGCAACTTGGTTGATGAAGATGGTAACTCTGCTGAGCTGATGCACTCTGATGACATCGAAAACCTCAAGGATGAAACTCACGTTGACGTGCACAAGGTGGAGCTGGCTCCCGTGTCTCTGGACAAGGAATCCTCCGATGGATGGAAGCCTATCTACACTCGCAACGGTATCGACAGAAAGGTGCAAGACTCCGAAGACACTCGGACTCGTTGGTGGAAGATGGTCAAGAAGCCCAAGTTATGGGGTGCTCTCATCGTTGAAGTGCTTCTTCACGGGTTCACCAAGGACGTCATTGCCTCCCAACGGAACCCGGACATGTTGCTGGGTGATCAACACAGAATGCACACTTCGTCGAAGTACTACGACAACCGGATTGAATTCTTGTACTCGTTGCTTCAAGGTATCACTGCCGGTACCATGTCGTTTGCTCATGGTGCTAATGACATTTCCAATGCTACTGGTCCCTTAGCCACCGTCTACCTTGTGTGGTCCACCAACACCGTCGCCGCCAATGTCGATGTCCCCGTGTGGATTCTTTGTTACGCTGCCGCCGCCCTTGTCATTGGTGTGTGGACTTTCGGTTACAGAATCATGAAGAACTTGGGTAACAAGCTTATTTTGCAATCGCCCTCTCGTGGGTTCTCGATTGAATTGGGTGCGGCTGTGACCACGGTGATGGCTACTCAATTATCCATTCCCGTGTCGACTACTCAATCGGCGGTGGGTGCCACCGTGTTTGTGGGTGCCTGTAACGGTGACTGGAGATCAATCAACTGGAGAATGGTTATCTGGTGCTACCTTGGGTGGATCTTCACTTTGCCGATCGCCGGGCTCATTGCTGGGCTTCTTAATGCGTTCATCATCCACGCGCCTTCGAAGGGTGTGACTTACACGATGAACAACTAGGTGATGATTTTAATGTAATATATGTTAAGCTTTTAAGCTATGTTTAATAGAGACTTACACAATAAAGAGATTTATAAATTGACGAAGACTTGCTAATTGGCAGCCTGTCGGCAACAGCCGATAACCGTAAAACTTGCAGCGCGCATGTGGGATGTACATTCTTTTGCGTGTGTCGGCAAAAAATGACGCGTGGGGACCGCGTGGGGGCTCCTACTTCAAAGGACACGAGTGTACGGCGTTTTTAGAATATATTACCGAAGTGAGACCACAGAAACGGCCCCAAGGGGATAAAAGTTAGTTTTGCCCAAAGGCGGGCCACTAACCTAATTAAGGGACATTTTCCATCCACATCACTCAACATGCTTATGCATTGGCATGATGTCACCTCATGTTAGCTTACCTTCGAGCCCACGGGGCTCCCGTCATGGAAATATTGTTCCTGGTGGTATGGATGTTTAATGGTGGCGGTGTCTTCGTCTCGGTCGACTCAACCGCCTCACTATAAGGTAAGGCGGCCCCCAGCTGATCGGTCCAAGGATATAACTCTCCACCAAACCAAAAGTGTTGGACGACGGGGAACTTACTGATAACTTCTGCCTCATACATACGCACCAATCCCTGAAGCACCTTTGACCAAAGTACAACAGTATTGTGGATGTCGTAAACAATGGGCAGATGTTCGTTAAATGGACCCAGTTTGATTGTGTAAATGAAGGCAACTGCATTGACGTAGAGATTGGATAACCGGAACCCCGAAATAACTTGCAGCAGAAGCACTTGCGATACCGGAGGAGCATTTCGGTCCTCTACAAATTCAGCGGCACCAAGAATGTACATCAAGTGGAAATGATCATCTAAACCCCACACGCCATGCAGACCGGCGGGTTCGAGATTATAGACAAGAATCAAGCGGCGTGCAACGTCAAAATAGCGAGCATAAAGTGATACCACTTCCGCTGCCAGAACCAGAGACCAGTCGATGACTTGGTACCTAACCAAAGCACCCACAAAAGCCATGAACAGTAGTTCATGTCCCGTGCCGTAGTCAAGTCTCATCTTCAGGCCAAAAGCATTAGCCAAATAGTACTTTGCCTCGGAAAAGAATCCCTCGGGGTCGTCTCCGGTGTAGAATGGGTATAGGTGAGTCTTTAAAGTTTCATCAAGCGACGTGGTTACTTTATCGTGCCATTTGCGACACTCCAAGTTGCCGAATCGACGAGGACCTTTAGCTGGCGGTGTCTCGGTGATAAGGCGATCTAAATGGTCAAGCACCGCCATCAACCCTTGTATGGGGGCGCTGAACTTACCCACAGTCTCCTGATATTCAGCGGGAAGCAGCTCGACATTAATCAATTGGTCGGTGGTGCCCTTGGTGACAATTGCTGGTTGAAGGATACCCCGAGGAACCAGTTCCAGCTTGATCTTTTCAATGGTGGCAAGGAGGGTTTCCTGTATCCTCGAGAGAGCCGTGGACCTCTTGAAATGGGCTAGGTCGGCGCCTGTATTAATTCTTTTAACGGGATCGGAGAACATTATTGTACATAGTCGCAACCTTAGTCGCGATAGGCTTCAATACGTGCAAGCTTTCGCACCACCACAGCAAGATGGGGATGAGAAGTAAAGTTGAGCAGCTGACTATGGAGGAAGATAAATAATAGTGACACTTTCGAGATGGTGATGGAATTGGACCAGCTTTGAACCGCAATAATGATAAGGTAAACACCAACAACGTCATTGGAATCTACCAAAAGAAGGATTTGTTGCCTGCTTGTAGAAGGTGTTGCGATAGAAGAGCTAGTCGGCTAAAGAACTATATTAGTGTCTATTATATCTATATCATGCCAAGTTGAGTAGCGGTCATTAGTCGTTAAGTTGAATTAAAGTCAGAATTAATCTGAGTGGGAGCTGGTTCTAGTCACCACTTTTTCGTTGGCGATGTAGGAAGCTTTCATGCTAGCCTTTTCATCGTTGCCAACGTCTGATGCGGCCAGATCCGAAAGATAGGCGGCACCGGATACTTCAGGGGGGATGGAATCAGGGTCATCGGAGTTGTAAAGTACGATGCCATTGGCCCGAGCATTCTTGCGCTCTTGCTTCTTATAAAGATAAAGCACGTAAATTGTCCACACCACGAGAGCAAAAGCCAGACACGCAGTAAAGGTAAACCCTTTGAGGAATCTTGGCGCTTCGACGGTTTTCCACACCAACACCGAAATCCATGCCGTCAGCTGCTGAGCCATGATGTTCATGACCACGAGACATACGTTTCTCTGTACTGCACTGAAACGAACAATGTCCCCTTGCCATGAGTATAAGGCAGGCGCCATCGCCCACCCAAAGTATTGGAGACAGAAAGCGAACCACTTGGCACCTTCAGGAATGTTCCACACTGCAAGAAGGACGTTACCCAAGATGTTGAATACTTGTGAAAACGCAATTGCCGCCCATCTGGATGAAGCCAAGTCAGCCACAGACGAAGTGATGATCAAATAAAGGAGACCCAAAGCTGGCGTCAATGCAGTGTAATCTTGTAAGGTACCCTGAGCGAATCTGGGCGTACCATCGGAATTAGTAAGAGACTTAAGCCAAAGCGAATATGAACCCAGAGTCCCATTATTATTGTTCCAGCAGAAGATGTTCCAAAGGGAAAGGACGTAAATGTGCCACGACGAGAAGATCAGCTTCCACGTCTGCTTATTGAAAATGAGCTTACCGGCGTCTTTTTGAGGGGGAGCATCCTTACCATCATCCTTCATCCGTTTACGAGCAACACGAATATCATCATCAGTTAAGAAGATCGAGTAGCAATCGGTAGGGGTACCGGGAATCATATAGAAGCCGATAACACCAACAAAGACCGAGGCGATACCATCGATAATGAAGATCCATTGCCATGCCTTGAGGCCGTTGACGCCATCAAGATGACGCTCAATCGAACCGGAAATCAACCCTGATGTCAAAAGACCCAAGTATTGCCCGAGATAGTAAAACCCTGCACGTCTCAGCACCTCACCGGTACTCAGCTTGTACCACAGGGCAAACAAGGCATGGTAGGCCAAGTACAGCGGAGCTTCTGCGGCACCAATGAAGAATCTGATGGCTTTCAAACCGCCAACCAGGGTCACCCGGTAGGTGCACACCGTAAGGATCGACCAAATAAGATCCAAGGCCGGCAACACATAATTGAGGGGCCAAGCATATAAGATGTAGATGAACGGAAGTTGGAATACAATGTTACCCACCGAGAACATCGACTGAACTTGAACCAAGTCATTACCTTTCATACCAATACCTTCCTTAAGACCACCGATATACGCCGAGTTCAAGTTTGATTGATCCAAATATTTGATGAGGTAGGCCATAAGGGAGTAGAATGTAAGAAGTACGTCAATCTTCATGATCAACTTCTTTTCAGCGGGAGTGTCGTCATCGTGGAACCAATGATACCATTTGCGGTTCTTTTTCGTGTCCTTCTTCACCCGGTATTCGTATTCATCGAAGAATTTGTACCACGGTCTGCCTTTCTCATCACGGTATTCGAGTTGTTGAGGTTCTTCCAACTTTTCTTCGGATTTATCTTGGGATGCACAATCTTTGTCAGAGTATTCCGAGTCAGCGAGATCATCATGTTCATCAACCACCCGACGAGTGGGGAGAAACCCCCACTTGAGGCGTCCCATAACAACCGACATAGAAGGATTGTGTGTTATCGACTTACGTATCTGTGGACATTAATGTATTATATACCTATTCGCCGCCATCGCATGCACGTATTAATGTGGCCCCGCCGCTCTCTTCGACTCGAGTCATAATCATCACATTTCACGTGAGCGAACGGCTTTATATTTTAGGGAGATGATATGATGGTTACGCCATGGTTACGCCACATAAACAGACACTATGTAATTAAGAATACAACCCCTAAAGGTAACTTAACAAAACCTTATTACTTGTGGACGCGTACCGGTCATTTTATGGTACGGTTGGCTACAATCGTGCCAATACCCTCGTACAGCCGCACCCCAGACCCCCAGTTTTTAATTCACTCCGATTACGCCTCTAGTGATGAGAAAAAATGCCGTGCGACGGAATGTCTCATTGTATTCCGAAAGACATCCTTCGGAACGAGTATGCTACCCAAACCACTAAGTGAGCCGAATTAGTTCTCCCAATGTAATTATATGATTATACTTCAAGCTTAATGAACGCACTAGAGATAACCCACGAGAACTGAGCCCATTGTTGAGGTCTTAGCGGGTCCAATGATCGCGGTTTGCCTTGCGCGATAACGGCGTAATGAAATGCCACACCGTAACAGGTAGTAGGAAGCGACGTCGTGGTATCAAAAATTAAAGTTAGTGTGGTGGCTCTGATCAGGGAGTATTGATTCGAATGATAATTCTCAACATTAAGCGATGATAGAGGCTCATCCTTGAACCTGGTAGAAATCAATTAGATGAATACCATTGTTCGGTGACGAAGAGACAAATTTACTGCATCGATAATGTTCGTTAATGTGGGTGATATCAATCGTTTGGCGAACAAGTCGCTATGGGAAACTCCGTAAATAATAACCGTTTTTCACTCAATCGAAGTTACTGCACATAACCGAGGTACCTTACCACAGACAATACGTGCCAATGTGATCGATCTCGAGTGAAATTTTACTATCCTTTCTAAAGGATCGTTGTCTACCGACGCAATATGCCAGATAAATCATCTCTTGTTTGATATGCATTACGCAATCTTCTTTCACCTCATTCTCTCGTATAAGTATAATCATCTCATACACTTTGCTCTTGAAATTTGATACCGACATGTCGCTAGTTGAAAACTTTCTCACGTGATCCAATCTATCAGACACTTCTTTTTGAAGTCTATACTCCCATCCAATTTCAATCCGTTCATCCCATCATCCTCTTTACACAGCGTCGCACCCGTGGGTCAGAATTGCTCATTGGTCAACCGACACCCGATTACGCCATTGCACATCGCACAGCAATCAAGATGGTCTCACCATGGACGCTATGCCAACCACACCATGTATTGTAGGTACGGGAACTTGCCGTAAAGCGAGGTCTTGAGTACCTTATGGTAGACTAATCTCCCATAGACCGCATCAAAGAGATTTTGTACCAAAATACGTCACTTTCACTTTCTTTACTTATATCCTCGGATTATGATCTAACAAAGCCGATATCATCTTAAATGAATTCACCATGAACAAGACTACAATGACAAGACTATTTGCTATTGTTGACAATAATTCCGGACCATTGCAAGTTTCTTTATGCACTCAACTTCTGAAGTTTGCTAACTTTATTTATCGTCGGCTTCGGTTGAACGTGCTCAAAGCTCTGGAAAATCATTGCGCACCTCATCCACTATGCTCAGACTCATTCGGTGGCAGAGTACCGTAGGCCGTTCGGCACTGGCGGTGCTGCCTCTGAGCTTCAAAACGGCAGTGGAGACGGCAGAAAAGTTGGTTCAGCCCAGTCCTCGGTTCTCGGATCCTTTTTCGATCGTGTCTCATGAGATGTCCAATCTCGCCAAGCTGATCGCACAATTGATCGGTCTGGGACACCCGACATTGAACCGTGTCCTGCTGTACTACTTTGAAGCCGAAGGGAAGAATGTCAGACCTCTCATTGTGTTGTTGTTGTCGAAAGCGTTGGCAGCCATCCCGTTGTCTCAACGCAATCGCATCACCATCGATACCTTTGATGTGGTGGATCAGACCCACTTTGCTGGCACACCTACCCTGACACTGGTGGCGGGTAAAAGTGTCGACGATCTGATTTCTCCCCTCAGAGTATTGCACGGAATCAATCCTAAGGTGATTTTGGATCCGTTGCTGAAGCCAATGGACCAGTTGCCTCGGTTCGACGCCGAAAACGGGATTTTACCTAAGCAAAGACGACTTGCCGAGATTGTTGAAATGATCCACACCGCGTCATTGCTTCATGACGACGTCATCGATCTCGCTGACGCCCGCAGAGGCCGCCCTCTGGGCAACATCGCTTTCACTAATAAGATGGCGGTGCTTGCCGGTGACTTTTTGCTCGGTCGTGCTTCGGTAGCGATCGCCCGGTTGCGTAACCCCGAGGTTATCGAACTTTTGTCCACTACCATTGCTAACCTTGTCGAAGGCGAGTTTATGCAATTGAAAAACACGGTGATGAATCAGGACGCCGATAGCATTGTCAACGATGGAGACATCAAAAAGATCCCTACGCCTACGGGTAAGGTGCCGATAGAACTGCATGAATACACCGTGCAAACTCCTCAAGACTTGGACCACGCCACCAACGTGAACGCTGCCTTTGAGTACTACTTACATAAGACCTACCTCAAAACAGCATCGCTTATGCTGAAGCTGAGCAGAGCCGCTGCGGTTTTGCTGGGCTCGCAAGATGATATCATTGAACAATGTTATCAATTTGGACGCAACTTAGGGTTGTGCTTCCAATTAGTTGATGACATGTTGGACTATACCCTGAGCGATGCTGCGTTCGGCAAACCCCTGCAGGCCGATCTTAAGTTAGGACTTGCTACTGCACCTATCCTTTTCGCCTGGAAGCAACGGCCCGAGTTGGGAGAAATGATTGGTCGCAAGTTTTCCGCCCCCGGTGATGTCGAAGCTGCGAGAAAGGCAGTCAGTGAGTGTAAGGGTTTGGAACAAACTCGTGAGATGGCACAGGACTATTGTTCTTTAGCGTTGGCCAATCTTCGGGCCTTGCCTGAATCCGATGCTCGTTCAGCACTTGAGTTCTTGACCAATCTGGTTATGACCCGGAATAAGTGATGCATGTTTATAGAATCAAGATAGAAAAACGGGACGTATTAAGTTCCTCATGTTAATATAGGTCATTGTTTTTTTCAGCTTAGTTTATTCAACAATGATGATATAAGCAAACGAAAACTTTGCTACGCCGCAGGTCTGATACACTTTGTATCATTAACCCGAAATTTGCGGAGCGGATGACTTTCGGATAATTTCCAAAGCCTATATGCCATAATTTAATATATGTTGATTCGTTACTTCATAATAGTCTGTGTTTGTGCCCGAGCTTCACTTTGCCTACCCTTCGAAGCCGAGTAATACTAAACGCCAATAGAGTCACCAAGGCCACCACGGCACATCCGACCACCGCTTCGAATCCGCCGTCACTTTCTTCAATGTAATTTTCAAGGTTCATACCATAAAGAGCCGCTACCCAAAGAGCCGCTCCCATTGATAATAAACCTGTGCTGTACTTCAAACCAAGCATCATGAGTTCATTTCGGTTTGAGTCGAGGATAACATTAATGATTTCCTCCAGAGTTTTCACCAAATGACGGAGACCTTCCGTTTGCTGAACGATCTCATCCAGTCGTATAAGATAGTGCTCCAATAACATCTCAATCTCGGTATGGTCCGATCCGATGTGCTCCTTATCTTGGGCTTTATCAGTGAGGTACATGTCATTGAGCTCATCATCAGAGTTAAGTAGTTCTTCAAGCATATTGTGGATTAATGCCACTTTGCGATGAAATTGAGTGATTTTTTTCAGTTCGATCAAAAAATAACGAAGCTTCACCCGGTCAATCAGCTGTTCAAGCTGTTTGATAATGTTGTTAAGCACCGTTTCATGCACTTTATACTCGGTGGTGAGGTTGTGCATCACATTCATAAGTACTGCTTCCAAGGCTCGGAATTCGTAAGGTGTCTCTTTATCACTAGTATCCTTGAGTCGAGTCTGAAGCTCTCGATAAAACTCCAGCTGACTAAACAGCTGGTTATTGGGTCCCATCATGCCTGACTGAGGAGCATCAAATACTACCACCACGTCATGCTTGATTAATGCCCGAAGGTTAAGGATATTGACAAGAATACACGAAGGTCTGGTGACAATCGCCGGAACAATTGTCGGGCGTGATATCTTGCGGAAGTCTCTCACTGCTAGATTATGTCTCTTCATAAATGGAATCCGTTCAATATCCTTATTGTGTAGAATAAGCTCGCCTTGACTGTTGAAGATGGTACACCTGAGCAGTGCGGGAGGATTCTTGGGAGGTGAAATGTTAATCAGAAAGGACCGTGTCCATAGTGAGGATGGAGTTAGCCGTATTCGCGCAAACATTACCCCAACGGAGTGTCAAACGATGTTAGTGAAGTGGCGTGGGATGTAGTTGATGTGGGTGATGAGTGCGATCTCTTATCTTACGCACCAGTGCCGCATCATGAACGTAAAAATGAAATGTAGGTAGGTATATCTATTTTTTAGTCTAATGCTATAGCCTTAATTTTGTTCCTCTTCAACGACGGCAGTTCCCGGCAGTTCATAAACCAGCACTTGACCTGCCAACAATCCTAACGTCTCCAACACTTGATGGGGATCGTGCAAGTGGTATGGAGCCACGGTCGCCTTCAGAGCCGGTCCTACCACCACGGGGAAGTAGCCATACGACAGGGTTAATGGTTGCGTTTTTTCATCTCGTTGAGGGAGCCCACGAACATTGGCTTCTTGGGCAATTTGAATAAGTGAGCGAAACATATCTTCATCGGTTTGATCATCACCTAAGCAAAGCACGAAGTCTGGCATTGCTTTAGGGTTGTACTCCAATGCCCGCTGAGTCTCTTGCGGTTGACCCCAAGGCAGAAGTACTAACCGCTTGACGATTTCACCTTTGTTCAAAAACTTGGGCCGAACTTCAATATTTGCCTTCCCTTCCATTACTTCCACGGGATACTTCTTAGCCACGGTGGACACCAATAAATCATGAGTGATTTTAGCTTGACGTTCGGCGGCAGCGAAATCATCGGCACGACGGTAGTGCCAAGTCAAAGCTACCTTTTTCCGTTCAACATGACACCCAGGACATAATAGAGTCGACTCTATAAATACTTTATCAACTTCAGCTTGCCACAGCATGTCAATTTGAGCAGCTAGGTTTTCCCATTGTGACAGACCCATGTCTTTCATAAAACAACCATGTTCTGCCAGAAGGCCAACATTTTTGTCACCCATCCACTTGTCCAAAAATGCCTGGTCGCGTCCCAGAATGATCCAAATTTGATTTTTGGGATCTTTAGTCAAAATATTGAGCAAGTCATTCAACTTCAGCGAAGGAATAGCTGCGTTGGGGTCTTGCACAATGGGAGTCAAAGTGCCATCGTAATCAAAGAGGAAAAGACGCCTTTCGGACTGGATGTAATTGTTGTAAAGCAACGGGCGATCAAGCGGGGGAGTTGCCCGCGATTCCATGCCATTTTCATGTTTCTTAGCCGCAATAAGTTTAGTAAGGAAACTGGTGGTCCATTTCTGTACCGTGTTACTCTTAACCTCGGCGTAAAGTCTGGACTCAAGTTCCTGTTTCTGAGACATGGGCATCTTCAAACACTCGTTAAGCTGTTTAGCGATGCCAACAGAATCCCAAGGATTGACGAGAATGGCATCCTTAAGAACCGTCAGAGTGCCAGTAAATTCCAGAAGTATTAATGGCAGACAAGTATCCTTTTGGCAGACCACATACTCAAGCAGAGTAGTATTCATACCATCGCGAACACTAGTGATTAAACACACGTCAGCGCATCGCAAGAGTGCCAAATACTCTTCCTTAACCACATACATTTGGTAATGCCAAACGGGAGTGAAGTGGATCAGACCATACTTTGCGTTGATGCGCGACACCAATTCAGTAACCTTCTCTTCAACTTTGTCACCATGAGAGTATCCGAGAGACAGTACCTGAATAAGCACAACTTTACCTCTCCATTCCTTGTACATTTGAAGGAACATTTCAAATGCTTCGAGCTTTTGTACCACGCCTCTGACGCTATCTAAGCGGTCACGGCCAACGATGATTTTGCTATCGCCGTACACCTCTTTGAGAGCGGCCACCTTTTCATCAACGGCAGTATTGAATGCATCGGCCTCTGTTTGTTCGGCATCGATCAGGATGGGGAGAGCAATAGTCAGGGTAAAGTTACCGTAACTTGACACGACATTCTTCCGGGGAAGCTGGCACCCGTCGATGCGCTGGCAACACAGCAAGAAATGGTTGGCAAACAGGGGCAGCTGGAAACCAATCTGGTTGACGCCAAGCACCCCTTCCAAAAGTGCCAGTCTCTTGGGAAGGCAACGGAAGTACTCCAGCGACGGCCAGGGAGCGTGCATGAAGAACCCGATGGTGGCGTCGGGCCATTCAGTACGACACAATTGTGGTAACAAAAGGAGGTAATAATCGTGTATCCAGATGATATCACCCGGTTTGTAGATTTGCTTGATTTTGTGGAAGTAAGCCTCATTGAACTTGACGTAGTCATGCCACCATTCATTTTCAGCCTGTCCGTCGGAAGGTTGACTTTGAATGTAGTGGAATACGGGCCAAAGTGCCCATTCGGGGTACCGGCGCCACTTTACGAGTTGGGTGGCGTCTTCGCCCGCCTCCAGATCGTCGAGCCAGACTGGATGGATTCCTTTGGGAAGTTCCAGCTCAACGTGGCGCCTTTCGTCCTGCAGAAGACGGGGAGCTTCCCCGGTCCATGCCACCACTTGTTGTTCATATTCGGGGTTTTGGGCGAGGTATTGGACCAGCGAAAAGAGGGCCGAGGTTCCTCTGGTGCGGCGAAGCTTATAAGGAGGGGTGTTACCCGGATTCTCCTCTATTTTCAAGGGCAATTGAGTAAGGACGTTGATTACCCTCGTTGGAGGCATATTTGATTGATGGCGGTGAGTAGGAAATGGGGTGAGTTGGTAAGATCGTCGCTGGTGTTCGCAACCAACAGGGCTAGCAACCGCAAACAATGTACGGGCTCCTAATCCAAGGCGATTACAGATGAACGCAACTCTGGGGGTGTCGTTCGATTACCATGGTAGTAGGCATCTAAAATTTTAGCGTTATGCCACCGTTTACTTATCTCATTTAGGAGGTTGCAAGCGAAACGGACCACGTTGTCGTGAAGTCAATGCTTCGAAGTGCACTTGACGATAGCAATCTTACTTGACAACGTTATACGAAGTTCGTCTTTGCCCGGATCGTAGCGTTTAGCCGTCTCCATCTACTCTAGACATCATCGCTTCACCAAATTAGTGGATCATTGATGTGTTTTGAGTTGGTTGCTGCTGGGCTGGCAAATGCATCTGTCCCCTATGTTAAAGCAAGCCCGCGCTTCGCCTGTTATACCCCAGATCAATTTCGAAAATCTTTTGGAATTTTTCAAAATCCATGAGGTGAGTGGATATGGCTTGGCATCTTATACGAAGAGCCAAGATCATATACGGTGTTCATATGTCTCTCATGGTTGTAAAGAAATCAAATTAACCGAACAGCACCAAGTAATGCATAGTAAGCGGAGCAATTACAATGTGAGATCTCTTCAAATCTGCCACACTTACAGGTGACATAAGCGGAGACGTTGTTGTGAGCGCTGCGAGAATGTCTAAGTCAAGGAAAGTTTAATTTCGTTGGAGACCCCTGAAGCCGTGCCAAGTTCGCCACTCTTGGGAATGACGACAAAGTGTCATATCTGGGTGTCTGATTTGTCTGAGACTTGTACAACGTAACCATAATAAATGTTCATTGACTAAACTATGGATTCTAAAACACTATAAAAAAGGATCAATTGTCATATAATGTAAAATCAAACGGCAGCCATCTCTTCAACAAATGGTGCAAGGAGATCAAGAGGATCCGGAAAAGGAGGTGTATTTATACCAATACTTTGACAGAATAATAATTACTTGGCACGAGTGGGATGGTTAAGAACATAGCTCAACTAAATTCCTTCATAAGCTGTCATGTGTGGCACTCACGTCAACAGTGTCGCACCAAAAATGCATGAGCTAAAGTCACAATAATTTGATTCCGGGGACAAAGCGCCGCTAACGTTTGAGCGCCGCCAACGTTTGGTAACGTTCTGGTCATAGTCAGATCCCCAGCACAATCATTCACGGCTCTTTCAAACCAAACGGGGTCATCAAGGAGGGGATGACCGTCATTAAGGCGATTATGGGGCTTTGTTTTTTACCCAGGGCACATAACAATATATCCCCTACATGATAAGTTTAATCATGCACTTTGAAAAGCAGGGATTTTAAGGCATGCTGGGCGTATTGCCTCACCTCATAAAGTTTGGGGTGAGACATCCCGCGGAAGGCAACAACAGTTGCTAACGATAACGGGTAAAGGTCAACGTTGATCCCTCGAGAGAGCATTTGCGATAGACGTGTCTCATCTTTGTGTTCGCGGAGCTAATAAAGCCTTGGAAGGTGTTAATCTGAAGCCGCCCCTTCAAGAAATGCAGGAGGGGTCGATATGCAAGGGTGTTTCTACATAGACCAACATCATTAAGTTTCCGAATTATAGTCGTTATGTGGAAACATCCGGCGTGCTACCAATGTCATTAGTACTCGATCATCATCTTTTTCCCTATGCCGCAACCGTTTTCACCACAATATAAGGTCAAATCCTCTGTCTCCAACCTTGTTCATCCCCTAGAGTTTTTCAATTCAGGGAGGAAGGACAAGAGTGACCCAATAACACAACCATGAAGCGAAATCATCGTGCACCGGCAACCAGCAAAGGTCAAGTTGACTGCCGTATTCCAACGTCATTACATCACACAAGCACTAAATCAGGAGACTCACCTGCACCACCGGCGTTCTCGTCAAGATTTGCCGAGTGCGACAACCTGTCGGTATCGTTACGTATGACCGCTGCAGCACTCACCAGCGCAAGCGATCCTACACAAAGTTGCTCGTAGCTCATTATGAACGCTGTCAACCACCTTTTTAGGCATTACACCGCTTTCAATTTAGAAAGCATAATTTAGGTTTTTTGGTGAAGACAGCAGACCATTAACCGGAGCCGATGTCTATTCATTAAAGTTATCTTCTTCATCACTGATCGCAAGGTATTCGACCAACAAGTTGGCCCCACTTTTGAGCACTGGCTCCTCCTTAATTGCCTTCGTCAGGACTGCAACCACCTGCTTAGGGAATGGCTGGACCACTTCGAACGTAAACGGAAATTCCTCAAAATACTCGGTAAAGGAAAGCGGGTCGATGTCGTCATTGTCATCTTCGGATTCCTCACATTCTCGAAGATCCCACAACAATGAATCAATGTACAAGTACAATTCTTGCACCGTGACGTCAGGGGCGAGCTTAACGATCTGGCGCTGGCCCAGCGGAAGTCTAATTGCCATCGACACTTTACCTTCCACCAGTTCTCGCCACGATGTCAACCCCTCCATGAAGAGGCGCCGTTGACGTTTAAGTCTTTCGGCCTTCCGTTCCCGTTCGATGGCAGCTTGCTTGGCGACCTTTTTCTCGCGATCTTGGGCCAACGAGTCCGCATACGCCTGATCCTGCTGCTCTTTCAAAACCCTGGCATATTCGATCTCTTGTAAGTCGAATCGCAGACTTACTAACTGAGCATTGTAGGTGTCGCCTGTTTTGCCAAGGTTGCGACCAATGCGAGCTATAGTCGTATGGGTCTCGTCGCCCAACAAGGCTTGATTAATGTTCAGCTTATAGACGACCAGCATTGACGACATCACCGCAGGAGAAGCCAGCACGTTAGCGGCGGCGGCAATGAACGGAAGACGTCGGCATCCGTACGCAGACCCCACGGCATGAGCCTCCGGTTGACACGATACGTTGCCAAAATACACTTTCGCAGGACTGTAAGACCCTTGAGGACCGTAGTATTTGTTGAACCACTCCAGTGCCACTATCTTTTGACCAAACTCCGCGGTGTCATCGTTGACAAGCACAATAATGAGCCATTGATAGCGCAGCTGGCATTGTTTGTAGATAGCGTCGAAGTCGGCGGTGGCCACATCCAATTCTTCTGGTAGTTCCGGATTGTACGACTCAATGTAACCATCAAAGTCGAACAGTTTAGGTAAGCGATTGGGAGGGTTCTTAGGAGCGATGAATTGCCATATCCACATGACAAGCAGCATTAGCAGTCGGGGTATAATAAGAAGCAATACCCACCAGGGGCTGGTGCTATTCTTGATGGGATCGTATTTTTCCAGGTCTCGTTTCAGTCGATGTATACCAAGATCGAGTTGCCAATGGTTGCTCACTAGAGGAGCCTTCGGAAGGCGAATAAGCCCATCCTGGAACATCTGTTGGTGTAAATTGATTGCCTCCTCTCGAAAGTCTCTGGGAGGGGTACGAGCCGGTGGTTCTGGTACCAGACGATGATGAAGTCCCAGAGTATCATGTGCTTGTGCCCCCAGACTGATCCCGTCGAAACCCTGTTCGAAATAATGAGCTAACGCATTGTTTATATCGTTGTCATAGAACTCGATGAGTCGTTGAACACTGGCATCGTCAGTGTCGGGAGTCCCGGCAATGCTCTTGAATGTGTCCATAGTGATTGTGCGTGTGAGTTGGAGACAGATAGTGCGACTCGTATGGTAGCGATAAAGAAATTGCAACCATCCAAAAGAGCAATGAGGAACAATACGATTTATAGTGTGCAAGTAATTGCCATTGATTTCGAAGGTTGTATTACATTTCAAACATTACTTATGATTACTAAACTGTGTGATGTTTGTGCCTATTCGTGACTTTCGTCGGAACCGGTAACCGATTCTAGGCTAAGTCAAAACTGTAACAATAATCCTAACTGTACGCATCACTTAGGGTTTCATCAAAACTCAGAAAGTATTCTGTCACCATTTCTGCCAAGAGCATTGCTTACAATGGGAAAACCTTTCACCACTTGATAATCCAATACGCGGGCATCGTTTTGATGTAAAATGATAATCCATCATTAATAGAGCATTATTAATCCAGTACATGCAATGTCCGGCCATTTAAGGCTTCGGAACTGGAGCAGCAGCGGTCTTTTTCAGCTGCTTCCGCCGAGAGGGCTTGGATCTCGTCGAATCGCGGTCCCATTCACCGGTGACATTTTGAAGATAGGCAGGAACAGGAAGTCCCAGCCTGAGGAAAAATATCTTCCAATTACGAGCTTTGTCCTTCAATTGCACTTGAGATCTGTTCTTAAGCGCTTCAGAGATTTTACCTCCAGCACCAAATAGTTCGAGAATCGTTGCCCATGCTGGTCCCTTCAATTCAAGGGCATGTCGTAACGCTTTTTCTTCCTCTCTAGTCCATGGACGACGTTGAGCATTGCGCACGGAACCTTGCAGAATTCGTAAGTGTATCTGTTGTTCCTGGATTTCCAGAGGGAGTAACTCATGAGTGATCTTATTAAGCTCAACGCCATCAATCTCACGTTCAGGAGCCGGCGGTGGCAGAGCTGTATATGGTGCCAGTTGCAAATGAGCCGGCATTGGCACGTGGACCGTGGCAGTGTTGGTTTCCAGCAGCAGCAGCACCGGGGTGTACAGGTATCCTCTCAGTTGGCGCCCGCGCTTACCCCAGATGATGAACCCCATGTTTTTCAGTACGTAATCGAACAAATCACGCAAAAACGTGAACCACTCGTACTCGTGGCTTAGATCCTCGCCTTCGGGCCAACCCAAAAGCACTGACTTGCGTTGCTGGCATCTTTCGACAAAATCCATTTCGGTGGGACTTAGATTCTTAACTCCCCGGCGTCCCATTAAAACTTCTTTCATATCTTCGGGTAAGATATCTTTGAGAATTTCCTCCAGCAGCCGCTCGCCGGCCTCAATGGCTGAAATATAGGCTTGAGTCTTAAGATCCAAGTACAAATTCGCGGTTGGTTTGAGTAACTTACCGACTTTGTCGCCAATGGCGGTGTTGACCCCCAGCTGCAATGACACCAGGTTGCCCATGTTACTAAGGGCGTTGGTAGGGTCTAAGTTGTTGTTGGGACAGAAAACATCAAGAAACAGTTCATTCAAGTAAAAGAACCCAACTTCCAATGTACCTAAGGTGGCCATAAGAAACGTCGCTAGGTTCACTTTACGCAATGTCAGCTCGATCAGTTGTTCACGATTACGAAACATCAGCGGGGTTTTCTCCCCTTCTTTCCACATTCCTGGGGCTAAATGTTCCACATTCAAAAAGGGATCGTCTTCCAGATACAATCGCTTGGTGAACTCGAACAACAGAGCCAAATCGCGAAACGTAGCCCCTCCCGGAGTATCAGGACTCAGAGCTAAATCGATAATCTTTTGGTATGGGCCCACGGCAACAATTCGAAGCAACTGGGTGGCCAAATTATCAAGAGTCGGCAAAGTGTTGATGAGCAACTGGATACGAGGCGGTAAGTAGTCGGCAGCGACAATGGGGAGAGGAAGAGCAGCCAAATGAGCCTGCGATAACGCTGCAAGTGGCGGGAGCTGCGCGCTAAGCTCCTTGTAAGCGGCCACGGCTTCATTAGTGTTGAACAACTCCAGATTGGCGGGGACTTCAATGCCATGCCACAGCGTCAGGACCCCAGTCACAGTGTCGGTTGTGGGAGCAGTAACTGCAGTATCAGGCGCCGCCTGAGCGGTGCTGCTATCCAACTGAACTCCCAGGATGGCAGGATCAACCACTCCCACCTCTTTATCGACCTCTTTGGCCGTAGCCAGCTCCGTCAGCTGCTCAAGATGATGAGCCATAAACCGGAGCTCATCGTCGAGCCGAGGACGTTTCAGGAGCACTTCATCTTGTTCCTTCTGTTGCGCTAGCTCGTCACGTTGCTGTTCGGCAAGATAGTTTTCTAAGTCCTCTTCGGCACGTCGGTGGAGGTCCATAGCGATGAGGTATTCGCGACGCGTTGTGATAAAGGGAACAACGGCACTGAGGAGTATCACTATTCGGGGCTCAAAACCGCGACCCCATGAACCATGACAAAACATTTTGGTATCAGTCATCATTGATAAGAGGTTGCGATGTCAAAGCTATTTTTAGTGGAGGGGGTGTTTCGATACATTATCGTAGGTTTATTGACCTGATATACCCTTGGATAAGGTGGGAACTATCTCGGATATTCCCAGACGTAATTGCTCAAGGTTACATGCGATCATGAATTTCCCAAATATAGTCACTTATCCAAACTCATCAGTGTAGCTTTTTTGAATTGCTTGGACCATTTTTGTTACTAACCACAAATGACGACTCAAACTAGATTCGATTTGGTTATATATAGTTGTCGTCTTCACTTTCCCCTTTAGGAGCCACCGTAATTGCTTGTTAATGGATGGGACGGACACAAAGCCAACAAGTTTCGGGTTAGTTATATTTACAGCGACGTTTACGTCCGAATCTTTGAAAAGCAACCCATCATTATAGAAGGGCCCCTTGCATGTTTTTATGAACAAAGACATGTCATTTATGTTTCGTTTATCTTAGTTACGTCATTGAGTCCGATATTCGTCCGATTTTCCTCCATCATCTTGTTGTGGCGTCGCCGTACTCTATCGCCTTGGGAAGTTTATAAGTCGAGGGGGGGGTTGTGCACACACCAACTAAGCATTTGAATTTCCATAACGATAATTATATCAACCCAAACAGTCGAGCCTTTGAGGCACGACAAAGGGAATACGAACCGTGAAACATCGCCAATGACGATTGAGTTCATGTCTTTGTAAACGTCAGACAAAGCTTATGCGGCTGAAAACATTAGGACCCTTGACATCTTTCATCTTTACAAGTCGTGCGCGTACCAATGTACCCCTGCCTGATCAACGAAACTATTCGGTAACTCATATCCCTCTCCCAATATACGGCCACGAACCACTAACTATGTGGACGTGTTTAAAAAGCTTACCATCGGCTTAACCTTCGGAACATTGCATCTATTCATTGTTTCATCTTCTATTCTGTAATGTCATTTTTGGACGCGGCACCGTGTCACCCCAGAATGTAAACCAAGTTTTCCCTGACGCATCTGGCGTGCTCGTGCTCCCAATTTAGAATGTTGTCAAGGCTTATATTGCCCGATCCCCCTCATTCCATACTTCATGAGTATATGCCAGGTCAAGCCACCGCTGCCGATAGTGGGTGATCATCAGCATTCGCCAAGCCAGTCGCCGGCTTCGCTGAGGAGTCCGATGTCTCAGACCCAAGTTCTTGCTCCTCCAATTGCAACAAATCCGGGGGTGTTTGCTCTGGGTAAGGACAATATAACGGTGCTTAAGCTGGTGGAAGACCTCGTTCATCTACTCCAATGGTATTATGATCAAAAACAGGAGGGTGCTGATCCTTTCCGTGCTGAAGCCACCTTCTTCCCGTGGCTC
This sequence comes from Diutina neorugosa, assembly GCA_030578555.1. Classification (NCBI taxonomy): domain Eukaryota; kingdom Fungi; phylum Ascomycota; class Pichiomycetes; order Serinales; family Debaryomycetaceae; genus Diutina; species Diutina neorugosa. The sequence continues at coordinate 43,455 of JAJMSK010000037.1, read as the reverse complement.
CATCATCTTAGCCTGCCCCATCAACGCCAATTTTTTGCTGGGGATGCCAATCATTGTGTGACACCTCCACTTACCTGCAATTTAATCACAGTGGAATGTTCCCCTACCCCTGACCCTCAGGGATCATGGAGACTTGTCAACTCCGTCCCGGTGGAAGATTTGTTGACAACCCCACCACAACCGAGTTTAACTCAGGTTCTGAATCGAAACTTTGGCAGTCAATTATCGCTTATGGCACAAACGCTGCTGTTGTTGTTATACGGCCCAGATTTAGGTTACCTACATCGGTGTGCGGAACTTCTCAAGCCATTGGGATGTGGCACAATATTTGTTTGTTCCATCACTTTGTCGAGTTGGTCACATATTCCTAAGTTTCTCTGGGAGTCACCATTGGACTCAAAGTGGTCACAAACAGAACTTCTCACAAAATCTCCGCCACACCCAACGCGCCCCCATCGGTTTTGCCCTCTTCTAGCTTATGAACAAGCACTTCTATTTGCCATTCATGGTACACTGCGCTTATTTGACCACTTGGTGGTGGGTACGGTCGACGACTTCAGCTCTGTTTGTAAGCTGAACTTCAAGCTAATCGTTGAATGTCATGACCTGGTCATGGAACCTCCACTGTACAAGACCCTCATGATGGTTGCGCAAGACTGGCTTCGGCAAATACGAAATACTCATTATTATTTCGAGTTCCCTCTGGGTAACTACAGTCGCGTACATGCTCCAGCATTCGTCAACACCATAAAGATCATGTACGATTTGTTAAATAGCGGTGCTCCCATTTACCTTTTTTCTTTTGATGGCTTCACGGGTGTGCTGCTCTTTGTTGTGGCGATGGCTAAGGTGGCGTGGAATACACTGATAGATAAGGCTATCATTGAGCTTGTAACTCGTTGTCGCGTTCGCCTTTACTTGTTCAAGACCGATTATGCCTTTTTGAAAGATCTCGAAGTGTATTTGGACGAAATTCCTCGGTGCAAACTGCTAGTACTTCAGGAGCACTTGCCCGACATTGAGCCAATTCTTCGAACGCTGCCTTCGGCGCCACCCCATGATTTCCTGCCAGACCAACCTCATTCCGTGAAAGGCAAAGGATTTACCATACCCTCCGCTAGGATAATCCAAACCCAAACCCCGCCACAGACACCATTGGTGAAACCTCTCGAGTCGGTATCATCTGATGATTGGTTTCAACCAGGAACGGATATCAATTTCCCCGCTACCATATTAGAAAACGAACTATATCTTGGTTCATGGCTCCATGCGTCGTCGTATACTATTACGGGAGCGTTTAATATCGAACGCATCATATCTTTGGGCGATTGTCCACGTTGGTGTCTGTCAATGGTAACTTCTGGTCAATATACCGAACTTTGGCGGTATCAAGATATTGTGGTGTTAGAAATTGATTGCACCAAGATGAAGGATGCTCCTCCCCTGGTGAAACTGGTCATTTTTCTTCATAACTTCAATGATGATGGACGTGACCTGCTTCTTCCTTTTCTATTCAAGTGTCCTAGCTCGGTAAAGGCCAAATTGGGCCTTGAAAAAGGGGGTTGTGGTTCTGAAGTACGACCTCGTCCAAGGCCTTGTCCTCGTACTTTAGTCCATTGTCGCATCGGAGTGCTGCGACTGGCACTGTTGGTAATAGCCCTGCTTATGGTTAAGTTCAACTTGCTGTTGGTATCTGCTTATCTTTACGTCAGGGTGCAGAGGTTTAACATCATCATCCAACCCAATCTCAAGTTGATGTACTCGTTATGGCTTTGGGAGAAACATATCCATGGTGGGGTTTTAGCATGGGAAGTATGGGCACTGTGGATCGATAGTTTGAACCGTCATTACATTGACACCGATTAGAAGCTGGCTTCGTAAGTAATATAGATATGAACAAGTAAACATTGGTAAATAAGCAAGCAAACTGAAAAGAGATCGTTCTACTTTATAACTAAGTCGTTGATACCTTTCACATTGCTAATCCATGCAGGAATTGATGTTTCCTTAAGATTCCGTAGACTATATATGCTCCCCTCATCGCTCGCACTTCCCCACAGATCACTCACAGCAACCCACCATGTCTCGGAATATCAATCGCGTGGTCCAAGCAAGTATGTATTCGTCTAGTGTTCATTTGATGTGTTACTAACGTACTCTAGTCCAAAAGCTCTACCCAAAGGCGTTGGCTGATCTGTCATGGGACAATACTGGCTTGCTCGTTGACACGGTATCGGACGTGCTGGCCCCCGTCAGAGTGTTATTGACGATTGACCTTACTCAAAACGTTGCTCAAGAAGCAATTGATCAGAACTGCAATTTTATCATGGCTTACCATCCGTTCATCTTCAAGGGGTTAAAGCTGATCACCCAGAATGATCCTCAACAACGAAGTCTCCTCAAGCTCATTAGTCATAACATTGCCGTGTACTGTCCTCACACAGCGGTGGACTCCCAAGTGGGTGGGGTTAATGATTTTCTTGTTGGCACCCTCGGAGGTGAAATCAAGCTGAGAAAGCCCATTGAAGCTTCAGCGGCAGCCGAAGCTACTGCCGATTGCGGCATGGGTCGTATCGTCGAGTTTGCGAAACCGATGAAGCTTGGAGACATCATTAACAACGTGAAGAAAGGTCTTAAGCTAGATCACATCCAAGTTGGGTTTGCTCGCAATGAAGACCAGTATCAGGAGATTTCCTCGGTGGCATTGTGTGCCGGTTCCGGGGGAAGTGTGCTTAGCAAAGTAAAGGCCGATTTATACTACACCGGTGAGTTGAGCCATCATGAGGCTTTGTATTTAACGGAAAATGGGTCAGCGGTCATTGTTTGCAATCACAGTAATACCGAGAGGGCTTTCCTTGCTGATTTCAAGAAGCAATTGGAGGAAGAACTTGGTAAGGATGCTGAGATTATCGTGTCGCAAACTGACCGTGATCCATTGAGAACATTTTAAATAAATAACGCGGTCTAGCGGCATGATACTTGAACAATAGTGTAATGTCGATGATTCCATTTGAATGATCAGATTCATACGCTTTTCGGGAAATTACTAAGAAGGTGGGGTGATAGTTATAAATCTTGTTTGTATTGATTAAATTCAGAACTCGTCTAATCGATTTCATTACTTCATTATTACCGCTCATGCTCATTCGACGATTGGGTGCCCAAGTATTCCACCAGGGTGTGATTGGGGTTGAAAGTTTGCAACTTGTCGTTTTCCTTGCTGGCGTACATGTTGCGACCGTCCTGGCCAGCCGAGCCCACGGTTTCAAGAACAACTTCTTCAATTTCCTCAGCTTCATCATCGACTTGAGGCAAGAATTGATTGAGAAGAACACCGATGAAACCGGTAATGGCAAACCCAGTTTCCATCACAAGCACAATAGCGTTGAAGAAACCCTTAAGGGCGTGGTTGGATCCCGAGTAGGTGAACACATATTCGAACCAGTCGGGCAACAAGATGGCGCCCATACCAGGAAGGACCGAAGCAGTAAGGAGGAAACGGTCACGTCTAGTGAAGGGAGTAGTAGAAATAATCTTGACACCAGCAATGGCCACCGAGCAGAACAAGAACGAAGTCATGCCCCCTAAGACTGGCTTGGGGATGGTGACGATGGCGGCAGCAAACTTGGAGAAAATGCCCATGATCAACATGAACCCAGCACACCAGTAACCGACAGTCAAGTTGGCACATTTAGTGACCGAAATGACACCATTGTTTTGAGCGAAGGTCGAAGTAGGGGTGACGGTACCGAGACCCGAGATGATACCATTAATACCATCAGCGAGAAGACCACCTTGAATTCTAGTTTCGTACAACAACCCTTCAGTCGGTTGTCTCAGCACATCGGAAGTGGCAGTGATATCACCAATGGCTTCCATCATAAGCACGAGTCTTACTGCAAGGAATGGCAAGATGGCGGGCCCGTAAAGTTCAAGCTTGAAAGTGTGTACCCAAAGGAAAGTAGCAGCAGGGGCAAGACCAATCGACAGACCATCGAAGTAGTTGCAGGCGGCGGCGACGATACATCCGATTAACAACCCCATGATCACAGCACATGACTTCATGATCGGGGAACCAAAACGTTCGGACAACAAAATCACCATGTAGACAAGGAAACCAAGCCCAACGTATTCAGCCAGACCCCAAACCTTGTTGTGCCCACCAACGTGACACACGTCACCACTACCATGACACGCTGACCCACCAAGCCAATCGGTCATACCAGTTTCGATCAAGTGAGTACCAATAAGCAACACCACGGGTCCGGTGACGATATTAGGGAAAATCAGTTGAAGGATACGGGCAGGGGTGAACGAAAGGGCAATTTCGAGGAGGGAGCAGATGACAGCCAGGGCCAAGATCCGACCGTAACCATCGGGGCATGGCAATTGGGTGCCATCGGCGGCGATAGGACAGTCTCCCAGCTCGTACATCATGGGGAACGCCTTAGTGACGACGGCGATAGACGCGAACGACGTCCCCACCATTGTCAAAAGCCCCGTACCCATATAGTAACCCTTAAACAACTTGATTCTGGTGATTTGAACCATCGATAACAATCCAGAGATGATAAGCGATGCCAGCACAAGGTACTGTGTGATTTCCGGGCGCAAGTTGGCGACACCGGAAATAAGGATGGGGGGAGTTACCACCCCGGCCAACATGGAAAGAGCGTGTTGGAACCCCAAGATAATCCCAAGGAAGATGGGCATATCGGCGTCGACACCAAAGAAGGGTTGGGTCTTGTGCTCTTTGGAGAAGAATGGGATTTCCGGCACGAACAAGTATTTGTAATCATAGTCACCGAAGATCCCTTCACGGGTGGTAAGTTTCTTGAAGAACCGGGTAGCTTGGTGCTTAACCACTTCCACTGCTTTCATATTGTGTGGAGAGGATGGTTGTGTGGAATACGGAGGAGAAACTAGCGGCGTTTGTCATGCTTTTATTTGCTTGGTGTCCTTTCTCCACATTTGGCGAAACGCATACGCACCGACGGCCAACCCCGAAAATCTTCTTCAAAATTATATGCAGGTCAAATTTATGATTCAAGGGTACATGACGGACAAGGGACAATAGATTAGGCTCGGTCCGGAGCGACGCCGACTACCAAAGCGCAAAGGGGCTGGCAAAAAGGAAAAAATTAGCTGATTTGGTAGGTTAACGAGGGCGCTCTCCCTAGGCGATGCCCTCGAACTCATCGGCTACTGAAGAGTTAATCGATATTGTGACTAATTAACGAATCTCGCATCGCCCTGCCCTGGTTATCTGCAGGACCCATCACCGTATTCGACATCGCCCGTAAATTTGTTCCCACTACACAACGAAGTAACTGGACACTAATTATGGTTAAACTACTGGGTTTCCATTACAAGGAAGCCCCCTCTAGTGACGGCTGGGGGCGGCCCCGGCTTTTTGCTCCCTTGCACCCGATAATGCAAACTATGCACGGTACGCCGCATCATTGCTGTAGTCGGAGGCTACCGTTGAGGGGACTACCCCACACTAATATCACCGAAAATCAAAGGCAGGAGGTCACGTGTAAGGAGGGGAGGAGCCAGACACCAAAGGAAATCGATACTTGGTATTAGCAACTGAATAATGGTACGACTACGTGAGTCACTCTGGCTACGGTCGCGTTGGTCATGGTACGTAGGAAAATTCCATGTAGCTGCAAGCTTTAGCCGCTTCTCCGGTAATTTCTGGGGTATTGTGGTAGCGCTGCGTCGCCCGAGCGAGGATTTGAGCGAATCCGAGGCTAGCTCATCGCATCGGTTTTCGGACTCCCATTTTTGCCTAGGTCATGATGCGCCTAAGGCTCGAGCTTCTAACCGAGCGTACCAGCTCCGCTTTTCGCTTGAATCCGGCCGTTATTTCTTTTGTCGAAGTGTCATTCCACTCGGGGGTGTACGAGGGGGGACCCGCCTTGGGATGAGGCTCAAGGCAAGGGGTGAGGAGGGGGGACTAGTAAATTGAAAGCGATAATTGGACTAGAAAGCTTACAATGACGATAAGAATGTATGAAATGAGTTATTAATTGCGATTGGGCTTATCTTTAATCATATTTACATGTTCCCGTCAGTGTGGTGGCCTCTGGAGGGAGCTTTTCTGGTGAGTCACGTTCCTGGAGGTGTTCAATTATATGACGTATAAGGATTATGTAGGTAAGCCACGCTTTTTCGGAGATCCATTCAACCTTCGGAGTTCACAAAAGCCTCTCGCCTACTACTACCACTATTACTCATTAACACTTTAGTTTTGTGATTGGATAAATCAGATCAATGTAGATCGGATTTCGCCATCTACGTCTACTCCGGTTCGTATCGAATCGATGGAGATTGACGGAGCGCATAGCCAGCTTCCGCTAGTCCCGTCTCCCTTGCTAAGACCAATCACAGGGGCAATTGGCTATGCAGCAGTGGGATAGATAAGAGACGAAAATTTGGATTTTTTCGGTGAATCCCGTCAAAGTCCTGCACCGCGGCAACCTTGGGGGTGCGAGGGGTATGATGTGGGACGCTGACATTGGAGGTGTGATTTAGACCTAGGATTCATCTCCATTAACAAACCCACCATGCAAGGATAGTTAATTTTAATACGATCTTTAATGCATTTGGTGACGCTCCGAACATCTTTTACGTGGTAGATCTAGACTCTCGTAAAATACCAATTCCATTTCATATTGTCCTCCACCCCTCTTGCCAAGACTAGCAAACAGCTTCGAAAGTCAGGATTGTTCGAAAATGTGGATAGCGCCTTTTGGGGGTCTCTCGTATATTCTCACTTGTGCTAAACTGAGACATTTTCAAGAATTGCACAATTTATCTAAAATTTGTAGTTTGTGCACACGTCCAAGCGTGTGAGCGTGTATTACCGCGTAAACCAAATTAACATATCAGTTGAGAATCTTTACGAAGCAGTCGGTAAGCCTTTCCCAATTTGAATTGAGATATTAGTATCTTTTCCACAACCCACCGAGGGCACCAGTGCTGCAATGTAATCACTCGTTGAGTTTTTACTCCAAGATAATTGTCGAACGAACTGTCGATTCCAGCAACAATGATATCACGTACCACTCGCCCAGCATAATCGTCAGGGTCGATATGAGCTTTCGAAAACACATCGCGATGGTTGTAAGCTTCATCCACATCAGGGTGGTTATAAATGGAGTTACGCCGCTTAACTTCATGGTACTCGTCATATTTCGACTTTCGAGATCCACTGACAAAATTGAGCACCTTCACGTTGAACGGCTTCATTTCTATCCGCAACGTGGCGGCGTATTGATGTATGGCAGCTTTCAGAGAGTTATATGTCGATGAAAATGGTAAGGGAAGAATTCCAGCCACCGACCCGGTAAAGGTGATGGTACCCTCCGCTTTGATCAACAACGGAGCGAATTCTCGAACCACTCGCATGGGGCCAAACACGTTGGCATTATAGCACGCAACGATGTCTTTATCTCTCATGTCGGTAGCAGCACCATGATAATCGATATCGGAATTGTTGACGAGGACGTCCAATTGACCATTTGTTGATTCAATCATCTCCCGAGCTGCTTCGACTGACCCCTGGTGGGTAACATCAAGCAAAATGGGGACGATTCCCATTTTTTTAAGGGAGGAAATGGCCCTTAGATGGCGGTCACCAGCGTAGACCAAAAATCCTTGATCACACAACTCCTTAGCCAAAGCAGTACCAATCGCCAGTGAGGCACCAGTGACTAACGCCACTCTAGTCATAATTATTCGATAAAGTGTATATGATTATATCCACCCACTATTTATATATACATAGATCTAGATATCTAATCAGCTAACACCAATTTTTTTGTACGTTGCCATTATAATACTTCCTGTCCGATTCGGGTGAACGTTGGATGAACAAAGGCATACGCCGTATAGAGCTACACAAAACAGATTGTACACAACCGAAACGACACAAGAGGAACCATGGTAATCTCAAAATGTCTGATATTGACACTGATAGCGATAGCCGTCCCGAGCAAGTGCTCGAGCGAAGAAGGACATTTGAACCGTCAGTTATAACTAATATTACACTCATATGATTGACGTCAACTACTAACCTAAGCAGTTTATTTAATTAACTCGATCCCATCCGCTTGGATTGCTTGTCGGATTAGATTGCGCCATTGTAATTAAGCCCTGAAGCCTAGATTGATGACATCCCGTTCAGCCACATGTCTGGTGTTGAGCCCAAAAAGAGTCACCGTTTTGACAAATAATAGGGTCCTGCGACATATGTGAAATTAGTGGTTATGTTGAAGACAAAGGAGATGATCAATGGACGATACCTTGTTACTGATTTACTGTTGAGTGATGAAGGTTTGCTGATCTAGCCAAGAAAAGAAGTTAATCCTTGGGTGCACATGACCGCACTCGTAATTGCCCGACCCCCCTGACCTACTTGGTTTAATCGTGAAACTAATCAATCAATCCCTATCGTTAACCAGGGTCAATTGAAGAGTTGAAATGGAATCCACGAATGGCTACGGAAATAATATCATCATCAGGAATGATGCTTTGACTTCATATTTACTTGAACGACGCAAATTTGACCGACTGTACCAATACATATTCATCGTGCCATTGGGATTATTGGTGGTGGGACTTACATGGGTCATTCTCAGACGCAAACGTCGGAGCCACAACGCTGCATGTCTGCTTCCTCAACGACAACGACGCTCTTGTCATCACCAACAACAGGCAATACCTTCGTCCTCAATGGAATATCTTCCTCGCTATGAACAGGAGCTAGCCCCTCCTCCGGCATACAGTAAAGCACAAGTGTAATTGGGTATCAACCAATGTTACTACCAAACAGTTGGTCATTTGGGTGCGATATAGCGATGAATGGGGTCATAGCCGGTCTGTGATCCTGAGCTGATATCTTTAAAAGTGAATGTGACTTTAACTCTAAATAATATGCCAATAGTGTCATAAAGAACGATGGCGGGCACGTATGACACGCCACTCCGAAAAGTCGGCAGATTATCTCTCGAGGTAAAATTCGCATGTGATAATCGTTAATTTGTGTCACAGCCGCACCTACGGGAGTGATGGTATCTACGTAACGTTTGTCATAATTATACTCTTTATTATGTGATCCCGCTCTAATGGTAATCGAACGGAAAGAGTTCGGTGTCATCCTCATCATCTTAAAAGACTCTCCTCTACTTGTAGAACTCAAACTTGTCATGTTCGGTTCCAGTCTTGACTTGAGCAGTGTAGGCTTCTTCCAAGTCCAGTTGCAAAATCATGTACCGGTTCTTTCTCACCGCACGTAAACCAGCCTCTTGCATAATGGCAGCAATGACCGCACCTGATAAGGGGTCGTTACGCACGATCAACGAGTCCAAATCGACTTCGGGGGCAAGACTCATCTTAGAGGCGATGGTAGTGAAAATGAGTCGCCGTTCCCGACGGTCCTTTAACGAGGGGAATTCAATCTTACGGTCCAAACGCCCGGGACGCAAAAGTGCCGGGTCAAGGGTGTCGGCACGGTTGGTAGCCATAATCACCTTTACCGTCAGATCCTGTTCGAAACCGTCCATTTGGTTCAACAACTCTAACAAAATACGTTGCACTTCACGATCAGCACCGGTTTGAGCGTCGAAACGCTTGGTAGCAATGGCATCGATTTCGTCAATGAAAATAATCGCCGGCAGGTGTTCACGAGCAAGTCTGAACACGTCTCTAACCATCCGCGGACCTTCACCAAGGTATTTTTGTACGAACTCCAGGCCGTTTATGCGGATAAACGAGGCGGTGGTGCCGTTGGCCACTGCCTTCACCAACATCGTCTTACCGGTACCCGGGGGCCCGTAAAGAAGCACCCCCCGAGGAGGGTCAATCCCAATTTGACTGTACAACTCACCTTGAGTCAATGGCAACTCCACTGCTTCTCTGATTTCTTGCTTTTGCAGGTCTAAACCCCCGACATCGGCGTAAGTGACGTCGGGCTTTTCGTTATCGCCAACAATGGAAATCAGCGAATCGGCTTCGGGGGGAAGGATATCGACAAGCGCGTTCGAGTGGCGATGTAACGCCACCAGCGATGACGGCTTGAGCAACTCTCTATCTAAGGTTGAGAGGATTCTCACCACATAGTTCGAGCCTGTAGTACTGGAAACAATCCCAGTTTTATCGTCGATGGGTTCAAGGAACTGGCCAATGACCAACGGCACCAGCTTGATGCGCTTCACCTCCTCTTGCGCCCGCACAAGCTCACGCTTAAGGTGTCTCTGTTCGTCCTTGATGTACTCCTCCTGGAGCTGTAAAAGGTCCAAATCCCGCTGGAGCTTTTTGTATTTGAGATACACGTCGTCCTCATTCAAGTTGACGGGGTCTTCCATGGTAGCGTTGGTGGTTGAGAGTGGTGGCGAAAAGTGCGGCTCAGCAATAGTGATCCCGCGACAAATCCAGTACGGAAGATGGTAGAAGAAGGTAGCTTGAAAAGGCGAAATTTGATACGTAGCTAGCTCCAATTCATATCTGGGTGTTATTACCTATGATATATTGACTTTAAATCTACATTGGATTGACGATTACGTCGATGATTGTAATTTTACGTGTATGGAGACAGATGATAAATTCTGCCACGAAACCGTCAAGCAATGTACTAAATGAATCAAATGTTTACCAAATTGTTACGGTGGAACATACCCCGATTATCATACCCAAAATTAGATATTATACCTCTCGTTGAATTCGTGTCTATACCATTATTCTTCCATCTCATCATTCTCCTGCTCGGCTAATTCCTTAATGATTGCATCGGTCTTGTCATCTGGGTATATTTGGAACCCACCATCAGCAGTGACTGAGGCCAATTGAGCGTTCTTGCAGTCCAACTTTTCTTCCATCACTTGCTTCAACGTCTTAAGCGTCAAAATCTCTGCTTCCTTAAGCGTGAGTGACTTGTGGTATTCGTTTTGCAATTCCGTCTGAGCCCCTTCGGAACCCGAACCGATGGCTTTAGCGTCGTAGCGGTAGAAAGTCCCCGAAGGTTCGGCATGGTACAATTGGGGACCCTTATCTTTGTCATAACCAGCAATCAACAACGCCACCCCGAATGGTCTCAGCATAAGCCGTTTTTCACCCGAAGCACCCTCACCAAACCGCAATGCCAAGTCACACACCAGCTGCGTCAACGGTTCGACGCCAATGGCCTCGTCGTAGTACAAATTATGGGTCACCGACAGCACTCGAGCATGTTCGATCATTGAGCGAGCGTCAGCCGTCAAACCGGACATGGCACAGCCAATGTGGTGGTCGATTTCGACGATCTTTTCGATGGAGTTGGCTTCGAGGAGGGGCGAAGTCACCCGCTTTTCCACCCCCAAAATCACGCCTTCCAGGGTGCAGATACCAATGGCAGTCGACCCAAGTTTGATGGCTTCAAGCGAGTATTCGACTTGAAATAATCTCCCTTCAGGGGAGAACGTCAGCACCCCGCGATCGTATTCGCTTCGAGTCAAGAACATAGTGGCAAACGAAGCGCGCACTGGGAGTCTGTATTGTAGTGTTACCTCACAAGAGTAATTGAAAATGCCACTGACCGGAATCGAACCTTATTTGTTTTTCTTAAGTGTCACTGATTTAAGAAGGATCTCTCCCATAATAAGGCTTTGGCATCACATTTGGCAATTGGCAATTAGGTTAGGAAATATTGCCCGGGAACGGTTGAGAGGGGTCGTAATCAGCAACCAGTTAAACTATTCAGGGAACGAGTTACCCCTTGGCAATCATCCATGACCACCACCGTCACCCCAAATTCACTTACCCCATAGGAGATAATGGGCTATTGTTAACCGATAACCCCTTTAGAAATTGAAAGACGTTTGCAGGTATTTGATGGTCACACACTCCCATATGTTAAAAGTCGGTCGTAAACTTGGTCTCGTATCGGATTCCGTCTCCCCTGCAACAATAACTCCCTTGACAATCTAAGAGCGATTGGTTCCTGCGCAACCATCAATAGCAAACCAAGTGGTTACCGTTTCAACCAATTGTCTATTATGATAAGCGGGTGACTTGGTAACGTCACACCTCATCTACTACCTGAGTTTGATCAACTCTACACGCTATTGGAGAATAATCCCCTATCCACATAGTTACGATGACTTATCTCGAAAACCTAAAAAAGAAATAGTCACGCAAACTTTGGTTATGAAAGACACTCGAGACATTTTTATTTAAGGAACGCTACACCCTCGATAATTCCACAGAATGTTCGAGTGTGGAGCTTCTGAATGTGCATGTATGGACATACTCGGTGTTAAAACCGTCATATGTTCTTGTGGGAAGTCGGTGTACGCATGTACACTGTGTGGTTCTATTTACTGCCATCCTTAGTTGCAAGCATCTAATTGATCAATTCCTCGTTCGCCGGTCGTACGTGGATGGTGAAGTATTTATTTAACATGTGTGTTATTATGATTAACGAAACTATACTGTTTACTTTCATGAGATGGCTCATAAGTTATTGGTGTACTCATTAGCGACGGTCGCCACTTCAACATGATGATCTGCGATACTTGATTATCTTGATGAATGCTAGGTATGGTGGATTTATCAACCGCTACTACCGATAGTCTGTACCGATTATTAGTGTCATATAATACTCCAATTGATGTATGGTTTTAGTTGTAGTTCACTTACACGCGCTCGCAACCAAGACGTCCACGCTATTGGATCCAAATATTGCACTCGACGGGCCTTGCACTATCCATGTTTAAACTTGGCGTGTTGCGAACGCCAACAATCTTGCTACGACGCCAGTGTCCATTCAATTCATTGGTGCGATTCCGAAGTACATTAGGCGATGCCGTCAATCAGACCCCTCGCAAATTCGAGGATGAACAACCCGACCCACTTGATAACCTGGTGGAGAACGTTGAGAGACTAAGGCTTACTGAGAAACTCAAACAAACGAAAACAGCGATGGAACAGACCAAGGCAACCATCAAGCATCTTGAATCAGCGCCTGCGATGGATTTGAACGAAAACGATTCCCAATCTGATAAGAAAGAGGAAGATAATGATGCAGTTGAGCTTGACGAGGATACCGATGGTGATGATATCAAAGGCCAAGCCGCGACCTTAGCGGCCCAGGCTCGTGAACGGGGTAAGGAGACTCCCAACATCAGTCAACAAATCAATGAAGAGATTCATCGCCAATTCAAAGACTTACCAAGTAGCCAAGAAGCTCGAAAACTGCAATGGGCTAAGAAGATTAGCGATAACGTCGAGTCATTTCATCTGGTGGTGTTGACTGCTACTCGAGCTTTGAATGATGTCACCGGTTACTCGGTGATTGAGAAGTTAAAGAAGCTGATTGACCAACTCGAGGATGATTTGAAAGATGCCAAGCAACAAGTCAAGGATTGTAAGCTGGATTACGGTGATGCAATTCAACTTAGACTGACATCACAACGGGAAATCAATGAGTTGCTTACTCGTAAACATAATTGGTCATCACAAGATTTGGAGAGATTTACCGATTTATACCGAAATGACCATACCAATGAGCTTCGGGAAAAGGAGGCAGCGGAAAACTTGAACGAAGCTGAACTGAAAGTTGATGCAATTCAGCTTAAATTAACTCAACTGATATTGACTCGCTACCATGAAGAACAAATATGGAGTGACAAGATCAGACGGGCACTGACGTGGGGGACGTGGGTGATCATGGGCGTTAATTTGTTATTGTTCGCTGTTGCCACATTTTTCGTTGAGCCTTGGAAACGCAAGCGACTTGTCGATGCATTTGAAGCGAAAGTAAAAGAGACGATGACGGCTGTGGAGACTGGCGACGAGAAACTCGCTAAGGAGATTTCCGAATTGAAGAAATCCGATACGTCTGCAATGAATGAAGCTAAGGACTTCGTCAATGACGTTATTCATTTAGCTGACACCACTCCCTCCATCGAGGCTGAATATGAAGCCAGTCAAAAGGAGCTTGCTAAACAAAAGGAAGCAGATGAACAAGCAGCTAAGGCGCAAAAAGAAACAGTTGATAGAGTACCCGGAATAAAGGGTGCCTGGGAATCACTAAAAAGTTTGATGGTCCAGGCTCGCTACGATTTGCTGTTGTGGTGGGCACACATGGTTCAAGTGATGCTCAGCACGGTGGAGTTACGAAAACTTGACATTGTGGGAACTGTACTGATGTGTACAGTTATTGGTGGAGCATTGGGTAGTTATTTTACTCGCCATTTCAGTATTAGATAGAACCTTGATGCATTTAAAATTACATAGACTGATTACAAATAAGGTATAATCTGCAGCACTTGATTACTGGATTTGATCCAAGTGTGATCTGAATTAGGAATATATACACCGAGTGGTATTATTGCTTGTAAAGGGCATCCAAGAAACCAACAATTAAGCGGTCAGCAACGCCCGTCGTCGATACGGAGCCAGCAACACCATAGAAAGAGCCAGTGTCTCCACGGGGCTTAGCACGCTTACCATCACTAGCGGCAGCTAATTTTTCAACCAGTTCCACCACTCCGTCGATCAATTCATTAATGATAGGAACCGTAAGACGAGTGAAAGCAAAGTGCAACGCGGGAGGGTTTTGGAGGGTAGCATAATGCCATCCCTTATGACTCAAGTCGTCGGAAAGGTCATAGATGTTGAACACATTGTCTGATTTAGTCTTGAACGCCACCACCAGACCAAGAGGGTCACCGATTATTTCCAAGTATTTCAGGAGGGTGGGGTGAGTCTCAATCGCCTTGCGGAACTTCATTGATGTCAGCACAATTTCGTAACAAAGCTTAGTGTAGCCGTCTTCACCCATGTGAAGCATAGTCGCCCAGCACCCCACCATTAATGCCCCAGGACGCAGTCCCGCCAACGTGGGGGAACCGTATAATCCTCCCGTCCAGTCGGTCAGCACGTAGTATTGACATTCACGCATCTTGTGCAGGCGGTACATGATGATCAGCGACCCTTTGGGGGCAAACCCGTACTTGTGGGTGTCGCACGAAATCAGAGTGACACCTGGTACTCTAAAGTCGGTAATGGGAAGTTTTCGGTCACCATGAACGCCCAGTTTACCCAAGAAACTGACGATAAATGAACCAAGACATGCATCGACGTGGAGGGGTATGTTATAACGAGTGGCAAGTTTGCCAAGGGCTTCTATATCATCCATGACCCCGTGAGGGTAGTTAGGAGTCAGGCCACACAAAAGCACGGTGTTACTATTGATCAATCGTTTGACTTGAGCCACATCCACTTGATAAGTCTTGGGGTCCAAATCCACCTTGTGGAGAGTCATGCCAAAATAATAGCATGCCTTTTCGATACCGGCATGAATAGTAACTGGAGCAATGACTTCGGGATGGGTAATTCCTTTATAGCGCTTGCCGTATTCTCTAGCGGCGAGGCCAGTGAGCAAAAGCAGTTCCGTACCCCCCAGAGTGGTGCACCCTACCCCATCTTCAGGAGCAATAAATGCCCGTAACACCATCAGGACCACTTCCGCCTCCATCTTTCGCACCCCGGGGAACACGTCAGGGTGCAATTGGTTGGCCACGGAATATTTATCGTAAGCACGAGTTTGAAGAGCAAGTAACTCTTCGCCCCCGTGATAGACTGCTCCCAGAACTCTTCCGTTAAGGTAGTCGGTGTGGTCGAGGTTAGATAACTTATCCAACTCGGCATCGATGTCGGAGACGGGCAAACCATGAGCAGGAAGCTGGTGCAATTGCAATAATGAGTCATCGTTTTTGATCAAGCTAGCCTCGACCTTGGTCATGGCTTCCGACACTTGTTTGTCGACCTTGGACTTGATTGGTGGCAAGGTAAGCACCCAGGCAAAGAAGCGACGAGAGCCGTAATTGTACGCCATTTTGACGGAGCTAATGGGGCCATAACCATAGATATAAGTCCACACTGTTTGAAGTAACCGCATCACCATCAGAAAGATCACCACGTCCCGCAAAAGGAAGAGGTAACCCCACCATCCTTGGATAAGGTAATGGGAAACAAAGTAATGACGAAGGGCGACAGCAACGCTAGCGCCATTGGTAGCGATGGCGTCATCGACAAAGCGAACCGCGTGTGTTTGCCACAGAGATGCTGTCATGGCGATTCACACACACACACCGGTGGGAAAGAATATTGCTGCAACTCGAGTCAGGTCATAGGCCGGTTAGTTTTTGGCATAATATGCGCCCTGCACATAGACCCCACAGATTAATAAGTGACGGATATAACCAAACCCTGCGGTAAGTCCCCGATGAATTGTCCCCTCCGGCATAATCTCCACTCCGGGAATGCGTTTGCCGAATTAGCCAGAACAGACCCAACGACCAATAAACAGACGATGCTAGTAGAAGCATCCGGACCAGACAACACCGAGTGGCAACGCGACGATGAACGCCTGCCAATGGTTTTTGCGCGGGACTCCTAATGTGGGGCGCAAAGCGAATTGGTTTTTGTGGCTGGTAATAGGGGCGGGTTCGAGGATGGCGGTGAGGTCTTCGCTCGGAACTGAGCGGTTTTGTGCCGACAAAGCCGCGCTCGTCGGTTAGTAGCTAGGTTGTCATTACCGATGGCAACACTATTTAGGTAGACGGATGACTAGTGGTGAACGGGGGTGAATGGAGTGAATTAGACTAGATGGTGGGGAGACGGTTAGGAGATCTATTTTCAGGGTTTACGAGTGGCGTTGGAAAAATATTGGGGGTCTAGATTTATTTTTGTCTCACTTAGCCACGTGAGCTAACTAAATATCACTCATTCGTTTTTAATTCGTTAATACCTCATTATGGTCACGTGAAGGGCCCTCATTTGCTATTGTGGTAAATGGTTATATTGACACATAGACTACTGTTAGAATCATTTAAAAATCGTTTATATGATGCAAAAGACACTAACCCCCTTCTCCCGAACTAAATCTCCCCCCGTCTACTTCTTCTTTTTCGCGTTCAGGTGACGACCCCGACCCACTCTCACTCCCAGGTGACGCAGATTGGTCAGAGCAAATGGAGAGATGTAGTTATCGGCACTACCGCCACCAATCCATTGTTGCATGACTTTATCCTGTTGTCTGCGTTCCCATTCGTTGTGTTTGAGGGCTTGTTGGTACTCCTTTTGATCTTCGCGTAACAAAAGCGGTTCCCCTTCGGCGCGATGTCTCGAAGCTTCATTATGTTGAAACCCCCGTTGGCCAGCTTTCTTTTGCGAACTCTTCAGAAGCGGGGAGGGCATCGAGTAGCGTTCACCTCGACGAATGTAAACAAAGTTCCGCTTCAAATGAGGGGTGACTTTGCCCGTTTCCAGGTCCACCAGTACCGTACATCTCATTAAGGTTGCCCCACCACATTTAGGACAAAAGTGCTTGGGCGTACCATCCTTAGGGATGGGCGTCAACTTAAAGCAAGCATGGCACCGGTACATGAAGTTTTTCACCCGGTGAATCTGCTTCCCCGTAGAGTAGTTCATAAGCGAAAGTCCCATTTGAATGGCAACGTTTTGACAGGCAAAATCACCCGTAGCCAAGGCACATGTCAACGGTTCGGTGGTGGCAGTATCTTCAACGACATCAGCAGCATCTTTTAGTAATTCCAGGTTGATATTTTCCGGAGTGATCCAACCTTCATCGTCATCGAAGTCGACTTCCTCCGTTTCATCGGGTTGTTCTACCGATTGAAGCACGGAATCGGCATCAACCTCTTCTTCTTCTTCCACGACCGGTTGGGGTTCAGGTTCCGGTTCCGGTTGCGGTTGTTGTTTGCGAGGAGCACGACGATTACGGGTCTTCTTCGTCACTACTTGGAACCCATCGTCATCTTCCACGGGAGCTTCGACGGGTTCTTCAGTGGGAGTGTCACGGGGTGGTTCGGGTTGCTCTTGAGTCAAAGTCTCTGATTGTTCCGGTTGAGGGTGTACAATGTGACCTGCCTTGGGTTCGACGGGGTGAGTTTTAATGTGAGAATCGTCGCCACCATGAGCCTCAACGTCAAGCTCGTAGGCTAAAGCAATGATGTGGATATCATTAAGGGAAAGCACCGTGGAATCACCCGTTTGTTTGGCAAAAGCCGTCACTCGACTGATCGATTCGGGCTTAGGATGACGCACTTTGAGATGATCTCCCCAGAGAACAAGTTGCCTCTGGACTTGATCATCGCGCAATTCGCCGTGAACACCAGGAGTGGTGTAGATCTCTTCCCCAAGCTTCATCAACACCAGTGCCGGCTGGGTGATGAGGGGCCCGGCATCGAGAATAAGGGTCTTGACGGGAGGCAGCATATAGTGCGATGGGGAGAGTGCGATGAGATGGATCGCACTCCCCCTAGAGGATTCGCATCTCTAAGGATTACGGGTAACACCCAGTCAGAGGGGTATAATGAATCATTTTCGAGAGTCCTCCTTGTTATTATTGTCTGGACTAGTAACCAAAGACATCATTTGCCTTTCCGAAAATAACTGACTAGTAATATATTCATGTAAAGTGACATACTAATCGTTATGAACTGAAGGGGATCTAGCCATACTAAGTTTAAACAACCCCTCGGCAATGGGGTGTATCAAGAAGTCATGTCCCTATGTGGATAATTATCTAACCCAAAATTGATATAATACCATACCAGGGCATCTAAAAACTCGGATTGTTACTGTCTTCTTCAACCGTCACGCTCATAACAACGACGTCGTCCTTGTTAAGACAGGTTTTTCGTGGTAGGAGGTGAAGCTTGCATTATGCAGCCTGATAAACTCACCCCACCGGAAAAACATCAGTATAGGTTTGTTCCGGTCCAACCTGTCATTGTCTCCCCCCACATTAATGTGTACATGAAAACCATCGAAAACAACGATATTACCATATATGAACCACCAGAGACAGCGATAATACCACAAAGAGAGAATGTGTATCGTTTGTAGTTACTTTTTGTCTCTGGGTGGCATCGGCACCAGGTTCCGCAATCGGCACATTCGGGCGTGTCGGCTCGGAAAGTTTCCCAGGGGTAAGAGCAATAGTACTTTAAAGACAGTTACCGACACCTAAAATCAGGTTAGCTAGGGGGTTATTGATTTAATTTTAGTTAAACTCTCGGTTCAAGGTCCCCGTATATCGATGATTGTCCGTGGCCCATATCGAACGAGGGAGGGACGGTGAACGATGACGTCATCGTCCCAATCGGGCGATATACCCTTAGCGGTGGGTGTTTTTTTCTGCCCCACTCGTGTCACCCGTATGTCTCCGCACTCAGCGGCAGTTGTTGACGTGAATAATGCCTCGTGTCCTCGACCCTACGCGTCACATGCTTTGTCGAGCCATTACCCCATTTTGTAGTCACAAGACGGTCCGGGGATCACGGGAGAAATGTTCACAACCGCCAGGTGATTGGTCCCGTTAGATCTCCGTCGGTGGCCGGTAACGGGCCGTTAGTGTCAGGTGGGGGTCACGGCATCGCACGGACCCTCCCCCTCGGTCGCATCGTCACTTCGACAAACGGGTAAAAGAAAAACCTTGGTTGAGGGGTAGAACACGGCGTCGGACACAAACGGGAACGTTACCATCGGCACCGTCGGGGTTTTTGGCAGTACGGAGGATCACCCAAGTGTCGTGGGAGACACTCCGAAGCGTCGGAGACTATTGCCGCTAAGGGCCACTGGTAGTGCAGAGCCCCACTCGCAGTTGACACCGTCCTCGGTACCGGCAACGGCGAGGCTCCCAGGTGCCGCTGGCGGGGCGCGCACATGATAGCGGGTGAGGGGAAGCTCGTTCCTATATTGGCCGGCTTTTCTGAGTGAGCGTGGCGTTTAACCATTGTTGGAGTCACGACAAGCCACGGTAGCGGAGATTAGCAATGATCAACGCCAGCTACGTATCACCATAGACCCTCTGCCATGGTCACCGAATACTCTAGGCTAGGTGACGTTGACCGGGGCGATTCCCCGGACTGGCTGCGGGTGACACTAGTCATGATGAGTCAATGCCATTGGTTACTGGGGAAACCGATCGGCCAAAAGGAAGCGCGCGACTCAAACCGCCAGTGAAGAAAACCGCCAATGGAAGCATCGGCACCTCGGGGTTACCTGAGGAAACACACCTCTAGGAAAAACTCCCACCACAATCTCCCAAACCAAACTCTATTCAACGCAGTATACTGTCTATTCTCTTACGACTAAGCCTCCCTTCGTACCGGTCAAACCTCGTTTAACCTCGATTATTACCCCATTCCTTTTTCCCATCACCCGCTGAAAATTTGTCACATTGCAGGCCGGTGATATAAATACGTCTGCGCACGCTTACCGTCTCACATTTCGCCCATTTTGTCGATATGAATGTCCGAGCCCAGGAATTGTTTGACCAGTTCAAAGATAGTGACGGGCACTTGCTGCTTGACTCGTTCATCCGCATCCTTAACCCGTTCCCTACCGATTTGAAGCGGCAGCTGTATGCTCTCTTATACCTTATGGCCGATCGCGACCGCAAGGGCTACGTCACCCAAAAGGACTGGGTCCAGTTCATCGACACCTTGACTCTGACCGACGGCGAGTTCAAGTTGTTGTTCGACTTTATGGACTCGAACGACGACTCCAAAATCACCTATGACGGGTGTGTGCGGGCGCTTACTCGACTCAACAAGCTGATCGACCCTAATTACCATCCCAAAATGTCCAAGTCGAACTGGGCCTACTTCACGCGGTTCTTCGACCCGTTTGGCTACATCCACCTCGAGGATTTCGTCACGTTACTGAACAATTTGCCCATCACCAAGTTGATTGGCGGGTTCGAAATGATCGCTAAGAACGGCTTGATTGACCGGAACCAGTTCATCCAACTTTTGCAAACTAACTTGAACCACAAATTGAGTCCGCGACTCAAAGCTAATTTGTCCAACGTTTGCGACTACTGGGGCGATTCCAAGCGCCAATTCACCTTGGCTAACGTGCTTTTCGTCTACAACGCCATTAATAAGGTCGATTTGATCAACGAAGTCATCGCCAACACTCCTCCCACCAAAAAGGACAAGGATGACATCTTGATCAACAAGATGGACTTGTACACGCATTTGAACGACCACTTGCTCAAATCGCTGAACTTCAAACCGGTTTCCATCCGCGAACTCGATTTGTTGTACGAATTGATCAACAAAAAGACTTCAGACAATATCCCTCGTCGTGAGCTTATTTCGTTCTTTAACCCCAATTACTCGAACAACTTGCCCACGCTTGACCCGATTTTCCACAACCCGTTGCTGCATTACCATGTCCCTGGGGTGAAGTTTGGTGATAATGACAACTTCTCCCTTTGGCCCATTTTCGACTCGCTCTACTCATTCTTTTTGGGGTCGATTGCCGGGTGTATTGGTGCTACCGTGGTGTACCCCATCGACTTGGTGAAGACGAGAATGCAAGCGCAAAAACACAAGTCGTTGTACGACAACTCCTTTGACTGTTTCAAGAAGATCATTTCCAGAGAAGGGGTCAAGGGGTTGTACTCGGGTTTAGGGGCTCAACTTGTCGGGGTGGCTCCGGAAAAGGCCATCAAGTTGACGGTTAATGACCTTGTGCGTAAGCTTGGTACCGATGACCACGGTAAGATCACCATGGGCTGGGAAATCCTCGCTGGGTCCACTGCCGGGGGGTGTCAAGTCATTTTCACCAACCCGTTGGAAATCGTCAAGATTAGATTGCAAATGCAAGGTAATGCTCAGGCGCAAACTGCTCCGGGTGAAATTCCCAAGAAGCGGTTGACGGCGGTGCAAATCGTCCGTCAATTGGGTCTTAAGGGTTTGTACAAGGGGGCGCTGGCGTGTTTGCTCCGTGACGTGCCTTTCTCCGCCATTTACTTCCCTACCTATGCCAACCTCAAAAAGTACATGTTTGGCTTTGTCGCCGACGACCCCAAGCACAAGTTGTCGACGTGGCAATTGTTGGTGTCGGGGGCGTTAGCCGGGGCCCCTGCTGCCTTCTTCACCACTCCTGCCGATGTGATTAAGACGAGATTGCAAGTGGAATCGAAGCCTGGTCAAGTCAAGTACACCGGGATCGTCAACGCCTTCACGAGAATTTTGAAGGAAGAAGGGCCGTCGGCGTTCTTCAAGGGGTCGTTGGCTCGGGTGTTCCGGTCGCTGCCTCAATTCGGGTTCACGCTTGCCCTGTACGAATTATTGCAAAGCATGTTCCCCTTGAACCCGCCCATGACCAAGGAATCGCTGTTCAAGTCGGTGTCGGGGTACCCTGGTATCTACGACTTGACCAACGACCAAGTGTACAACTCCGAAGGTCGCAATAAGCGGTTAGTGTACACGACCAAGCTGCACATCTTGGACCAAACTCCTCCCACCGATGTCAAGAAAGACCCCGTGGTGATGATTCCCGCCGAATACTTGTACAAGTCGCAAGACACGATCAAGATTTTGCTTGACCTCGACTACAAGTTTGGTAACTTCTCGCCCGACGCGTACCAAGCCTACATTTCCAAAAAGGACTAGGTCCCCTGATAGAGTCATAGAGTATTTTATACGAAGTAATGAAGAGATAAGACGATACGACTAGCAGCCCGACAGCCCGACTAGGATTTAGCCAGGCAGCCCGATTAGGATTCAACCATTCACCGAAATTAGCTTCACTTAACTTGACTTGGCATGATTGACTCAACTTAACTAAGTTTAACTTGCCTTCATTGAATTAAGTCAGCTTAACTTAACTTGGCTTCATTTACTCAACTTGATTTAATTCAACTTAATTCAACTTGATTAGGCTACATTGACTTAATTTGGCTTGATTCGTGATGTCAAATGTGGTCAATTTGGCTTGACTCGTGATGTCAAAATGTGGTCAATTTGACTCAGGTACCATGGTCACATGACAAACGTTGGAGACCAACGAGCAGAAGTCATCATTATCAGCCGCACACTCATTGAGCTTTTGTGGTATACAGGGCTACAAAACGTTTAGTACTAGATCACTCCTTTGCCGTTCCCATTAAGGATTTCATCCTTCCCTAAAAAAAGAAATCAAATAATTGACGGCTATTTCATCTGCAAGCTTGCGGTTGCCCCTGATGGTGAGCCACACACGACCATAGCCATAAACGCGGCTGCTAAGGATGAATTTGCTTTCGATAACATGTCTGCGAACGAGTTCTACGAATCGGGCAACCAAGGTGACTACAGACCCAATGAGCTGCGGGGCGGTGAAGGTGAAGGCACTCAGGACCGTGGGTTTGTCGAAGACGTCATTGCTGGCGCCCTGGGCCGTGGCCATGGCTTAAGTGCTGGAGGGATTGTGGGGAACATGTTGCACGACAAGATCTCTGGCGGTAACCACCAGAAGCAAAACAGCGGTGGTCTTGGGGGTATGCTTGGTGGTGTTCTTGGTGGTGGCAACAACCATCAACAACAACAACAGCAGCACAGTGAAGGAGGTCTTGGTGGCATGCTCAGCTCGGTGTTGGGAGGTCACCAAAACCAAGGTGGTAACAACTACAACCAAGGTGGCAACTACAACCAAGGTGGTAACTATAACCAAGGCAGCAACAACCAAGGTGGATTGGGTGGCATGCTTGGTTCGGTGTTGGGTGGAGGCAGCTCTGGCAACCACGGCAGCAACCACAACAACTATGGTGGTAACGACAACTACGGTGGTAGAAATGACAACTACGGTGGTAGAAATGACAACTATGGTGGTAGAAATGATAACTATGGTGGCAGAAACGACAACTACGGTGGTGGTCGGAATGATAACTATGGTGGTGGTCGCAATGACAATTACGGGGGCAGAAACGAGGACCGGTTCGGTTCCGGTGGTTTCCAACGGGAAGACTTTGGCTACGGTGGTGGCCGGGGTGACAACCGTAGAGATGAAGGCGGTAGATGGTAATTGTATAGTGAAATGGATTAAGGGAGAAATCGCGTGTCCTTTGTATGCACTCCACATCTATAAAAACACACGCGTAGGATTTTTGACGAGTTGAGCATCCAACCAAGGGTAACCGGACCATGCAACCCTGTTAGATTCTTGCATCAGACAACTAGGAGCCGTGGCTTTTCAGTTTCTCATAATGGGTTGGGAATCCCTACACCGAACATGTGTCTCTTGCGGCAGTGTGGTGCTAGCAGAGACGTTGATGTATGAGAAGGCTGGATCTACTATCTAAGTCAACTAACGCAGACCAGTTATTCCGGCACGCATCAGCATGAGTTCGGAAGGGCAATTCCCTAGTCGGATTTTACACCACAGTGTCTCTGTGGTATGGTGTTTGCAGGTGGCTCCAAAGAAACCTTCCGCCGGTTACCCTTACCTTATCACGGTAACTCCGGGAAGCTCCCCGTAAGTATAACGCTTGATAGATTCCATTGTTCACTACTAACGATCATCTTTCCCTCTTCAGGGACTCTTCAATGTTTATAGATTATAACTGAGTTTGAACTACTTTTACAATTCTTGTTTGTCCACAAATCACACCATCGATTTAAGGCGTGGGTAAGGTTTATTGAATCGTACTATGGATCTTATGATCTACCCGAATCGAACCATGTATGTTATATTTCTTCTATTAATTTATTGGTTGACTTGGGCAGCCAAGTTCTTCAATTGAGCCAACACCGCCTTCTTAGCCGTACCACCGATGGCATCACGTCTTTCCACCGAGGCTTCAAAGTCGAAAATGTCCTTGACGTCTTCGGAAAACCGGTTGTCGATGCCTTGGAATTGTTCCAAGGTCAATTGATCAATGCCACTAAGCTTTTGCTCTTCAGCAGCCCGCACACACTCACCAGAGATGTGATGGGTCTCTCTGAAAGGAACACCCTTACGAACCAAGTAGTCAGCCAAGTCAGTGGCCAACATATCCATGGTCAAAGCTGCTTCCATCTTTTCCTTGTTGATCTTGAGGGTAGAAATGACCCCGGTAGCGATGAGAACCGAGTGTTCCACCGTGGTCAACGCATCGAACAAAGGTTCCTTATCTTCTTGCATGTCCTTGTTGTAAGTAGAAGGGATCGACTTAATCGACATCAAGAAACCCGACAACGAGCCGAAGACCCGACCGGCTTTACCCCGCAACAATTCCAAGGCGTCGGGGTTCTTCTTTTGCGGCATCAACGACGAGCCGGTCGAGTAAGCATCAGAGCATTGAATGAAGCCAAACTCAGCCGTCAGGTAGATGATCAAGTCTTCCGAGAACCGCGAGATGTGGTTCATGAACAACGAGCACCAGAACATGGTTTCGACAACGAAGTCACGGTCAGACACCGCCGTCAACGAGTTCCCGATGACCGAGTCAAACCCAAGACCTTGGGCAAGGAATTCCCGGTCGATACCGTAAGGGTGGCCGGCAAGAGCCCCGGCTCCCAACGGCAGCTGGTTAACCCGAGCTTGGATTTGCTTCAACCGCTTGAAGTCTTCGGTAAAGTAAGTGGCGTACATCAGCAACCAGTGGGCCCAACGGATGGGTTGAGCTCTTTGCAAGTGGGTGTAACCGGGCATCAACACGTCGATTTCTTGTTCGGCACGAGTGACAATGACGTTGACAAAGTCGCCAACAAACTTCACCAATTCACCCAACTTTTCTCTGACGTAGATACGCATGTCGGTAGCCACTTGATCGTTTCTCGAGCGACCGGTGTGGACCTTACCCGAAATGTGAGTACCAATGATCTCACCTAAACGTCTTTCGTTAGCGGTGTGGATGTCTTCATCACCGGGCTTTTCCACGAATTCACCGGCAGCCCATTCCTTACGAATGACTTCCAATCCTCTGTGGATTTCGCTCAATTCTTCAGCGGTGATAAGACCAATTTTGTTGAGCCCTTCAGTGTACACTTTGGTGCCAGTCAAGTCAGCATTGTACATCACCTTATCGTAAGGGAGCGACGCATTGTACAAGTCCATCAAAGGGTCAGTGGCACCGGTGAACCGACCACCCCAAAGCTTAGTAGGCTGTTTTTCCAGAGACATGGTAGAAGTAATGAAAATTGTGAAATTTTGAGATTGAAAAAGCGCGGCTTGATAAGTGGGGAGGTCCATGCACATGGAGAACCCCTTTTGTCAAATAAACCCAAAATATAAGGACTAAAAGTATTGCAAGAGAAACTTAATGTGATGAATTTAGTTATTTATCATCCATTTGTTATAGAAAGGGGCTTTTTAGGGCCATTTAGCTGAGTGACTCATCTCATCGCTGTTTTCGGTAATTGCACCCCTTAGCGCGGTGTTGATGACGGTATTATATACAGGTTATTGATTAAACAGGTAGGAACCCTACTGACAACTCTTAAATACTATTACTTCATTCCTCAGCAGAGCTTCTACGTAACGGATTATTTGAGTACCCTACTTGCACCAATCGTCCCGAAGCCTTGGTAAAACGTGTAAGTGGAGTTAAGGAAAAGTCATGTTAAGGCAGTTATGCCAGAGTTGGTGAAGGGCTGAGTCCTAGTTTTGCTGTGACTTCCGATTGATTGTATAGTATATTGCTGTATATGTTAGAGTTGGGAGATTGGAACCCTAGAGATTTTACTTGTCTCATCTTCATCACGTTTGATACGATAGAAGTGATCGGTATATCCATCGCCATTGATGTGCTCCAAAAAGTGCTCGTCGTGGGTAATAACAATCAATTGAAAATTCAGCTGTTGCTTGCGGAAACCAATGATGCGGTTTAACGATTGAGCTAACGATACCGCATTCTCTTTATCCAAGTTTGTGGTGGGCTCATCCAAAGCGATGATACCACAATTGACCCCAAAACACTCAGCCAACGCCAATCTGATCAAAATAGAGGTCAAAACTTTTTGTCCTGCCAGGCAACGACCCCGCATATCAAGCTCCTGTCCTTTTTTGAACATGACCACACGGTAGTTATAACTGCGCATCTTTGCGGTGACGTGAACATCGGTTTTGATGGCGATGGTGTCAATGTCCAGTCCTTTATAAGTTTGTTGCCAAAGTTCACGCAATATGCGATTGATTTCTTCCATCTTAAGAGAATGGTATTTCATAATGGCATTATCCAACAGGGCTGCGTAAACTTGGATATCGTTCAGCACAAGCAAATGAGTTTGAAGATTAACCCACTCATTGTGATGTTTCTGATTAATCTCTGCGTATTCAGTATCAAGTTCATGCTGGGCATGATCAAGCAGGTTAATAATTTGCTTCTTTTCCCCAAGCGTGGTATTATGGGTGGCATTAAGCTCGGCAAGATCTTTACGAAGCTTGTCACTGAGTTTACTGTAATTCTCCAGCTTCCGTTGGGCTTCGGCTACATTGAGCTGCTCCAACTTATCATCAACATTACTGAGCTCAGCTTGCAAGCGTCTTAACTCAAGGTTTGCTCTAATATTTTGTTGCGCTGGTCCCAGTTCCACGACCTCCGTTTCTAATTTCTTGATATCAGTCTCTAGCGCCAGCGCTCGAGCTCGCAGTTCATCACGTAAGCGCTTGGCCTCTTCGATTCGAGCCTGTGATTGCTCCAATTCACCCTTAGCAGTACGTTCGTATCGCACGACTTCTGGTGCCAATGTGTTATAGCGCGATACATCCTGTTCTAAGCTCAGGTACTCCAGCTCGAGGTTACGACGTTTTGCCCTGAGGCGCAGGATTTCCTCCGTGGTGGTAGCCTTTTTCGTTTGTAAGTTTCCGTTGAGTTTGACAAGGGCTTCATCCAGTTTCTCACGCTTCGCATCGATTTCCTTGAGCTCCGTATCAAGCTCACGCACCAACTGTTCAATATTAGTGACATCGGCCATTTGTGTTTCAATTTGAGACATTGCCACCTTAGCATCACGCACCTTGTTTTCCAATTTTTGTAATTCTCTCATCTCGGATTGTTTGGTCAAGGTGATGGAATCAATCTCAGTTCGAAGGTTACGCATTTGACTTGTTGCCAGTTGCTGCTGCGCTTGAAGCTCTTTTACCAGGTATTGGGTGGTAGAGGTATCACCGACAATGTCATCGATTTCACGGTCAAGGCGAGTGATTTCCAGCGTAAGGCGAGAATTTTCCGAAATTTGTCGCTTTGATGTTTGTAATCTCTCCACTTCGCTCCTTGCCTTAGTGACCTTTTTGCGAAGTGAGGCAAGTTTCTCTTCTCTCGATTTTGTGGGCTCTATTGTGGAAAGTGTAGCCTTGTGTTGCCGATACGCTAAAACGTTCGCTTGTATCGCTTTCAATTGCTCGAGCTCTTTGCCAATCTCTGCTGCCAGATCAGCAGTCTTCTTGATTCTTTCCTTGTCAATAGTCAGCTTCAAATGCTCAACAAATCGCTTAAAATCCGGCAGATTAGTATCATACAGACGCTGACACAACATGCACAGATGTTTGGATTCCGCGATCAGGATTGCCTTCACATTGAAGTCTCGTGTGACCTCTGCAACACTTAAATCCTCCATCACATTCTTATAATCATCCTCAAGATCACCCAAATCAGACTCGTATGTGGAAATATCCTCCTCCAGATCAAGGACTTTTAGGCACTCACGTCTCGAAGCGTCAAGTTTTGCTTCGGTTTCGCTTTTTAAACGCGTATCCGCAGCTAACAGAGCTTGTACACTAGCGGCCTCGGCTTCATCGACCTCGATAGCGTGGGTCACGCGAGCAAGTTCAGCATTGATAGCCAGTTCCGTGGATGCAACATCGCCTTTGAGAATGCCTTCGACTTTCTTTTCACCCAAACGAAGTTGCTGTTGCAATTGAGTCTGATTTTCTCGAAGCATGTCCAACTTAGTCGAAGCTTCTGCTTGTTGGGTCGCAAGTCCAATTTTGCGATTGATGTCATCAACTTTGAGTTCAAACTCAGCCCATTGTTGGTTAAGGTTAGCGAGCTTTTCATCGTAATCATGCTTCAGGAGTTCTTGTTTTTTCTCAGCAACCAATATGTTATACTTCGCAACCTCCTCTTGTTTCTCTGCTAATTCTTCGCTCTTTGAGTCTAAAAGCGAAAGCCGAGTCTTTAAGAGTTGAAGTTTGTCCAGCTTTTTGCCATGCTCGGTGCTGAGATAATCTCGGTGTTTCGTCTCTTGGTTGATGGAGTTCTCAATTTCAGACACTTCACGTTCCAAAAACTTGACTTGTTGCTCTAGCAGCGCTATATCGTCGGTGTGACGCTTCTGGAAATTGGTCCAGAATTTTGAGATCTTGGGACCAAATTGAGCCACGTTTTCGGATGGGTCCTTCACCGTGGTGTGTCCCACAAGTTCTGCGTGAGTATCAATCAATTGTGCAAGCTGTTCGTGATTACGCTTATACTCGATTTCTTGAGCATGAAGTTTGGCATCTGTTGCTACCAAGTTATCCGTCTCACGCTCGTGAGCATTAGCATCGGCGGTGGCGTCATTTCGTTGTTGTCTGAGCTTTTCGATTTCTTGTTTCTTTTCAGTAAGCTTGACACTGAAGTTTTGCTCCTGCTCCAATAAATCGCTATCACTCAAGTGATCAAGTCTTTCTTCCAAGGTCGCTTCAACTTCTAATATTCTCTGACTAACCAGATCATGTGCGTACACCAATCGTTCATTTTCGGCGATGATTTTCTGAAAATCTTGATTGGTATCAAATAAGTTCTTAGCCTCGACTTCCTTGGTATCGATCTGCGTAGTAAGGTCAGCTATAGTGGCATCCATTATCTCGATCTTTTCCTTGTATTCGGCTACTTTCGCCTGAACCTTAGTGGCCCGTTGTTTGTCGATACGAAGATGCTCCACACTTTGCTCCAAGAGCTTAATCTGAGTTGCCATCTCCTTGCGAATTGACTTAAAGTTATCAAGCACTTTAGTATACTTTGAGGCTTCGAATATGTCATCAAACCGTTTTTTAAGTACCAGTCCCTCTGCCAAAGGCCACAACAGTTCATCTTGATGGCAGAAAATCACATAGTCGATCACTGATTTTGTGGCCCCCAAATGAAGTGGAGTTTGTGAATCGAGCTCGGCATTTTTCGTCAGCACAGTAAGCTTGGGACGTCCCTGACCAGGAATAATGGCTAATTGACCTTCCAACGTTTTGAAAGTGTTGGTATAAGTTGAAGAATTGCGCTGTTTGCGTTTCGTCAATTGGACGGTTCTGGTAAGAATCATCAGCTTTTTCAGGGTGTCACGAAAGGCAAGCTTCACTTGCCCGGTAACCAGTGACCTTCCAGAAAGAGCGGGATCGTGGACGAAAGCTCCCCCTTTGGAATTTGGCGGTAGGTCACCAGTACACGCGTACTTAAGACACTCAATGATGGTGGTCTTACCCGTACCATTTTGCCCACAGATAAGGGTTAACGGAAAACCAAATTGAATGGTTTCCTCTCGTTCAGGGTCAAATGAACGGATCCCTTTGATCAGGAGTTTATAGAGGGAACTCATTCACGCGTTCTCCGGTGGAGATGAGAGTGTGATGGAAACAAAATGCACAACCATGAAAAAGCGAAATTAATGATAATTTAAAAAATATAAGCGAGTGAATGGAACTTGAAGTCTATCTATAGAGTAACCAGGAAAGTATCAATATTCTTTTATATCATGGCTCGCGCGTAGCTACTCGCGCTTGGTGACTATTGACGTTAGCTAAATAATGATATTACGTCGAAGATGCTTGATATGAATTTAGGTGTCATTATGTTATCGTTACGGTATGTACATGAAGTGTCTAGTCATCCAAAAGGGTCAATACCTTTTCGGCCCAAGGCGTCAGCTCGGTTGAGGTATTAGTCCATTGGCGGTTGGCGCTAAACCAAGTTTCAAGCGATGGAGGTTCAATCACTAGTTCACGGAAGTGTGTGATTGCTTGTTGGATGGCTGTATCGGAAATTAGATGGGGTTCGGCGTCATAAGCGAGCAATACATTCATCAACCAAGTTTCGGCATCTTGAGGAGATTTAGTAAACCACCGAGCAAAAAACCGGTCAAACATGTTGCAAGCAAGACTGATGATGACGTTGTCTTCGCTGCTAAACCCAACGCAATTATATTGTGGATCGACGTCAAACTTTATGCTAGCCATAATCTTATGGAGGCCGGAATCGGGTAAAAGGATGGTGTGGAACCCCAGTTTGAAGGCTGCTAGCGCCTTAAACTTGATGAGGAACTCGGTGTCTGCACCGGGGAGGAATTTTGAAATGGCAAGATCATAGTTTATAGCACCATAATCGATGGTTTTGCGAGTGAATCGGGGAACTTTGTCGCGGGTGTGATGAAGTTTGCCATCACCGAACGTGTAAAACGGTATTTGGGCTCTCTTTTGTAGTTGCTGGTGCTGACCCCAGTTAGCTTCCCAATATTGTCTGTGGGGGATACGGTGCATTTGAGAAGACGGGGTGCTTTCAATTGGCTCCGCCGTCTCCATATGTTTAAGGAGAATGCGTTCTGCGACCAAGGCGTAAGCGAGCTGGCCTTCACGTTCGAGATTATCCATTACCGTTGCCGCCACTGCTTCTGCTCGAGTTATTGTCGGTTCATCAACCACCACTTTCGACGCTGCTAAGGCCACAAGCTCTTTGATGACGTGCGATTGTTTAAATGTCCAGTCAAGCACTAACGGTGGCTCAGTTCCCAAAGCCAGTCTGAACCAGCGAACATTAAGCACATGATGACCTCCCTTAGTTGGTAAAGCACCGCTATATTGAGGAAGTAAAAGGTACAGCGGTGTCCGTTTTGGGGTGCGATAGTAATCCTCATCTCGCCAAAGACGACGGATATCTATATCGATCTCGGTGATTGTCGACACAGGATCATCCAAAAATAACTTGGTAATCGACTGGCAAGGGTCAAGTCCCGATTGCTGAGCCCACTGGAGGTAAGGTCCCGCAATAAGAGTCAGCAAATAATGGTCCAACGGATGGAACACCACGGGACGACGAGTGTTTTTTGTGGGATCAAACACCTCTCTCTGCCATCTTCTCACATTGTACGCTAGTCTCCATCTCAACACATCGCTACCATATTCATGGGTGATGACTCCAAGCAGCCGTCGAGTGATTTGACTCCACTTGGTAGTGACGGGAGACACCTTCGGGGTGACCAGAGGCAGGGGTACGTGGTTGATGCTTTCCAAGGCATGGATCACTGCTGCCATCGACCCGAGCCCCGGCACCCCCGTGGAGTAGGTGCGGGCAAAGATCCCTGGTGGTCTCATGAACGGTGCGTAGTGAGTAATGGGTGGTGAGACTTGTGGTCCGTAGGTTTTATGGTGAGACTCGGGACAAAATATGAGGAAATTTGCAGAGTAAATATGATTGAAAAGAGAGTAGTGAGTGTTGGTTATCAAAGGGTTTGTGTTTTAGTGGATTTTGCTCCAAGATTTGCTAAGATTTATTGGACTGTTCTCGTCAGTAAACGCTATCAAAAAAACTAATACAGGTAGAGAAATAATTGTACCATTATTGGGTCTATTTCTAAAGTAACTGTGTTTTAAATGGTACGTAAACACAGATATGATGAAATCAACAAGTCGCTTAAGGAGCACCTACATATACAGCCTTGAAAATAAAAATTTTCAAGAAAGGCGCAAATGGTTTAGTGGTAAAATCCAACTTTGCCATAGTTGGGCCCCCGGTTCGATTCCGGGTTTGCGCATTACTTTTTGCCTTTATCGTTACGGAAAAGATTAGATTTACACCACTCCCCCCAGTGCATTTGCCACGGCATTCTATCGAAAAATCAACCCATTCATGCTTTGATAAGGCACAATAGACAAACTAACATATCACTGAGACACATTGCATCGAAGATCTACACCCAACAACGCCTCCGTCATTTTTTACATCCAGGTATAAAATTTGCTCTGATTGAAGGACTACATTATACGGAAATGTGACCAAGGAAATCACGGAGGGACAAATTTTCACTTGCGGAAAAACTTGGCGTCGGAGTAGACGAAGCCAGTTTGCGTCATAAACCCGGTGGGATGGAGATTCCGACCCACTATCTCCGAATTCGTCGTCCTGATCTCACGGGTTAACTGTATTTTAATGCAACGTAGGGGTGCACCCGCAAACCAACGGGAGGAGCAGACACCTGCGAGTATGTAAGCGGCACGTACGTTGAGCGGTGCTCTGGCACTAATCGCAGTTGCAGTTTCATCTCAACGTCTTGATTTGTGTCTGCTGTTGCCATGACGCAAGGCATGGTACCCTCCCACTAAGGTGAAATGACACAATAAGCTGCACTAACCAGCGGAACAATGGCAAGGCCACACTAAGCGGTGGCGCCGTTTTAGTGAAACGGGCGGTTTTCTAGAACCTATGCATTTGCTAGCGCAAGGGACGTGTTACGGCGTTTGGTGGTGATTCACCTATTACCGCACCATGTGATAATTGCAATTTCTAGCGAAGCAGCTACAGGGAAACAACAACGAAATGGCAAACCGTCTTCGATAGTAGTGGGGACGGAATAGGTTTGCGTTGTTGGTGTGTGTGGTGGAGGGTGGTAGTGGTTGCTCTATCGTTAGCACATGCTGTTTCTGGGGCATCACATGCAATTCACGTGCTGGGTTTATAAGGGGAGTTAGGGAGGATTTAGACAATCAACGATGATTTACAGTGTCCAATTGAGGAACCACTCGCGAGTCTACACGGCGAAACTGACCCACCGGGAGTCGGATGTCTACCTGGCGCAACCGTACGACCGCATCATCTTCCTTCTCCACGGGTTCCCCGATAACAACGAGACCTACGACTTGGTATGGGACCAATTGGTGACGGCGTTCCCTAAGGCGCTTCTTTTGGCTCCGGCCATGAGAGGCTACGAGCGACTGAGCCAGGGTCCCTATAACGAGTACCGCATCAGTGATCTTGCCAGTGACGTTAAGGCGTGGATCACCAATATCAACCCTCCAGCAGGAGTACATGTCCACCTTGTGGGTCATGATTGGGGGGCCATCACTTGCTTCAAAGTGGGACAACTTTACCCCGAGTTAATCACGCTGATGGTGACGTTGGCGATCCCTTACATCGCTAACCTCCACCTTCCGCAATTGTTGTGGCACTGTCCCGAACAAGTGTGGTATCTGTCGTACTTTTTGACGATGCAGATCAAGCTGATCTACACCAACAAGTTTAAGCTGGGCTACTTGGATGCGTTGTGGAAGTACTGGCTGCCGACGTGGGACTATCCCGACCGCACCATCAAGTCAGTCCAGGCGACGCTCGAGTCTCCGGGAGTGTTGGATGCTTCGACCGCTTACTACCGGTGCTTACTTAACCCGCTTAATCTCTTACAAATCAAGTGGATCGTCGACTTCAACAAGGTGCCTACCCTCATATTGGGAGGGGAGACCGACCAGTGTATGCTGAACCGGTTATTACGCTACGAAGCGCAGTTATTGAACGGTACTCACGGAGGTAAGGTTGAAGTAAGAGAAATTGCCCATGCCGGACACTTTTTGCAGCAGGAAGCTCCTCGCGAAGTTGCCAGTGCCGTGATCGAGTGGATCAACAAATACCCGTAGAACGGAACGACCACCGGCGTCGTCTAGGTAGAGGTATCTAGATAACGATTTAGTCTTCTTCGGTGATGATTAGTAGCATCTGTTGCAGCACTAGCATCGAGCACGACCATGTAGTGGTGGCTATTTTGTCCAAAGGTTTTTCCGAACAATGACATTTGGGGCGTCCGATCCGCTAGGGGTCTAGAACGCCATCATTCCCCCCATGTTTAGTGATACGGAGACGAAAGCTAGATTTGCAGCACCCGTATGCGCCCCACCGCCACCTGCCCTAGGCGAGGATGGTGCCTGAGACGTTCCGTTACCGGCAACCAGGTTAGATGGCTATATTGTCATTAGCCAAATTTAGAACCCGGCAATCGAGCGCCTTAGTGTCGAACCAACCCCATTACCATCGGTGTTTGGTGGTGGGTACCGGAGGTGATGATATCGAGTGAAGTGGGTGGTAGAAGTCATTTCCTAACTGTGCTATAATTACGATTTCGAACCCCCATTCTAGATGCGATGAATGTCGATGGTGAATCGCTACCGCAGGTTTTAAGGGGCCCACTGCAAGGGGAGGGCAAGCCCCAGCATCGTTTCATGGGGGAATTGATGATTGGTATTTTCTTTTTTTGTCGCGATGAAAATGATAGAAGAATGGTAAACTGTCAACGACGAATCATTCGGTAGGGACTGACAAATCACGGGAATGGTTTTTCCCCCTTGCTCGGTGCTAGTGGTGATGACGTAGACACCTTCGGGATGCCCCTCGTAATCGCCTGTGGATGCGATCGTGCAAGGTGCTTTTTGTGATGAATGCCGACGATATTTTGTGCCATTAGTGTGGCCATGGCCCTTCGGAAGTCGATACTTGGCGACGGGACCGGTAGTCGCCCCAATCTTAGTCATCGCTAACGGAGAAGTACGCCATTATCGGACGGTTTAAAGAGAATGGCCTGACTATCGCCTCAATGCGGCAGTCGAGCAAATGAAAGCGGAATTCCTCTACCGGAGCATCAAACGTTTCATCTGCAGATGGTTGTCGTCACCGTAAATTGCCCGGTTTCTCAGACATTCCTGGGCATTCTGTCCCGCTTTGCCGGGTGCCGTACCCTGCCGCCCGCTCGAGCCCCACCGTAGACTCGCCATCATCATCAACCTTAAACTGCAGGCGATGAGGGATCACGACGGGGCGATTTAGCCGAGTTGCTATTTATGGTTGGCGTGCAGACAACTTACTGGGGGTCACCCGAGGGGTCACGGAAGGTCGATCCGAAGTCGCCAGAACGTCATGTCACGAATGCAATCGCCAGCACCGTCGATATCGGGGTTTGGCGAAGCAACGGTGCTTGAGGGAGTCCCAGGAACTACGACGCTCATTCGTGGGTTATTCAATTGATTGTTGTCGATGGTGGTTGTCTATGTTGTTAATGATTTCGGCAAAAAGCTCTAACTAGGACTCACTAGCCTCACCTAGGTCGACTAGGGTTCTGGCCAACGCAACTGCGGCTATATTTTCCAGGGCCTCATCGTGAACTTAGTGAGTAGAGAGGGGCTAGCCTCGACCTGCCGCGGTCATGCTCGTTGAGTCGAGACCAGGAACAAGGTTCGATAGACGCGAGGGGTAGTGATCAAGATCGAGGGGAATTTGGGCGAGGAAACCGGTGAAATTTCCCAAGATTCCGTTGCCAATGCCGCTAGAGTGACCACACGGGGGTTGCTTTGTGTGATGACACGGTAATGACTCCATGATGAGGCAGAGCACGGTGGCTTTTTCCCAATATTATCAGTAGGGTTTTTTAGCTTTCCGAAGCTGTGCTTGATGGTCATCTGCTAGTGTGGTCCAACGACTCCAAAATAGTGGCTTACTATAATCACATAAAGTTTTAGTGAACGTCGATTACCGGACGTGGTCGTGTGTATTAATGTCAAGCAATGATCTACTCGGCTTCGCCGTTGGCATATTCAATGTCCACCGTTTGCACCGGCACCTGGAGACTATCGTCGTCGTCATCATCTTCGCGTAACTGGCCCTGGCAGTTGAGAAGCTGGAGACGCCCCTGGAGGGCAAGCAAGTGGGAAAGCACCTTCATGCCTTCGTCCAACCCCGATTGGACCTTCTGGAGAGTAGGCACCAACAACGGGTTCTTTGCAAGCGCTCCTCCGTGTAAAAGCAAGAGCCATTTGAGCCAAGTCAGTAACGACAGCAGCAGCAGGGGATCCAGAGCGACGTCCTCGGCCACCGCTTCGAAAAGCAGAGGCGGAACCGGACGGAACCGCTTGACGGTGTCTTTGATCACGGTATCGTCGGAGCAGGTAGCACAGATGGCTACCGATTCGGCGGGGCCTTGGTCTATCGCAGCCACAAGTTTTTCATGGAGGCGTTCGGGAGTAATGGCATCAGCAGTTCCAGTAGTCTCGGGGAGCTCAATTAGCAGAGGAGCGGGTCCTCGTTTGTCGTCAGCTTGAGTGGACTCTTCTGAGGCCACAGCGATGTCAAATTTCCCTGGGGTTTCGGGATCCCACGGCAAATCCACCAGCTCGGGGTCAATGCCATGATACACCACCGCCTTCAACGATTCCCCATGCGTATACACCAGATGGACCGGCTTGTTGGTATTGAACACCCATTGGGGGCGTTCGTTGGTCGTCAGGTCGACAAAGTCGAGACGGTAGCCAAGGACACCGTTGTCACCAGCAACAAAGAGATAGTCGTAGCCTGAACGGTTAATAGCCTTAATGGACGAGATATTCAGTAATGCAGACACGTCGTAAGTGGCATGGTTTTGTGTATCGGTGTCTCTGGCCTCGACGTGGGAGTTGTCAGCGAACACAAGGGTAGTTTTTCGACCCAGTTGAGTCACGTTGGTGGGAGTAAAGTCTAGCTTGATGGAGGCAGCCGCCTTTTTGCGAGTAGATTTGTAGACTTCGGCATTTTCTCCCCGAGTGGCACAAAACAGTTGCGGACCGTTCTTTTTGGATGTCAGCGCGAGCCCTTCGAGTAAATCGACACGTTTCGCCTTGATAGTAGCACCAGTAGGTCCACTAAGGGTATACTCGACAAGCTGGGAATCGGTAGCCCCCCACACCGAGTTATTTCCGCGAGCAATCGCCGTGAACTTGGGGGTGTCGACATCCATCGGCAGAGGGCTAAATACCCGCGACTGCCCCGACAGAAGAACCGTCCAAAACATGGGCAGAGTAGCTGAAGATGACGAAGGCAGCGGCAGTCCCAGTTTGCGCTTCTTGGAAGTGACGGAAGCAGGGGCAAGTTGTGTCCACACCCCATCGACGACAGCTTCGTCGCCCGCGAGCTCAAACCGATGGTTCGGGGCTTCAAGGCTTCCCGATGACAGCACCGAACCTAACTGGACCTCATTACGCCCGGATTTGGCAATGACATTGGCGTAGACGTCGTTGTAGACGTAGCAGGTGACCCCAGCCATAATGCGATAGCGATGCGATGAGTGCGATGAGATAGCTATCGAGGTCTTGTGAAGAGGTCCAAGTGAGGGAACGAGGAAAAAACAAGTGGAGCGTTATTTAGTGTGATGCGGTGGGTCATATAAGAATAAAGCGTTGGTGAATGTTTGTTAAGAGCCTACACTTCAATAACGGAACAAGAAAAATCTGAAAAATCTCCATACTTGAATAATCTGCCAAAGCGACACAGCTATAAGTGTCTAAATGGAGCACACTCTTGATAGTAGGACGCATCATGTTGTGTTCCTTTCGTTTGAGTGTTTCTGTCGTTACAAGGAGTACTTGGTTGAACAATGCTATTGTTACACCCTTATGACGTTTATAGGTAACACGCGGCTAGAACAATGCTACAATGCCATTACATCACTTTCGTTCACGATACGTTCAAAGCCTTTACCACTTTCATCTGTGTTAGTTACATAGCCCCTCGACTAGCTCATTGTTACGTACGTTGTCTAAGCGGATAATAGCACTTATCAACCGAAACCAGAAAGAACATGACCAGCTCCAACTTGAATTTCAAGCTGTAAACTCTACGAAACACAAGACAATCCGATATAATTTCATCTTACCGTCGCCTACACGACTTCGACAGTCAAAATTCAGGTACATGCAAGTTCCTTGACTATCCTGTCCACCATAGCGTGACCAATCTTACGTAGAGCCCCATGCATCAATAAATGCATTATGGGATCCATATTTGACATACAATCGATTGATGTAATACCATATTTTTCCATTGTATGAATTGACACAAGTCTTGATGCATTTGTATTGTACTAGCGAGTCTAAGGCTGTGTAAATACGGATCTAAAAGATAGTACCCCTGATGAGTCTGACTTTTCTTCGACAACTCATTTACAACATACATTATATTGTGGGATTTACTATTGTGAGCTCCTTAAAGAGAGCATTCCATCGAGTTGATATGATAGGAATTTGCATTATGT
This sequence comes from Diutina neorugosa, assembly GCA_030578555.1. Taxonomy (NCBI): domain Eukaryota; kingdom Fungi; phylum Ascomycota; class Pichiomycetes; order Serinales; family Debaryomycetaceae; genus Diutina; species Diutina neorugosa. The sequence continues at coordinate 4,621 of JAJMSK010000037.1, read as the reverse complement.
AATAGGTGTTATAAGCACCAAGTCTTATTAGTCGAAGTTGATCTTGCTTCGTTGGCTCTCCATTTATGTATGACAATACGCACATTTATGCGAACAATGTTAAACCATGAAAATGGTTTATGCAATTTGAGTCAAAGGGAAGAGAAATATTGACTGGATAATATCTTTAATTGAATTAATGGGAGTATAACTTTGTCTTTTCGTCAAATTTTATGCTCATGTTAGTCAATGAGTGAGTAAAGAAGGCGATGATCGACGTAATCCAGTCACATTGTTCGTGACATTTGAATTGGAAGTATGCAAATCGAAGTTGTGTGACGAGGATTACCATCAATAGTTCAGATACCTAATTGATCCAATTGCTTATACGCTATACATTAAAGAATATCGGGAGACCATTGTGCACCAATTGTTACTGAGGGTATGAGGCGATGAGCTGCTGGACATGGCGTCATCACGATAATCCAAAAAATGGGCCACACAATACTGTGACGAAAAGGGGACCAGATACGATCCATGTTCCCCACGATTAGATCATTTCTTCTCTTGTAACTCTATCATCTGCTGCACCTGCAATTTGCATAACTCCTTCAAATCGACGATATCGGCACGAAGCTCTTCGACTTGCTCAGTTTTCTCACCAAGAACCTCCAACAAGGTCAATTCCTTTGTCTTCATCGTAGCCACTTCCTGCTCCAAAGCTGCGATGCGATTAGTAGGGTTTTCTTCCGATTGATTTTCTTTAAGCAGGTCAAGAAGTTGAAGCAGCACTGCATCCTTCTCCTCGGCAAGACGTGTGTTGTCATCCCTAAGGGTGGCGAGTTCAATCTCCAATCGGCGGATCAGCAGTGCCATTTTGTTGATGAGCTGAATATTAGCATGGCCGCCGCGAGGAACTTGTTCTTCCTCAATCATTGGCACCAGGGAGCGACGAGAGAACAGATCAAACTCATCTTCGGGAGTTGCTGGTATCAGTCTAGACATTTCAGGGGAATCTGGAGGCGGAATATCATCGAGTTCTTCGATAGATTCAATCGTGGGAAAGGCATCCTCCATAGACGGCCCATGAGCAGTTGCTGCTGCAGTTGCGTTCCTCGCTCTTTCCTCGGCTTGTTCAAGCTTCAGTGCTAATTCTTTCCGGTCTTGAGTATGTAATTGTTGCAACCGGTCCAATTTGCGATTAGTCTCTGCCACTTCATCGTTACGTACCGCGAGCTTAAGTTCGAGTTGGTGAACTTGTTGCTGAAGTTGTTCCACTTGAGAGCTAACTTCACGGTGACGCTCAGCGGACTCGGCTATTAACACATTGGCCCGTTTAAGATCAGCAACCACTTTGGCCTTTGATTTCACCAACGTGTCGTGTTCTTGGTTAACATGGTCGAGTTTAGCCAAAAGACGCAGTTCCAAAAGCTTCCAGTTCTCTTGTGCAGCATCATATTGGGCTTGTAACGCTCCTAGCTTAGAGTTTTCCACCAATATGGGATCACTTTGTTCGGTGGTCAGTCGCAACGTCTCAATTTTCAGCTCGAGCCGGCTAATTTCCACCTGCTGTTCCCGTTTAGCCGATTCAACCTGTTGTTGGAGTTCAGCTATGCGATAGTCTCGTTGTTTGAGTTCGGTTTGATATTGCTGGCGAGCCATATCGGCATCCAATTTAGCATTCTCTAACGCGGCAGCCTTCTGGCGATGGGCGGCAGTTTCTTCATCGTAGACGGATTGAAGTTCCCGGTGTTTGGTTTGCCAGTGAGAAGCGTTATCGGTTTCAGCGCTGAGCTCAGCCACTTTGATCTGTTGTTGAGAAAAGGCGGCGATGAGTTCGTCAATGTTAGCAAACTTGTGCACTCTCAATACATCTTCGAGAGCCGCCAACTGAGCGTGGGCTTCGTCCAGCTTCGTCAGCAAATCCTCCACCACTTGGTTATAGTCACGAGCTTCGGCGCGGAGCTTTTTGATCGTTTCATTAAGTTTGAGTTCCTTCTTGGAAAGTGCTTGACCCTCAGACATGAGAGCCTCTATTTGCTCATCCTTAGCCGCTAGTTTAGCTTGCCATTGGCTTGACGTCAGCGATGACGACTCGAGCTCGGCGATTTTCCGCTTGGCTTCGGCTAATTGAGCCATCAATTGCGAATTGGGCAATGCTGGTGGTATCGATGCTGGTGCTGGTGAAGGCAGAGGCGACGGAGATGGAGATTTATCGCGTTCGAGTGATTCTTGGCTGTCTTTACTCGAGCTCTTGGCCTTGGCTCGAGTTTTGGCGGCGAGAGCAAGACGTTCTTGGAGAGTGAGTCTCTTTTTCGGTTTAGTTTCTGGTTCTGGAGATCCATCAGGGTTGGTTTCCACTATCAGTTCCGGTTTATTTGAATCAGTAGTAGTCACCACTGGCTCGGAGGGCTTCACTGGCTCGGAGGGCTTTACTGACTCCGAGGGCTTCACTGGCTCGGAACCATCAGTAGGGGCCTCCAGCGTCGATGTCATGGTCTCATCTAACCCATTGGCATTGTCATTGGACGGTAGAGGTGCCGTATCTGGCGGTAGCTCCTCGTTGTGGTCGTCAGCACTCATGACGTGGTGCGATGTGAGTGCGATCAAAGAGGGAAGGTGATCCCATCAAATGATCGATGGACTCAACCATAAAACCCACTAAACGTCGACAAAAAGCCAATGGGAAACGTCTATGAGGATATAGGCAACATTACAGTGTTAACCGAGACCTCAGTAAAGCGTTTGGTGACAAAAACCGAGTCCTCGCTAACTACCCACCTTCAGGGGTGCCCCACACTAACTAGGAGACTAATTAGGACGGCTATTATCTCGCGTGGGGTGTCGGCGTCGGTTAGGTGCCGTACTGATAAGCTTAGCAAATGCCGTGGGGCAGCGATGGTACAAAAGCGGTGGTGTCATGGACTATAATGACGACCCGACGAGGTTATGAACGGGGTCGGTCATTAGCCTCTCGTAAGCGGCGCCTTCGCTGACTCAGCAAAAACCAGGCCAAACGGAACCAGGTTCCGTCGTCGTCCTATTACCAACGTCAAACGACGTCAAACAACCCCAAACAACCCAAACAATCGTTATCAGCACTTACCAATCACTGACGTCTCCCATTAAGCCTCGGAGTATTTTGTGGACGAGTATTTCCGAAATTAGTCGAAACACCTGTCCGACGTCAAACCGGCGTATTTTTCCGAAACTGCCGACGCGCCGTTGGCGCTGAGGTAATGTCCCCCATAATGGGAGGGCGCTAAACCGTTGCTCTGCTGCTACCGTTAGGCGCCAGTGTTTGTCGCCTGTTTTTTTGTATGGTCGCAACCTAGTTCCCTGGTTAGGCAACCCGTAAGTTTGCTCGAAGGTTACGTGTAGCAAGAGGTCTCGGGAACTGACAAATGACTTATTACTCTTGGACCTTCCATTCTCGTGGTTCCCCTTAGTTATGAGCGATGGGAAGGATTTTTCCCCTTTCCTAATTGGGACGAAGTACCCAGACTCCGAGGTCCACCTTTTCTACTACCTACAACCAAAGATGGTTTATGGTTTATCGTTTATATTAGTTCTATGGATACGAGGAGGGATGTGGATCCTCGAAAGCGGAGGGGTTTTTCCGAGGACGGCATGCGGTAAATGTGACCCGATGAGATAAGCCGGACGCCCTGTCGCCATGAGCCGGCGACGGAGCTAATAATACATGCAATGATAATGAGGCAGGCTCGGGGGGAAAGGTGAACTAAAAGCGCTCGAAGGGCCCGACGACGTTCACGGAGTGGCGTGAGCCAGCCGGGCGCCTTCTTGCGACGGCAGATGGGTGGCCAGAGGCGCCGCTGGCGGCGCCAGCGTCGCCGCCGGAGCCCCAGGAGCGCCTGGTGGACTGGCATTAGGTGGCGCCATCATCGGCGCCCCCACGGGAGCATAGTAGATGGGCGCTCCTCGTTGGAAAGGATGCGCCGGCGCCGGAGGGTGACCGTAAGCCCCGGGGAACATGTACCCAGGGGGCGCAGGCTGGCCAGCAGCCGCGTGGGCAGCAAGCACCGCCTGCTCGGGGACGAACCCGGGGCGGGCGCCGTACCAGTAGTTGCCCGAACTGTAGGCGGCGTCGGTAGTGCTGACTACCGGCGCCAGCACCCCTTGGCGCTCATCCTTATTTTGGAAGTCGGCCTTCAGCTTGCGGTGGCCGTGCTTTTTGGTGACGATGTGGGTGTTGAGATGGTTGAGGGAGCCGTACAGCTTATCGCAGCCGGGGAACAGGCACAGGTAGAGCCGGACGATTTCCAGGTACCGGCGCCGGTAGCGACGGCCGCGACGGGCTTCGTGGGCAGCGTAGTCGTGAGGATCGCCCCCCGGAGCGCCGGGGGCGCCCGGGCCCATAGGGTAGGGATATTGCGGCGCCGCCGCCGCCACGGGGTAGTATACTAATGGTGGTTGGGGTAACTGGTGGGCGGACTGAGCTCCCGGGCCCCCGGGGTGGCCGGTGGGGGCGGCGCCGGCGGCGCTCGGGGCCATGGCGGCGGTGCCGGGCGCCATCAACGGGGCTCCTTGGGGAGGAAGCGCCGGGGCCAATGGCGCCGTGAATGGGGGTGCCGGTCGTTGGCTATGGGGGTACATGGGTGGTACCGCCATCGACGGCACT